>WWET01000862.1:453821-475682 GCA_011038615.1 Limnodynastes dumerilii | reverse complement strand
GGGTTAGGTTGCAGGACTTGGAGGGGTAAGGTTATGTTGATAGAAGGGGAAGGTTAGGGTTAGGTTGCAGGACATGGAGGGATAAGGTTTGGCTGATAGAAGGGGAAGGTTAGGGTTAGGTTGCAGGACTTGGAGGGGTAAGGTTATGTTGATAGAAGGGGAAGGTTAGGGTTAGGCTGCAGGACATGGAGGGATAAGGTTTGGCTGATAGAAGGGGAAGGTTAGGGTTAGGTTGCAGGACTTGGAGGGGTTAGGTTGCAGGACTTGGAGGGGTAAGGTTATGTTGATAGAAGGGGAAGGTTAGGGTTAGGTTGCAGGACTTGGAGGGGTAAGGTTATGTTGATAGAAGGGGAAGGTTAGGGTTAGGTTGCAGGACTTAGAGGGGTAAGGTTATGTTGATAGAAGGGGAAGGTTAGGGTTAGGCTGTGGAACATGGAGGGATAAGGTTTGGCTGATAGAAGGGGAAGGTTAGGGTTAGGCTGTGGGACATGGAGGGATAAAGTTTGGCTGATAGAAGGGGAAGGTTAGGGTTAGGTTGCAGGACTTGGAGGGGTAAGGTTATGTTGATAGAAGGGGAAGGTTAGGGTTAGGCTTCGGGACATGGAGGTATAAGATTTGGCTGATTGAAGAGGAAGGTTAGGGTGAGGTTTAGGGTTAGGGGAACCCAGGTTGAACACCACAGTCCTGTAGTTATAATTCACAGTGTCCCACTGATGTGCAGCCTGGTTCCGGTGGTACCAATCTGGTGACAGTGCCTCATTGTCCCCTCTCACTGATACCTGGTGCTGTGGAGCTGAGGTGAGTATCGGCTGTCCCCCTTTCTCTCCAGGCCCAGGACTCCAGTTCCGACAGTCTCCCCATAATTTTGGCCCTTGCTAGGATCGTAAAATGCTGCTTATTTATTCTGTGCATATGCGCACTATAAGCGCTACTATTGGATTGGTATTCTCACAATCTATCATGTGACTTTTTTTGTTCCAATCACATACATGGGAGGGGTTTCTTAATTAAATTTACAGTAAGGGTGTGTTATACACCTTCCATACCATAGAAACTGCTCAAAAGGATCTTGAGTCAAACTTTGGACTTATTTTAAACTTAATGCCTGATTGGTTCAGTTGGGCCACTCCCCTTGCACATACAGGCTTATTATAACAGGACCCTACCTTAGGATTTCCCACTGTCCCCACGTAAAATGGGAATGGCCCATTAAATTTAAATGGATTCCCCTCCCACCCAGCATACATGAAGAACACATCCTTCCCTGTCCCACGCGCCATCGGAAGGGCTTTTGAAGAGCCATATCAAAGCTTGAAGAATGCTTGACGCACATGAGCAGTTGCAAAGAAAGAAAACAAACGCCCCCTTTTCCTAAGTCTGGATCCGGTCGAAATAATGAACAGTTCTATACAATGTAGTCATTAAGCTCAAACAAGCTCAAAATGTGTTGGAAACTTTGCTTTGTTCAAATTTTACTCAACTGTGTTGAACAGTTTGAGAATTTATCGTAACTTTTTGAACAGTAGAACGTCTTTGACGAAGATCTTCAAAACCATTTTGAAATACATTAAAAGCATCTCTGACTGTTACTGCTTAGCTTCATAGTTATTTCTGGTCTGACCCTTTTTCTGTGAAGACGCCTAAAGCCTAGCATATAAATAGTTCCAGTCCTTTTGATTCAGTCCATCCACTTACAGTGTTACCCTCAAAGGTCTGTGTTGATTATAGAAGGTAGGATTATTGGAGAAAGCTAACAATGCTCTGATTAATCAACCTGGTAACTACCACTTACCTATTATGGAATCAGGCCGAGTACCACTTGCACTCATGCCCTTTCCTGGCCCTTTAGCCCTTGATCCACTTACTGTGCCATACTTGCATTACACATTTTTGTGATCCATGTCATCTCCCTACCAATATCCAAACTTTTATTTGACCACACATCTAGCTGCTTGCCTTGAATGGACATTCCGAAACCCTGGGTCTGGGTGGCAATGAGGAGGCTGGATTGGTATGAGAGGAGAGAGCACGTGTTTACTATACAATGGAAAACCAAGATATGCCTAATTGTAACACAGCCCTCCTGTTAAAAGGTTATGGTTATGGAAATGGCATTCATCATACAGTGCATTAGGATGGGTCTCAATGCATGCTCATTGGATAGCACATAGGCGCAGAAAAGAAGCCACAAGCCACCCCAGACACATAATGAATGGGAAAAACCCTTACTCTAACTCTTGTAGCTGTCACTTATGTTCTTATTTTATATACCATTGTATAATATTATTGTTACACTCTGCACTGCCGTTTCTGGTTATGCCTCTAGGGGCCGTTCTGAACTGATAATTCATGTTGTGGACATTTCTACTAGCTGCCTCTATAAGGTGCTATTGAACACTTTCTTTGGGACTAATCTGTGTAATTGCCTGTTATCCTACACCTATGCCCTGGCTATAAATATCCCATCCTTTCAGAACAAGGTGTGGGTCATTGCTTCCTATTACCTGCTTAAGTGCTAAAACAGTGTAATCGTGTAATTTGCACCTGTTTATGTTGCTACACTGAATTATTAACATCAATATTGTGTCTGTAAATATATAAATAATGATAAACTAAAATGGCAGCTGACTTCATCTTATATAGAATCCCAAAAAAACCTGAGATTCTGATTTAAAAAATCAGACATCTGACTAAAGAAAAATGATGTCTTTCCTCAATATGAGACCCGACCTTGGCATTAAGAACCCTTGGTTCACTTCGGAACCCCCAAATTTGAAACTGTCGCATTTCACTCAATTTGAACGGTTAATCTTTACTAAGAATGTAGTATTATTATTATTATTATTATTATTATGATGATGATGATGACGATTATTGTGAACATCAGCTATGTGTAACGTGATATACAGGGCGGTACAGCAGGACAAAAATACAAAACAATTCAAGTATCAATGCACAGGTGGTAGAGGCAAGACTGGAGTAAGTAGAGGACAAGAGAAGAGAGGACCTTGCTTGAAAGAGGTTACAATCTACAAGGTGGAAGCAGACTAACAGGAAATGTGGTGTGGAAATTAAATAAATCTCTTTTTATGCAACTTCTGCAACCAGAATATACAACACCTTTACTTAAATCATAGATACAACTATTAATAACAATCCATATTTTATAATAACAAAAATTAGTAAACAACAATTTGTGAACAGAAAATGTTAAATTTAAATAAACAACAATTTCATTGCAGCGCATTTCACTTAGTACAAGTTAGTATTAGCAGGAGTCATGACTTTACTATACTTCAGTCATCTAATATAGCGATAATATTAATAACATATTAAAAGCCAAGACTATTCAGACCTTTGGTGGAGACGCGTGCCGCCTGACAGCATCTATTAAAAGGCAAAACTGTCAACATTCCACATCTGCATCATTTGTCTTTTGTAATTATGGCAAATGGGGATAAATACAGGATGGGGTGAAGCATTTCTGCAGCTGATACTGTCTGCATGTGAATAAATGACTTTCAGGGCAATGATGCTTTGGAATGAAGTTTTAGTGAAAGATCCAAATAAAAAAATAAAATAAAAGTGAATGAAAAGCGTTTAATTTAGCAAAGAAAAGAGCAAAAAAAACGTCATCGCTCTTTCAGAAGTAACACAACATTGGCACATTTTGTAAAAGTAATGGAGATGCCTCTGGATAATGTCATGCAGCTTTAGGAAGAAATCCTGATTCATAAATAGCCATATAAACCCCCTACACCTCCAGCAAAGTCCTGTCAAGCTCCAACTCAATATTTGTAGTTAAAATATACTTGTAATACACGTTTTTTTTTTACCAATTTCACATGGTTGGATGCCTCTATTTCATTTCATATAGAACTGTGAACACGTCTTGCATCTTGATGGTAATATGCCCTCACTGTGGACCTAATACAGTGTTTGGAAAAAGAAAAGTGGGACAGGTGGAAAGTTAAAACCTGGGCTAAACCATGTTTAATGACAGGGGAGGAAAATATTGTTACATTTGTTATTCTTTCTATGTAAGAAGGATTGATTTTGCTTATTGCACACAGACACTAACCAGCTTTACTTTTACACTGTTATGTAGACTTGGGCCTGGGAAATAAGTTCTCAATGCTAACATTGTTTGCAACACATTAAATTTGCCTCCCCTGTAATTCAACATGGTTTTGCCCTGTTTTCCTCTTATTATCAAACTCTGGATACGGTAGGGTTACCGACTTACGATCTCTTCACTACAGGAGATCTCGGAGGGAAGAAATGGATGCCGGCATGGGGTAAATCATGCCATTAAGCCTCGCCCCCTGTAAATTAATGCTACTAGTTCTAGTGTTACCAGGGATGGGGGTGGGGCTTGATGACACAAATTAAGTCATCAAGGTCCAGCCAACCCCTACTAACACTATGATTCACCGTACTGAGAGATGGGGGCGGGGCTTGAGACTGAAATCACTGCCTTAAGTCAGGTGCAATAGATTTTGTCGGCAGCCCTGGAATATGGTCCTATTTGAACAAGATGTACTGCAATGCATTACTAATCAAAACTATATTTTAGGACCTAATCCAGATTTAAAAGGAAATTCTGTACATAGCCTCCACAATGGTGGCTATCATATGGATTTTATGATTCACAATACTGCATGCAGTAGAATAGGAGAATAGGGTACCCCCGCTCTCCTATGTGTGTATAGTGAATCTACGTCCTGGGGGCAACATTAAATATTACACCTCTATGCATGAACAATAAATAAATAAAGGGATCTTACATAAGGGATAAACCCAGCCCTTATTGTACGATTTTAATGCCTCCCATGCGGAAGCTGATATCTGTATGGAACACAGCATTAGGCTGCTGGGTTCTGTTGGGGAAGAATAGGTACTGCACATGCTCATTACCTACGCAGAGCTGACCCACTTACGTAAGATCTAGGGCAATATTTACTAAGCTGCAGGTTTGGAAAAGTGGAGATGTTGCAAATAGCAACCAATCTGATTCTAGCTGACATTCTCCAGTATGTAATAGTTAAATGAGATCTAGAATCTGATTGGTTGCTATAAACAATATCTCCACTTTTCCAAACCTGCAGCTTAGTAAATTTGGCCCTTAGACTTATAATACACTGGTCAAAACTCATTTGGTTCGGATTCCAAATATGACACTGGCTTTGCTAAATTGGCTCCATATAATATAGATAATTGTTACTCCATAAAAAAAACTGCAAAAAAAAAAGATTAGGGTCAGGAATATTCACAATGAAATTGTCTCAAATCATAGCAAATTAAACACACGGGGCCCAAATCAATTAGCCTCGCACCCACGTTATTTACCTAGTAAATGAGAAGACAAAATTTAAGAAAGCAACAAATCTTATCCAGGGACTGCCCTTCTGTGACTAATGTCTTACCCTTGCTTAAGGAAGACATGTCAGTCTGCTGTTACATCATTTCTACATACAGTAAGAAAAAATTATGTTTTTTATTAAAAATTGAAAATATTGTTTGCAATTATTTTGTGACATTTAGATCCAGACAGAGTCGCTCACATTAATCAGAGCCTCTATCTACAGTCAGTATTACAGTGTACTACCCTACTCTTTGCCACGTAGCTGCACTGATGTAACGTGGTGCAATGTGTAGTATACAGTAGGTGCAGTAGAGAAGCCATAATCTTGTCCATGATACAGATCTAATCACTGACGGATGGGTAGTTAATGATGAATGATGTGACTGGGGCCAAGCTGCATCAATGCAATTACAGGGTCTGGATGTTGCCACAGCCAATCAGAATGAACACTGCGTGGATCTGCTAATTCCCTGAACAGTTTCAAACCACCATTATATTGATTGACGACTGCTACCAGGTATTCCATCCTTATGACCCATATGTTTCACTGCCTGCTGCTCCTAACAGTAAAGTATAATAAATAACAGGTCTATTATATACAGCATCTATTTACCATTTTATGTGGCATTATAACAGCAATTAAGCTCATACCCACTAATAACGGGAGTGGTTTGCCGCTAATTACTGCCCTTTTCCGTCAGGGTCTCTTTGCCACCTTATTTCTGAGTAGGTACTGGAAACAATCAATCGTGCACTGCCGAAGTGAGGTATGCAAAGATCCCTAGAAGGAATTCCCAACTGGTGAGTATTTCCACAACCCTTATCCTAATCCTCCGCCCCACAGCCTAACCCCAATCTTCCCCTTCTACTTTCTACATTCCCCTTGTATGCTCCATCCCCTCCCCACAGCCTAACCTTAAGACTCCCTTTCTTTGCTGCATCCCCTCCCCACAGCCTAACCCTAAGACTCCCCTGCTATACTGCATCCCCTCCCCACAGCCTAACCCTAAGACTTCCTTTCTATTCTGCATCCCCTCCCCGCAGCCTAACCCTAAGACTCCCTTGCTATGCTGCATCACCTCCCCACAGCCTAAGCCTAAGACTCCCTTTCTATACCGCATCCCCTCCCCGCAGCCTAACCCTAAGACTCCCCTTCTACACTCCATCCTCTCCCCGTAGCCTAACGCTAAGACTGCCCTTCTGTGCTGCATCTATGTAATCTGTGGGCGCTATATAAAAACCTGTTATTAATAGTAATAATAATAATAATAATAATAATAAGTGAAAAGACTTACCCAGGGTAGAACATACAGGACAGATAAGAATGCAGTTGAAGCAACAAAACAACCACAATCAATGACCAGCAACCTGATCAGTGAGAGGCAGTCCTATATAAACAGGCAGATTGGTTGCTTATAATTAATCCAGGATCCAATATTGCCCTTTGAGGCAGACAGGGACACAAGTTCTAATAATCAGTAGACCATTTTGGTATTCTAGGCAAGATTTAAGCTGATAATTCTGGTAACTCAAGAGCAATGAGGCGAATTACTACTCAAGAGCAATTAGGCGAATAACTATGGGCCAGAATTTAACATGTGATTCCCATTATCTAAGATTGCCTTCAATTTGCATCTGTACTATCCGATTGAAACATACATTGCGACCCATATGGACTTAAGAGGAATATCACTTTTGTGAACCTCCAATTGAGGTTGTGATATCAAAAGGGCGTGTCTTAGGAATATAATGTACAATATAGACATGACCTCACTCAGAACCAGATTTCAGCACCACAGTGATTTTATGTTCCAAGGAGTTGGAAAATGTAAAACTTTAAATGTCATTCTTTAAAATTATGATGATAAGAATCTTATAAATGCCAAATGGCAGAGAGTCCGACCATCCTCAAACCTGACAAACAATAAATCAGACACAATAAAGGCATGGGATGGTTAGGTTGAGGTGAAAAGGGTGGCACTGTTTATTAATTGGTCTCTAATTACAATTGGTAGCTATGACTTTATTGGGCTGAGAGGTGTCCACAGAACCAATAGGGGTCAGAATCCTTGCCTTAAATAAGCCATGGTAAGAGCACACGCCAAACGATGGCCACTCTATGGAAACTGTCCCCTCTATGGGCCTGATTCAGAGATCCGTCGGCAATCGGGCCACAAATATACGCATCTAAGTGGCAGGTCAGAACAGGTTACACCCACCAGAATAAACAGTCACTCCCCTCGCAACCTCCGGCCGGACCTAAACTTCCACCTCCATAGACTTGCCCTAACTGGCCGCACTCACTTCCGACCCTATGTGTATTAGTTGCGTATATTACCGGCCCTAACTCTGTAAGCGCGCCCACTTTCCCTCATCTAAATGCCTCCCCCCGCCCATTTCTATGCAAATCCTTAGGTCCGTATATTTCCACCGCACTTAGGGTCACATTAGTCTCCGGCCAATTCACAAGTCCGACCTTAAGGCATTTCCGACCTTAACTTCAACGTACATGGCGTTGCACTATTACTACGCATGCACAGTTGATGCAAAATCGATCTGACCCTAAATATACGCACCTAACTATCGTTAGTTCTGGATCTCTGAATCAGGCCCTATGTCCCCTTCTCCCATCCATCCTCTTCCCTGCACTAACCTGTCATTCGGAAAGCGTCATACAATTAGCTGTCAGCTGGGAGTAAATCGAAAATGGGTGTTCACAGCGGTGAACGGAACCACTTTTTCTCCATAACCACCACAAAAACTCCCTGTCATACTAGAGGGATGGTCAGACCCCAGTCTGGCATTTATCCTCACTTGGTCCTATGTGTTAATCTTTGCATCTAATAAACTAAAATATTTGAAAAATAAAATGTAAACACGCTGATCGGAGATAATCACATGTTGTTAATCAGCATGATGTCCTTCTCTGTGTTTGTTATTCATGAGGAATGGCAATCAGTGTACAATTAAAGTACTCAGATAATCACAACTCAGTTTGCGTTATCCTTGCTGGCCTATAGAGTGAGGCCTGCAACAGTGAAAGATGATAACAGAACAATAGCCATGTTTGTTAGGGATTCTAAGAAGCCTAGCAAAGGAAACGGCATTCACGGCCATTCATGCTATGGAATGATAACATTTCAAAGAGGCCAAGAAATATAGTGTCTGTAATATTAGAGTTAAAAAGTAAAGCAATCTAACAAAGATTCCATACACAGGAAATATAAGATGGTTAATTCTATATACGCAAAGATTATTTTATGGCTCTAATGAAACTGATTCATCTGTTATTAATTTTTATATGGCAAAAGTGGTAAAAATCTTAGCCAGCCTTACACATTAATGTAGGATTTCTTGGAGCCTATATGCAATAGTGGGTAAGAACAGGGCTGTCGTCAGGGGGGGACCATCATTAGCGGGCCAATCGCAGGGATGAATTTTTCTGAGCACCAATGATGTCACATAGGGGCGGGGCTCCACTGATGTGTCCTGGGACCCACATCTTCTGACAGCGGCCCTGGGTAATGAAATATTTTTTAAGGGCATGGCCACATTAATGTAGGGGCATGACCACATCTCCATGGGTGTGTCTACCTCTCTAATAAGGCTGGACAGCCACTGACAGTTTAATAACAACTAAGGACTTATAGGACATAAAGCCTTTTATTCCTCCCTCCCATTATCCCCATAATACAGATCTTTCGCTCCTCCATTAACTGTAATTTAAAATTACTACCCCCCCCTATTATAAGGCTGATGCCACAACAGCATCACGCTGCAGGGAGCCTGTCTCAGGGCCTGCTGTCATGAACATGACATCTCCTGATCCACAGCTTCAGAGTGTTATTAGCAGCGGCGTACCAGGCAATGTCTGTGTCTGCAGTCATTCTCTGCTAGCTGTTGGAGTGGTGTAGCCATGTGGTGCGCCTTCCCCCAAAGTCACGGCATCCAGCACAGTGTCACTGCTTAAACAGGTCTTTAGCTCAAAGCAATCATAATAATAATAATAATAATAATAACAACAACAACTTTATAATAATAATTTAATAATAAGGGTAATAATAATAATAACTTTATAATAACCCATCAGTGGTTGTACAGACCGCTGATACATACGTCAGTGTTAAGGCCACCTTATGCTAGTGTATCTGCCCTCAAGTACGCACGAGAGAGGGGAGTGACAGGAGGAGTTTACTCCCCTCTTCCCCACATACAGAATGTGTGCAGGGGTCTGGATCCAGTCCATAGACCTTTATGGCAGCTTTGTCCATGTGGAATGGTCAGTGGACATCATTAAACAAAAATCAGCATGAAACATTTTGCATTTGATGATACCAATTATATGCATTATTGCAAACCTGTAAAGCTTTATCTCATTATCCCGCAGGTGCAGGGAGCTTATAATGGGAAACGGCAGACAGGAATTTTGATCACACATTTTCAGTATCTTGAAATGGGGAGATTAGAAGACCCAGACTCAGCTGATCCATTAGATTCACATTCACGGCGTACTAGAAGACAGAGAGATTTGATGGGGCCTCAAAACCACCCGTCTTGTCTTTCTCTCCGATATCTGTCAGACATTAATATGAAAAGCTAAACGGATCTCAGTTTCCCTAGCAGAAAATAATTATTATGTGAACGAGAGAGAGAGAGAGAGAGGGGGGGGTAGGGAGGGAGAGGAAGAGAGAGAGAAAGAAAGAAAGAAAGAAAGAAAGAAAGAAAGAAAGAAAGAAAGAAAGAAAGAAAGAAAGAAAGAAAGAAAGAAAGAAAGAAAGAAAGAAAGAAAGAAAGAAAGAAAGAAAGAAAGAAAGAAAGAAAGAAAGAAAGAAAGAAAGAAAGAAAGAAAGAAAGAAAGAAAGAAAGAAAGAAAGAAAGAAAGAAAGAAAGAAAGAAAGAAAGAAAGAAAGAAAGAAAGAAAGAAAGAAAGAAAGAAAGAAAGAAAGAAAGAAAGAAAGAAAGAAAGAAAGAAAGAAAGAAAGAAAGAAAGAAAGAAAGAAAGAAAGAAAGAAAGAAAGAAAGAAAGAAAGAAAGAAAGAAAGAAAGAAAGAAAGAAAGAAAGAAAGAAAGAAAGAAAGAAAGAAAGAAAGAAAGAAAGAAAGAAAGAAAGAAAGAAAGAAAGAAAGAAAGAAAGAAAGAAAGAAAGAAAGAAAGAAAGAAAGAAAGAAAGAAAGAAAGAAAGAAAGAAAGAAAGAAAGAAAGAAAGAAAGAAAGAGAGAGAGAGAGAGAAAGGGAGAGAGAGAGAGAGAGAGAGAGAGAGAGAGAGAGAGAGAGAGAGAGAGAGAGAGAAAATCATTTGAAACTCTCTTCTAATGTAATATATCATGAGGCTGGAGGAATAGATGGAGAATGGGGTGGGAGGGGTACAAGCTGTTCATCTGTCTGTGCCAAAGATGAACGGAAGTTGCCTGGGAAGCCCTCCAACTTAACAAGTGTCTTTACAGCATCATTGTGAATAAGAAGACACTCTGGAGAGAGCTCCCTTACACAGAAGAGGCTTAATAGCTGAAAAATACATTATGATGCTAAGATTCCCTTGAACTAAAGTTTGCTTTTACATTATTCCCATAACCCAAAGCAAATAAAAGGCACACATCAACAATATATTCTGCCGATGGAATCAAATGTACTGTACGTCATCTATTACTAGGGGTTGTTTACTGCTGCAGCAGGACCTGGAGATTACACTGGGGAGGGGGGCAGCTGATAAGAGATATATTCAGATTCTGTCACTACCCCGGGATGCTCTGACTTACATTGTAGCCTTGGCTTGGCAGAGAGCAGAGACCCCCCCTCCTACATCTATCTATCTATCTATCTATCTATCTATCTATCTATCCCATATCTATCTATTGTCTGTCATTATTAAGTCTGGATCAGGCCCAATGTCTGAACGGTCAGATACAATAAAAGAAAAGTTTCCAGGAAGGGTCAGTGAGTCGCCATCCCCAGATGTCCAGAGTATAATGATGCAAGAAAACATTGTCTGCCTGCCTGTACCTGCATGCCTCTGCCCTATGCCCTCCTGTCCCTGCATGTCTCTGCCCTCTGCGTGCCTGTCCCTGCATGTCTCTGCCATCTGCCTGCCTGTCCCTGCATGCCTCTGCCCTCTGCGTGCCTGTCCCTGCATGCCGCTGCCCTCTGCGTGCCTGTCCCTGCATGCCTCTACCTGCCTGTCCCCGCATGCCTCTGCCATCTGCCCGCCTATGATAAAGAGGAGGGGAGATGAGGAAGAGGAGGGGGAGATGATAAAGAGGAAGGGAGATGAGGAATAAGAGGGGGAGATGATAAAGAGGAGGGGAGATTAGGAAGAGGAGATGATGAAGAGGAGGGGAAATGTGGAAAAGAAGGGGAGATGACGAAGCAGGGCGAAGATGTGGAAGAGGTGGGTGGCATGATAAAGAGGAGGGAGAGATGATGAAGAGGAGATGTGGAAAAGGAGGGGAGATGATGAAGAGGAGAAGAGATGATGAAGCGGAGGGGAGATGATGAAGAGTGTGGGAAATGAGGAAGAGGAGGGGAGATGAGGAAGAGGAGGGGAGATGATGAAGAGGAGGGGAGATGAGACAGAGGAGGGGAGATGATGAAGAGTGTGGGAAATGAGGAAGAGGAGGGGAGATGAGGAAGAGGAGGGGGAGATGAAAAAGAGGAAGGGAGATGAGGAATAAGAGGGGGAGATGATAAAGAGGAGGGGAGAAGAAGGGTAGATGAGAAAGAGGAGGGGAGATGATGAAGAGGAGGGGTGATGAGACAGAGGAGGGGAGATGATGAATCAGAGGGAAGATGTGGAAGAGGAGGGGATATGAGAAAGGGGAGGGGGAGATGATAAAGAGAAAATGTATGTCTTTATTTCTCTTTTTTTGTTTATGTACCTTGTAAGCAGATCCGGAAACAGAAATCTTGGGGCCTCATGTTTTTAGGGGCCCCATACCTCCTCAATTGTGTCTTCAGCAGTGGATTGCAGGGGGCCCTCTGAAACTCAATAAAGAATAATAATAATAATAATAATAATATAATAAATCCACCTATGGTTGCCACCCTTTTAAAATCACTTTGCACATTAGTTATTTGTGATATGGAGTAATTCCTGTGGCCATTAGGTGTAAAATTTGCATAGCCCTTGTACTGCAATGATAGATTGGACAATACCATTTAGCACTCTGTATTATAAAAGGTGCTTGTTCTTATGCTTATGCAATTGGCCAAAATCTTCACTGACAGTTACTAGACATGTGGCATTGGTGAGTGATTGATTACATCATTAAGTGGAAAAGCTGGTGATAAGCCCCTAGACCAACATTGATGTCTTAGGTGACAAAATATCAGCAATATTCCCCCACCAGCAGCTCCAGCAGGAGGAACAGTTGACACTGGGCTACTGATATGTTTTGAAATATATAAAGACAAAAGGAAAGAGTTCCAAAAGGTGTCATTATTGTGGGAAAGTAGTTACAAAGTCAATCTGTAATTATAATCATTAACATTTTTAATCCAAGTCTAGATAAATATTTAAAAACAAGAACCAGAGCAGAGAAATATAATTAGAAAAGTCTGTAATTAAATACAAATTCTGCTATTAATTAGAGACGGGGTGTTAATACCTTTATGAGTCACAAAGAGCAATCATTGGGTATTAACAGTCCGCCCCTGGTGAGTTTATATATAAATGCTTTTCACACATTTCTGTCATGGTAAAACAAAAGAAAAAACTCTATTTCACCGCCGTCCACATTGGCCCCAACCTTTATGTTAAAGGCCCTATCTTGCTATAGAGTACAATAACTGGCGTAATGTATATTTACATTATCCTTGCTGCACAGACTCCTCAACCGAGACCCCTACCTTACTCACAATAGGGACACATTGGAAGTCTATATATGGTGTAGGGTGTACGGCACGACCATAGTTTGCATTTTAAATGTTGATGAACGCCGATCTCCTGTGTTTTGGTTCTAAATCTTCGCCATGTTTTGGTTTTGGTTGGTGTTGGTGTTTTGAGTTTAGCGGGAGGAAATGAGTCCTGCCTTCACCTCGGAACCCCTAAATTCTTATCTGTCGGATTTCACACCATATATGAACTGCTCAGGCCAGATTTACTAAGCTGCGGGTTTGCTAAACTGGAGATGTTGCCGATAGCAACCAATCAGATTCTAGCTGACATTCTCTAGTATGTAATAGGAAATTGAGAGCTAGAATCTGATTGGTTGCTATCGTCAACATCTCCACTTCTCCAAACTTGCAGCTTAGTAAGTCTGGCCCCTCATCTCTAATTTTAACTACCTTTAAATTTGAAATAAGTATTGTAACCGTGAACAAATACAAACAGATCCTCCTGAATTGCTTTACAAAACTGGGAGAATATTATTAATATATATCATATTAGGTATGCTGCAATACTTAGCAACAGTGTGCTCCTGCTGATAACATCGCATTGTCACATACACATACAGCTCACTCTGTTTCAACATGTTTTTTTACAATCTGATAAGCCTCTTCCTTTCATCACCTATCAGAGATGTGTACATATCACCTAGGGGGAAACTGGACATCTGTGTAAACCAGCAGATGATGACAGCTGGTCTAGCTTGGAAGGAGCAAATAATGGGATAGAACTTTCCCATCTCTGTGGGATACAGAATAGACTCTGTCACGTAACCAGAAGCGGCCATTTCACAAACATTCCAAACGTCCCAATGTTTTCTGCTCATGGGAACCAGCTCTAATGGCATCTGATATGTTTTACAGCGTAATTTACAGCATTTTACATGTATAAAACTCTCACTGTTCTGATCATAGGGCACAAGTATCCAGGTGACTCTCCAGCCTGGCCAGATGATCTTCGTGGTGCTGCATGTTACTATACTTAATCTCTGTCTCCCTTTCCCTTTTTTCAATTTATTGTGTTCTATTGTTATTGTTTTGTGATTGTAATTGTTCAGTTAATGTTGCACTTACTTTTCTGTATTATTGTTTATATTGTCATTGCCATTTTGTCATTATATTTTTATAGCTGTTGATATCTGTTTCCTGCAATTGTAATACATTAAATATCATTATTAAGTTTTACAACCACGATTATTAGATTGGACATTCACTTATTTTTGCTTTAACAATACCAATCCCTGGTGTTTTCCAACTCTAGCAATCACTTTGAGGAAGTCTGGATTTGGTCCTATGGGCTGGATCCAGACTTAAGTAAGTGCTTGAAATTAGTTACTCCTCGGCTAAACCATGTTAATTGCAGGGCAGTCATATTTCATCTGTTGCAAATAGTATTAGAGTTGAGAGGTGATTTTTCCTATCCCAAGTCTAAATAACAGTGTGATAGTAAAGCTGGTCAGTATCTGTGTGCAGTAAGCAATTCAAAGATATATCCCTGCATGCAAAGAATACAATTACCTCCCTCTGCAATCAACAGGGTTTAGCCCAGGAGTAACTCATTTCAAGCACTTACTTAAGCCTGGTTCCAGCCCTTTGTTATTAAGTGCAATATTTCTATATTCATGCATTTAGACGTAAGTACAAAGTACAGTATATTAAGAATTTTGTCTTTATTTTATTTTATTGGTTTGTGTAAGTTTGAGCTTTATTTGTTCAGAATAAAATAAGTTTCTTCCTAGCCAGCCTTTACATAAAAAAAATCCATTAAACAATCACCTGAAATACTAGAGATAAGTCACAATCATATTACATCGCATCACTTTGTCATTTTTTTAAACAGTCATTCACATTCAGCCCTGCCCCACTGGAGATTATTGTCTAAATTTCCTAACACACACGGGTTCATTTTAATCAATAGCCAATTAATCTACCATGTTTTTGTTGGAAAACACAGAGAGATCCCACACATAAGGAGAACATACAAACTATAGAAGGCCCTATCCTGGAATCAAACTCATGATCTCAGCGGTATGATGAAAAAGTGCTAACCACTAGAGCCACCACCCAGCCCAGTGGCAATTAGATCTTTTAGGACCCGATTATTTCATTATAATTATGGAAGGGTTACAGCATTCTGACAAATTGTTCCACATTATACACTGATATATATGATAATCAAGGTCAGCCAATTATTGAATTTTGCATTATGTATTTGAATTTTGCAGCCATTAAAATATGCTGGTTTGTTTTTTGGAATTAGTTTTTTTTTTAATTAAACAATCAACAAACCTATTTCATCATTATTACAACTGTTTTATTTACTCCAAAATATTAATAAATCCTTTGTTTGCCCCTGAAATAATATTGTTTATTTAATTTAAAGGGACATTTTTTTCCCATTCGACAAGGATTAAAAATATATAAAAACCTAACAATTGTCTTTGTAACGAGAAGAGTCTATATTATTTATACTGTTCACATTGATGATAATTATTGTGTAAAAAATTTGCAGGGATTATTTATTTAATTAAAGTAAATGAGTTTATATATTTGAGTAATGAAAACCTTAATTAATAGTTAATTGAATTGCTCCTTTATCCAATCAAACTGAAGGAATCCCATGTGATTACACTATCAATTACTATATGAAAAAATTCTGTTCCGTTGACCTAAAATATTTAATTGCTTACTCAATAATATTAACCCCCAGTGATAAAAAAAAACAACAACAATATTATTATTGTTGTTGTTGTGATTATTATTATTGATAATGATAATAATAATGATGATAATAATAATGATAATAATAATAATAGACCTGATCTTAACCTCTGTGCATTTTCCGTATGCACGGCGGTAAGTCCATTCATAATGATATAAGTGAGAAGGGGTGTGTCAGGTCAAGTTAAGAAGAAAGTTAAGAAAAGTGGGTGGGGAGGCATTTAAATGGGGCAGACAGGGCGCGGTTTGCTATGTACATGTGTACTTAGGCAACTTAAGAAGAGACATGCGCACAGGAAGATAAGGCTGCCTATGGCCTTCTTAAGTCGGTTAAGAACAACAAAAACAAGGGCGTGTCATGGGAGTTACCATACGTATAATTGCAAGTCTTTTCATTCTTATCTCCTTCTTAACTGTGTATCCGGTCCATAGTGTGTTAGGGCCTCATTTACAAAAGACGATTTGAAGAAATCGCCTTTAGTGTGATTTAAAATCCCCAGGTGCGAGGTGCGATTTGCGGGTGATGTGCCGTCCCGGACCAGCAAAAACACATGTCAATAGACTTGACGTGTTTTTGTGTGTGTAAAAAACTAAGTGCTGCATGGCTGAAAGCCTTAGCCTTGCTGTGCTGATAAAAGTACAGGGCTAAGCATTGCTTAGCCTTGTAGTTCTGTCAGCGTCAGCCTGGTTAGACTTCTAACCATGTGGCGCTGCGTGTGGTGTGTTAAAAATAAATACAGTGTTCAATAAACATACATTACAATGTGTTTGTGCGAAATAAACATTTTCCCTGACTAATATTGAAGTCCTGGCGTTGGCTTGCTTGAAGTGGGCTCCCCGGTCTTCAGCTCCGGCTCCTCTACCTGTTCTAGTCGGCGCTGACTGGCTCCTCCTCTGCTTCTTTGCTGCTCCTAATGACCATTCGGTCACTAGGGGGCAGCCTTTTATTTAAATGATGACGTCGGAGGCCAGAGTGTACCTGACATCATCATTTAAATAAAAGGAAATCATTGAAAACAAGTGTTTTGTGTAAAAAACAAACAAACAAAAAACATATTGACCCTAGACCCTATTAGAACAATCATTCCATTTCAGATTTAAAGATATCCCTCAACCTCTTCAAATGAGAGGCTGTTTTACAGTTTGTCCCTGATTTTCATGTTTTTGCTCAAATTTTATATTTCATAAGGGTATCCCTAAAGCACAATTTCTAACTATACAATCTTATGTGGAGGTTAAGGCATTCCTCATAGAATATGACCAGTATGCATAAATATACCTCATTATGCACGCCCGCACAAAAAAATAAGGCTTTGATTTCTGTCTAGATGAGTAGGTAAGTGGGTGGAGATGACACTTTACAGAGAGTTCTCTTGAACATTACATCATTTTAATCTTTGCAAAAAACTTTTTGTTTTTCTCTCCTTTCTGGTCACAGAAACTGTCACTATGCTTTGAACAAATGATCTTCTGCTCCTTTCAGGATCACAGTGCACAGGACTGCGCTTTGAAATGTTCAATGATTTATTGTTCAATAATCCTTACTGTGTTCACCGATATCTAAATTGGAGTATTGCAATGAATAGTTTCTGATTATTGTGTGACATTTATACTATTAATATTCAGAAGTATTATACTGTAAAATTTAAAGTGGGAAGTGCGGGAAGGGTAATGACAGAGGACCTGATCCACAGTTAATAACATGAGCCCACTTACGCAAAGTGCACAAGTTGGATCTATGGACTGGAAGGCGCAGACGCTCTCCAGATGTTACGTTAGAGTAACTAATGTAACCTTCATCATACACAACTAAGTTCCGTGCAATGGAGTTTATGTAAAGAGGGGCAGTGCTTTTTTACGGTGTGGGATGATATCCCACGTACAATTGGATCAGTGGTTGGACAGACTTCTGATCTGCAAGCGTGACTTAAGCCTGCTTATGGCAGCGCAAGTCACACTTTTTATGAATAAGAGAGGGGAGTGACAGGGGGAGACCACTCCTCTCTCTCGTGCAGAATTTAACACCCCCCGCACATATGGAAAACAACTGAAGAACACCATTATAGTTATGGAATTTCTAATACCCCTTTCACATCGCACCAAAAACCCATGTTTCTGCCGGGCAAGCCACAAAACCTGGGTCAAGGCTCAGTGTGAAAGGGTCCGGGTGTCTCTAACTGGGTTTAATGACCCAGGAATTGGACAGGGGTGAAAAGAAGGGTTGTTCCTGGGTCCGACCCAGATAGGCGTGCAGTGTGAAAGGTATGACCCGGGTTTTTCAACCAGGATTGCACAAAAAGACTCTGATTGGAGGGATTAGGAATGAAAAAACGATGTCATATAAATGCTACCCACAGCAAAACAGACAGCATGGCACATGGAAGAATGAGGAGGTGCGTGAGCTACTTGCAGTAACAGACAAGGAGGAAATAAAGCAGCAATTACCTGGAACAGTTAAAGATGCCATTGTTTATTACACATATATTAACACTGCAAATATACTAACAGACAGAGGTATCAAAAAAATGCAATAACAAGTGGTGAATAAGTTTTATGACCAGAGCAATGCTTTATTTGGTCACTTGGCCCTGGCAAATCCAATATCTCTTCTTCAAGCTGCACTTCATCTGATGGACACCTGAATCCAGAACACTGCCTTAAAATCTCTGTGATAGGAGTTGCGATTTAGCGTTCATGCCGCTGCCAGAAAATCACCTGACTTCCCCCGAGGAGCTTGCAGAGGTCGGTTGAGCTTCTTAGTTCAGGATCCAGCCCAATAATAATAATTTGGACAAACCGTAATGCAATGTGAAGGGTGCAAATTAATTACATATGTTTTTTGCAAGTAGGAGAAACATTGACTGATTTTGTTTATTGTACGGCTAATTTAGAGTTGTGCTACAGAACATCACCTCTTAAATCCTTACAATCGCACATTTGCAATTTGCTCCCTCTTCATTACAATTCGCTATTGGCAAGGTGCACTTTTGCAGCTTTTTGTTGTTGCTACAAACTCTGGATCAGCCCCCAAAGAGCACTGATTAGCTGGTGCTGTCCATATGGCTTCTAATAGGTGTCATTGCACTCATGTGTGAAGAAGCTCTGTAATCACAAGAGGGCTATATAAAGAGGAGAAAGAGAGCAGAAACACTGGCGGAATGGAAGCGGTGAGCTCCAAGTGCTAGCCCGAAGGGGAACACTTCCATTGCCCCCCTCTGCAGAGCCGTGACAAGAAATCTTAGCGGAAAAATGGTGCCCTCGCCCCTGAATTCCAAAGCAATTTAACATTAAATATTACTTTACTGGTGCCCCCCTTAAGCTTGGTGCCCTGGACAGCCGCCCCTATTGCACACCCCTAGTAATGGCTCTTCCCCTCTGTAGTGACTGGTCCTTGATTTGGCTTTTCAAGGCTCTGGTAACGGGTCCAAGCCAGTAATATATAATTAAACTTACCTTTTCCCAATAATGCACTGCATGGCGTCCTGACGTCACAACGTCACACCAATGACGCGCCCCCTTGTCTCTTGGTGCCGGGTCAGATTTTACGCCACTGAGCATAAATACAAAGAAGACACCTATTTTCTTTATATTTTAGCCCTCTTCTGCCTTTCTGCACTGGACT
Organism: Limnodynastes dumerilii; assembly: GCA_011038615.1. Classification (NCBI taxonomy): domain Eukaryota; kingdom Metazoa; phylum Chordata; class Amphibia; order Anura; family Limnodynastidae; genus Limnodynastes; species Limnodynastes dumerilii. The sequence goes on along the minus strand of WWET01000862.1, from coordinate 456,093 downwards.
TCTTCCAGCCCCACTGATCTCGTCCATCTTTATGGGGAGAAGCTTAGCTTGTCTAACTTCCTCACCAGTAGGCTCTCTCAACAGCGGCTGCCTCTTCCTATTATGTTGTCACGACCTTTAGGCGTTGTGAAGGACAGTAAATAAATTTAAATTCCCTAAGGCGCCACTCGGGTGTGAATATAAGCAAATTTAAATATAAATGACAACAATAATCGTAATAATTAATAAACATTGTGGAGACTATATAGTAATGGCTCGGAGCTGCTGCACCTAGGAGTTACCGGTCCAATAAAGAGAGAAAAAGAGTAGAGTGCTGCGCTAGGGGCCACACAATATAGATCTCCACTTAAAATAAAATAATATATATGTACAGACACTTTTACAATAATAGTGAAATTTATTACATAAAACAACATAAATAATACTATAAATATAAAATGATACACTAACTGATCGTTCACTGAAGAGGCATAAGCATTTATTGGGCCTAATCCAGACCTACGCTGACTGGCGTTAAAATGGCAGCCAGCTGTGTAAGTTTGGCTTAAAAACTGATCTGCGCAGAAACGCCCGATCGTGGATTGGCCGTCCGTAGTTTCAGTGTAGTAATGTTGGAGGGGGCGTCCCCCAGTGTTACTACGCTGAGGTTAGTGCAGTTAGGCGGGGGGGAGGGTAATGAGGCTGGGAGGGCGGCGTTATCCCAGCGTAGTTACACTCCCTTACGCCGGCTGAAGTTAGGGTAGTCTTCATCTCGCATAAGGGAGTGTAAATACGATGGGGCAGGGGGAGTGTCAGGGGGGGTCCCACGATGTAACGCTGAGCGTTAGTACGCTCAGTGTTACATTGTAGGTCTGGATCAGGCCCATTATGTGTAATTATTTTAATTCTTACTGTCCTTACTGTACAATCACCAGACCTCATCACATCCACTGTCCGGAACTAATCCTGTAACTCTCTTCCGTCATAAACGTACAATTGGAACGTAAAATCGGTTGTAGTGCGTTCCGATTGTAAGTACCTCATTTTTGGCATGCACAAAAATCAGCTGTCGTACAGTGGTATGGATCTGACCCATAGTCCTAGCTATCAGGGGCCCCTACAAGGATCCGCTGGGGACTTTATGTGGTGAAGTTTCTTATTATAAGGATGTTTATTTATTTTTAGTAATTAATACGTATAGTTTTTGAAGCAGAACCTCTAACGGCTGATTGGGTTGTGGGGGTAACACAACCTTCTTCCTCCCAGCAAGTGTTACTAATGTAAAACAAGATTGATCTAAGCATCAGCACCGGTATGAACACATGTGCATCCAAACTAACTAGCAAACATTAATACATTTGTCACCACTGCCATAGGGATTATTCTGACCATTAGCAAAAGTAATTTGCCATGCCCCTGGTGCCATGATTGCTGGATGACAAGGCTGGATGAGCACAGGATAATATGGACGCCGAATTTCATATTCATCAACAAATGGATGGAGCAAAAACCATATAAAATGATATTACTGCAGTTACTACTACACTTACTAAAGCAAACATACATTTCTAGTAGGATGATAGAAAGAAGTTGGTTCACCTATCAGTCTTTTTATCTGTTTAGTTTTTATTAAATTAACTTAATTTTAGTATTACTTTTTTATATTTATTTAACAACAGCAATTATATATATATATATAACAGATAAAACAGAGGGTGCTGGATGGTGCACATGACTTCTTTAATCACTCAAATAACTCTTTAAAAACAGGCATACCAGATACAGAGGAATCAATATCAATTGATTCACAAGAGCATATGAGAGGCCAACTGCTACATCACAAGTCCCGAAGGCAGCTCCGTCAGCTCAGTAACCCCGGTGTTGTGGAACAAGTGTGGACAGTGGAGGCGCTATCTACACACCCTCCACTGTCCACACTTGTTTCACGATACCTGGGTCATTTGCTATTGATTCCTCCGTATCTGGTACTCCTGTTTTTAAAGAATTATGGGGCTGATTCAGAGATGCGATTGCGATAAGATCGCAAATATACGCATCTAAGGTTAAGATCTTAGCAGGTTACAGCCCACTGCATAAACAGTCACTCCCCCTTGCAAACAGCGGTGGATCTTAAAGTTAGACCACCATTGACTAACCCTAACTCTGCGCTGTCAGTTGAGATCTTAAGTGACGTGGTAGCGTATATTTAAGATCCAAAGTGTCAGCCCACGCCCACTTTCCCTCATTTCCCTGCCTCCCCCCGCCCATTTCCATGCAAATCCTTAAGATCTTA
>WWET01000862.1:432893-448277 GCA_011038615.1 Limnodynastes dumerilii | reverse complement strand
CGTTAGGTGCTACCCGGGTTGAAAAACCCAGGTAGCACCTTTCACACTGCACCCCTTCCCGTGTCGGACCCGGGAATAACCCTACTTCTTACCCGGGTTGAATTCCCGGGTCTTCTGACACGGGTCCACCGGAAGGACCCCTTTCACATCTCCACGAAATACCCTGGATTTTGCCGAGACCCGGGTTTTTGGCGAAAATCCCGGGTATTTCATGGTGATGTGAAAGGGGTATAATTCACAAAAATGCAGCACTTGCATATGGATTGAGAGACACTTAAGGTCATGAATGCATCACTCTTAAATCACTTGTTTACTTGGATTTTCTCCAAATTCTGTTTGCAATCTTTTTGGGGTTTGAGACTGATAGGTCCTATGGTATTTTGTATGTGTTGGCTTAATAATCACCATTTTGTATTTGGTATAAGCATTGAAAGAAGTATGTGATACGTAGTATATGTATACACTAAGTACATTTGGGGGGATTCCAAATGTAAGTAGCTAAAATGTGCAGACAGGATGTTACAGTATAAATGGGTAGCAGAGTCTGTTTCCTGAATATTTTCTTTTAAAGGATACAGTTGGTAAATACTGTTCCCATGCAGTCATTGTCTGCAGTAGTCATAGTGGTCTGTGTATCTTAAATATCTTAAAATTTATATTTTAATATCCTGAAATATTTAGACACTGATCTCACTTGTGTACATGCTAAGACTTCATGACGTTATATTTATAGTGATAATTTGGCAGTATGGTAAGGAAACTGTACGTCATTTTGTGTGAACTCATTTATGATGATATATTGGCATCCATTTAATCATGTGCTAAAATATGATTATCTTGGAAAGTACAGATCTTAATCTTTATATGATTCATTTTCGTATTGGCTAGAGATAAAGTAATTGGTATTACATGTGTGATTATTTTGTAATTCACTGTAACCATTGTTTGGTATGGATGAAGACATTATGGCAAGGTTAATGTAATACATTTGTCTACAGTTGTTACAGATTACTGCTACTGTAAAAAGGATTATTAAAACTTGTTTTGGAATATTTTTTGTGTTCTAAATAAACATGTGAGAAACACCCACCTCAAGGGTCCATAGCCATCCAAGGAGTTTGCAATATATTTAGTTTAAGAGAAGTATAATTATATTTATTCTATCTAGCAAACAAGCTATAACAAATGTGATATCAGCATAGGGATAGGCATAGCCAGAGCTGTCCGCAGCAGGTCCGGTGAGTATGTATCTAAAACGGCTGCTTATTAGAAATAGAGACAGCCGAAAAGGAACTTTCGGCTGTCTATATTTCTAAAGGCAGCCCATTGGAGCAGGTACTCCCAGCGATATACCGTATACCCCAACATAACCCACTTATAATATAGTATGTACCTGTTAAAGTCTGAATTAATGATAGTCCAACTAGATTTAATGAGGTTACTAAAGATGAACATTAATTTATTACACATGTACAGATAGACAGAAATACATTGATACTACAGCAGTCACCAGACCCAATCTAACAATAGAATAACAGCAAAATACACGTCACCACCACATGGCCTTCCATAATGGCAGAGCCAAAACAGAGTTTTATATTATCAAACAGAAACAAGTTTATATGTGAGAACAATCATTATATCACCAGGATGATATTGTAGGAAAAAGAGTGGGAATAAAAGTTTTAATGCCGCCTCAGGGAGTGTTTAGATAGAAGTGGGAGGGGGGAGGTATTTAGATTAGCCTGGAAGGGCGGGGAGGAGGCGGGTTAGAGGCATTGGGCCTGATCCTGAACTACGCCGATGCGCTGTGCTTTAGTAATATCGGCGTTTACTTACCCCGACACTCCCCCTGTGCAGGCGTATGGCCCCTTCCTTACGCCGGCTGAAGGCTACCCTAACTTCAGCCGGCGTAAAGGAAGGGTCTATACGCTCGCACAGGAGCGTATGGCCGCTTAGCCCGCCCTCCTACCCTCATTTAACTACCTCCCTCCGCCCACCTGCACTAACCTGAACATAGGGACGATGGGGGACCTCCCCTCCAGCGTCCCTATGGCGCTGCTACGGACGCCGGATCCACGAACGGGCGTTGCTGTAGCAACGCCGGGCAACATCGGTCCAGGCGCATGCGCAGATCGGCTGAAAAGCCGATTTTACGCTTACGCCCGCCGTCCTAGCGACAGCGGGCGTAGTTCAGGATCAGGCCCATTGTCCGTGCATAGTTTCGCAGTAGGAAACTACGCACGGTAAGATAAGGTAGCCCTATGCCACAAGGTACCTAAAAACAGGGGGCAGGCTAGGGGCTGCACGGGGGAGTTAGGTGCAGTTCTGTCACTCTTAAGCATGAATACGATCCCTTGTCTTTGGTTCATTGTTACAGATTTGCAGATGCCATTGTCTCCATTTCCTATCACTGCTCTGATAATTAAAAACCCAGGAAAAGCCAGTTGCTTAATGAACATATGATAGCCAGTTCAGTCTGCTTGTCTATTGTTCAAATGCATGTATATAAAAGGGCAGGATAAACTGGCTCTGTTTAAATTTAACATCCAAAGCTTTACTTCATTTTAAATGTATTTCATATTTTTCTACCATTATATCTGTAGTAATTCCAGATTAATATGACTTATATTATTCATGTATATGATCCCATACAGGCTTTAACATACCATACCCAGAACCTCTAATATACTGCACGTGTACTTTGTATATTGCACCAAGTACAGTCCCTCAATACACCCACCATGTACTATAAGCATTTGGAACCCCTATTTAAATACCCTGCAATAGCCTCTGTCTCAACCCCCTCCCCTAATAAGGTCCCTTTGCTGTTGCAGCACTCAGTGAGATTCTAGTCTGGACAGCCACAGTTGTGTACACGTATATGCCGCACTATCAGGTGTGTGTCTCATTTTGGATCAAGCCCAAAATCTTGATGCTTCTGTCTTGCAAATATCGCGTCGCTCGTAGTCTCCTAACACACAGCTGCTTTTATTTTCTCTTCCTCGTAGCCTTCTAACTGCATAAATATGTTCAATAAAAAACATTCTTATCTACGATACCGCGTCTGCCAAAAGTGCACATTATTTTCTACTAATTTAATTTTCTAGCAGTAAAGAGACTGACTTCACTTTACCCAATGGAGAAGTATCTTAATAAAGCAGATGGAAAGCAAGAAACCTGTAGTCGAGATGGTGAAAATATTCTCGGGGAGAGAGAGAGCAGTACAACACCCCAAACACAAATCAGAGAAGGGAAAAAAGATGAAAGAGAAGGAAAAAAGAAAACTAAGCATAAAGAGAAAGCAAAAAGGGCATAGACAGTCATATAAACAGCTTTACCAAAGTCTTACTCTATTGATAGCAAGCATTTTTTATTAGGAGAGGATGTTACGGATTTAGAGATATTATTCTTTCCGAACTGGTGGACTCAGACAGACGAGACAAAATGATTGATTAGAGGTAAGGTTAGGCAATCAATTGGCCTGATGTATGATCAGCCATGAAGAATAATTGGAATAGCAGTGAACACAGAATACTGCTAATTAATGAATATGTAAGCTTGGAAACATATGTTCCCGTTCTGCCTGGTGCCAGGCTTAATGTCCATACAATGATACCCACCCAGGGGCAGCCCTGGAGAGAGTTAAGAATACAAGATAAAAGAATACAAGATAATCATTTCCTCACATGTATTTTGTCTCTGCTGATGCAATTTTAAAACTTGTTTTACTGGCAAAAAAAATAAAAAATCTAAACATATATTGTGGCAAGGTCAACATTTTAAAAGGTAAAGAAACATTCTAAAAGTAGGAATGGAACAAGCGGCGGTGCACTAGAGGCCGTTCTGGATAGGATGTGGTTCAATCTGTGTTCCAATAGATCACTTTTGAGCAGTGAAGTGCTGACTGGCGACATTTGTCAGCTGTCTGTCCTCAGAAAAGATGGTTCCTGCGACATCACAGTTTCAGAACAATGGGGTAGATCCAGAACTAAGCACGCTAGCCGGAGACGTAAAAACGCTATTTTGTATGTACTGCACATGCACGCGGCAGATGTTACGCCAAGTACATACGTACCAGACTACTATCAACAGCGTAACTACGAACGAAGGGGTGTGACAGACATACGAAACCCGTAATTACGCTTCGGAGGCGGGGTGAGGCATTTAAATCATACAGTATGGGCGCGTTTAGGCGCTTACGTACGTGTAGTTTTAGGTACGTCAGTAGTTACGCTTTGAAAAGTTAAGGTAGGGTTTGGAAAGCATAACGCGGCTAAACTATGTATGGCCGAGGGGAGCGCACAGTAAATACGCTATGCTAGGAAATGTAATGAAGGTGCGTTTAGGCGTGTACGTACGTGTAGCCTTTAGGTACGTCAGTAGTTACGCTTTGAAAAGTTAAGGTAGGGTTTGGAAAGCGTAACGTGGCTAAACTATGTACGGCCGAGGGGAGCGCACAGTAAATACGCTATGCTAGGAAATGTAATGAAAATGTAGCTCTGGATCTGGCCCATTGTAACAGCGACAGGTATGTTATCTTATCTCTAACCCTAAGCACCCCTTCCCGCAACTTAACCTTAACCCTCCTCTCTTCACAGCCTTGCCCTAACCATTGTTGTTTCACAGCCCTAACCCTAACCTTAACCCACTGCTCTTCGTAGCCTAACCCTAACCTTAATCCTCCGCTCTCCACAGCCTAACCCAAATCCTTCCGTCTCTGGAGTCTAACCCTTTCCACCCTACAGGCTAGCCCTAAACAGTACGGGTCAAAAATGGGCTATTTGACTTACCCCTATTGGAATGTATATTTTTTATTATTAAAATGCAGTCGGAAATGGTAGAACCGAATTTAGTTTTACGCTGCGTCATTCTCAAAAATGGGCCCTTCGTTCCGGCAACTGCATCGAGTTTGTGGTATAAATGGTGACAGTAACGCAAATAAGTATACATTACAACAGTGGCAGGAAGAGGGGCATCTCTGAGCGCCCAATTCAATTACATTTGCACACGGCGTTAGATGGGGAAAAGCTTGTGGTGCACTTTTTCCCATGTATTACAGTAGCCGATTTTTATGCACATCTCAATGAGGTTTGATAAAAGTCCCCAAAAAATTTTGCAATTAGCTTCACACCGCAGATAACACGGGTGCAAGGCTAATAGATTTGGGCCCTGTGCAACATAACAGACCTTGTAGTGGATGTATGAGAGTAACGGAATACTAGGTCCCACGTCTGTCAGTGTAAGGATACAGAAGCAAAACTGGCCACAGGAAAGCCTAACGTTTAATGGAAATCATTGCCTAGTATAACAAATGTCATGATGTAACATGTAGACAGAACGTTACTTGGTGTAAGAAATATGAACGATGGTTCCATCCTGACAAGTATTGTTGTTATTGGTGTAATGGAGTTTAGGTTATTGGTGTAATGGAGTTTAGGTTATTGGTGTAATGGAGTACATGTTATTGGTGTAATGAAGTACAGGTTATGGCTATTGGTGTAATGAAATGGAGTACTGGTTATTGGTATAATGGAGTTCAGGTTATTGGTGTAATGGAGTTCAGGTTCTTGGTGTAATGGAGTACAGGTTATTGGTGTAATGGAGTTCAGGTTATTGGTGTAATGGAGTACAGGTTATTGGTGTAATGGAGTTCAGGTTATTGGTGTAATGGAGTACAGGTTATTGGTGTAATGGAGTTCAGGTTATTGGTGTAATGGAGTACAGGTTATTGGTGTAATGGAGTTCAGGTTATTGGTGTAATGGAGTACAGGTTATTGGTGTAATGGAGTTCAGGTTATTGGTGTAATGGAGTACAGGTTATTGGTGTAATGGAGTTCAGGTTATTGGTGTAATGGAGTTCAGGTTGTTGTTGTAATGGAGTACAGGTTATTGGTGTAATGTGGTTCAGGTTGTTGGTGGTGTAATGGAGTTCAAGTTGTTGTTGGTGTAATGCTACCACATGGGAGAAGAACTGACACCATAAAACTCTGGTAAGACTTTAAAAATAAGAGAAAATCAGGTGGAAAGTTACACCTGGGCAAAACCATGTTGAATTGCAAAGGAGTCATATTAGTAACACTCTTTGGGGACTTTTAGGTTCAGGCTGTAGGGAAGGGAGAGTTAGGGTAATGAAAGAGGAGGGTTAGGGTCAAGGAAGGGGAGGGTAAGGGTAATGAAAGGGGAGGGTTAGGGTTAGGGTAAGGATTAGGGAAAGGGTTGGGGTAAAATTTAACGTTATCATTCGGAGCTCCGTCTTCTCTTTTCCAGGGATCGATTGCTTCGTTTCTGCGAGGCAAAAGCAATCAAACTCCCAGCCAGTTCAGAATTGACTGGGAGAAAACGCCACTTTCGAAAAAAAAGGGCCGTTCACAGCGGCGACCCTCACATTAATACTAACCAAGTACGACAGATATAAACATAACGATGCAGGCAAATATAATGCACCAGAACCAGAATTAAGTCATGTCTGCGATCAAAACGCCTGTGTTAGAGTACTGCGTATGTGTGCGGTACAGGCTTCCAGCATGAAGTGTTCTCTCCTGGCATGCACAGAACCTTTGCGAGTCCCTGTTGCGATATTACACATTGTGAAATGTCTTTTCGGCTGTCCCTATTTCGAATGTGAAACATCGCAGAATATTCTTTTTATGAATGGGTGAGAATGCGATTCGCCTATGCACTCATTCATTTTCGGAAGCTGCTGGAGATGTGAGTAACCCTCCTACATACATAAAGTTACTTCCCATGCGCAGTTGATCCGATCATAAAAATACGCAGGTAACTAGTCGTGAACTCGGATCTCTGAATACGGCCTGGGAAGTTTAGATTGATCCAGATGTGAACACAATGGTAGCTCAGAATCTCTATGCAGGGACGATGGGTTACGCCTGAAAAATAAAAGCCAAGCACAAAGCAAACACATTCCCTCCCCCACGTCCCTGCTATTTATAATGGAACGGGTGGTGCTGCTTTCTGCCTGCTCATTTGATGTGGGCATGTGCAGAGCGCAGATACGCAGACAAACGCGGCGTTCCCCTCTGATATAGGCTATAAGAGTCTGGAGACTGCACTTGCATGGAGGAGCCGATATAACCGGTATCTCAGAGACACTTATAACACCTCAATTCCTGTTCTGTTATCTCAGGACAGCATGAACAGAGGAAAATTCCCTTGTCCTTTGAAGAAAGCATTAGTTTTAACCTTTAAAGACTTCAAAGATAGTTTCCTCATTATTCATCTCAGTTTTTACTTTTTTTTTTCATTAGTAGAATTGAAAACCAAAGTCTAGGATTTTATTTCCACTGTATATACTGGCTAGCAGTGGACGGTAACTGCTCTGTAATTAATGGTGGAATAAGTAGTCCCCCTTCACTAACAGAATATTACCTAAGGAGAAGCAGAGAAATGATCAATGATCAATCTTTAGTTTCAATTATTGCTTGGACTCATGGGCATCCCCTAAACCATTCTATTAATCAGAGAGCTAATCATTAATATGAATAGAGACGGACGGGATAGATGGATGATACTACATAGGACAAAACCGTCACCTGACCATATCATGATCTTACTGGGGTCATTTAAGCATGACCGTAGAAGTGAGCTACAGTTATTTTAAGGGGTGTATTGTGGTCAGTCCATCACCGTGCACCAAAACAATTCACAGGTATCTTGAATAAAGCATTGACTTAACCTTCATAGACGTTGAATATATTTTCATTATTCATTTACAGAATTTTTAGTTAATGGAACTGGAAGCCAACCTCTTGGATTTTGCTTTTGCAGATATTTCTTTCGTCGAATTTGTTGACTGAGGAGATATCGTGTTATATGGGCCGGGCATGACCAGTGATTTGGTCACCATGGAAACGGGATTTCCCTGGCTGGGCAAGGGTATAAATATACCCCAATGACAGCAGACCTGTCATTAGCATCGGGATGTCCTGCGTGCAGGACATGAGTTCCGGCGGGCCATAGGGTTTTTTGTTTTTCAAAGACCTCCCCCACGGATTGAAAGCTTGGAAGATTGGATCCTAATCAAGATGGTAAGTACTTCTTTTTACTTATCAGTTTTATGTAATTATTATATTTTTATTTATTTTATGCTTTATATAATTAGCGTTAAATCTTTTTTATTATTTGGGGTATTAAATGTAAATATTTTATTGTATATAGGGGTATTCAATGTCATTATTTCTTTATTATTTGGGGTATTAAATGTAATTTTGTTTGTATATAAGGGTATTCAATGTCATTATTTTTTTTTTATAGGGGGGTATTCAATGTTAAGTATTTTTTTATGTTAGGGGCTGGCCCTATATTTTATTTATTAGCTAGGAGGGGAATAACGTTGTGTTTTGTTGCACAGGATGACAGGGCATGCTGGCACTTGTGGTTCTCCAAGTGCTAGCATGCCCTGCCATCCTTGGGCACGCTAATGCTTGTAGCACTACAAGCATCAGAATGCCCTATACTTGCAATTATTATTTTTTTCATTCAATCGACGCTAAAAACAGATTTGTTTACTGTTGCCATAGCAACAGTAAACAAATCTGCACCAGTCAGGAGGCAATATGAAAGACCCGGGTTGAAAACAACCCTGGACCTTTCACATCGCCACCCTTCTTTTATCCCGGGTCGAAATTCCGGGTCTTTCAACCCGGGTGGACCAGAAGTACCCCTTTCATATCACCACCAAATACCCGGGTTTTTGCAGAGAGCCGGGTTTTTGGCGAAAAACCCGGGTATTTGGTGGTGATGTGAAAGCCAAAACAGGATGTATTCACTTGGTCTATGTATTAAACCCATGAAAGAAATTCATAATATTTGCTCTGTTCAATCTTACTCCACTATAGATCTAGCAAATAATAATCTAGTGGAAGCGGATTCCAATTTAACAGAATAAGGAAAAGACATTTCTTAAAGGTATTAATTTTATGGGTCAATATTTCTCTACATGGTAATACATATGGCGTCTCTGGTCTTTCATGTCTGGGGACGTACAATGTACTGTTGGAGGGATGGATTATTTTTCCCATGAGCAATAGTGCTATTGATCATGAATAGTTTTGTACAATGAGATCACATTACACAGCACACGTCTAATGAGAATAGGTCTAATATGTCGCGGCTTTATTACAATGATCTCACGTCATGAGAATGGTTATTTACTCTTGTACATTTATTAAGATTTTTTTTTTCAAATAATTGATATGTGAAATCATTTACACCACAGCTTATAAACTGACGACCGGATCCCGACCCCGCATGCTTAACGAGTGTGCGGGGGTCTGTAATTACGCAAGGAAGAGGGGAGTCCGGGCCCCCGCCACTCCCTTCTTTCTGTTATAGTTCTGGACTCTTACATTGTCCAGAACCCTACCTTAACTTTCACCCAATGACGTAGACGTGGATCAATGTGTAACTGGTGGTCCCGTCCCTTAATTTGCATGCATACCCCCTGTATGAATAAATAAAAGGTTGACCCCTTCATCGTAGCTTCTCATGTACAGAACTCAGTTCTATATGTTAGACGGTACGCTTCAATGGTACAAATGACATGCGTAAGTCCCCTGACTTTATTAGTTCTGAAACCAGCCTTACGGTGTATCGATATCTTGAATAATGGTAGTGACAAGTTCAAACCTATAACACATTGTTATAAATGCTAGCAGGAGTTGATTTGCGGCGTTAACAGAGAGATTTCTTTTTTTTCTCTGGTTATTTTTTTACCAAAAAAATAATTGAATAGGCGAATTTTTATCGACCAATTGCCGGCGAAGGTGTCGTATTTTTACCGACGCAAACTTTTTGAAAACTTCGCCGGCAATTGAATCGGGCCCTTTGTGTTTTATATTATTTCTAATAAAAAAAATTTTTTTATATCGATCAAGGCAAATTATCAACACACTTTACACTTCACATATGCACTCCTATGATACTTTTATGTACAGAATCTGGGGTTTGTATGAGAAATATATATAAAATAGTCAAAGCACAGTTATCATATATGAATTCCTTAGTTGTTGTATTAATGACATTGGGCTGGATCCAGATTTAAGAAGTAGCTTGAAATTAAGGACCTGATTCACACTTAAGAATCTTCTTAAAATAAGAAGTTAAAGTCACTCCTGGGCAAAACCATGTTGATTGCAGGGGGAATAATTTAATTGTATTCTTTGCATGCAGGGATATATCTTTGAATTGCTTACTGCACACAGATACTGGCCAGCTTTACTATTACACTGTTATTTAGACTTGGGCTGGGAAATATCACCTCTCAACACTAGTACTGTTTGCAACAGATGAAATATGACTCCCCTGCAATCAACATGGTTTAGCCCAGGTGTGACTTTAAGTTCTTATTTTAAGAAGATTCTTAAGTGTGAATCAGGTCCTTAATTTCAAGCTCCTTCTTAAGTCTAAATCAGGTCCTCTATCTGTATTAAAAAGTGCTGTGAGGAAAACTATGTACTGGCTGCAGTGCTGCAAGTAGGTCATGTTTTAGATAGGGTGAAGCCAATCGCCTCTGTCCTTTAACGGTTCAAAATGTCCTTTTTCTAATGGTAGACTTTGCTAGATCAAACACAGAATTATATAACAACAGGACACAGGCAACAAAGGGAGGAGCGTAGGTAGCTCTTGCCCACACTATTAGTGTTTGAACGTGGGTTCTGGGTGTCCTGACATCTGTGATGTATTAGGCACATGCTGCCAGCACTGTGATGTGTACAACAAAACTCCTGTCTGTTTACACAAGTCCACATCTCTCCGTTTACATCCAGCGGTTAGGGAAAGCCATGTTATGCTGCAGTATGATGACAGGTCACAGATTAATATCACAGCTGAAAAATATATCCATTAACCCCTTAGCAAACTGCAACTCAGGTCTGAGGGTAGAAAGCACTACTGGAAAAATAATCCCTGTTCTGATTACCTACAGAAACTGTAGATCTGCGTCACAGACATTATTATTCTGCAATCTGTCATTTACAGATGAAAGTAAAAGACTTTACAGTTAGAAATGTCATCTAAATCTTCTAAATTTACACCCTGGAAATATTGTCAGTGAATATTCTGCAATGGGCTTTTCTTTCATGTTAAATATTTGCTATTTTAAAATATCTTAATTTCTGTTGTGTCTTAAAACCTCCATAAACGCATTATGATTATTGTTATTTCATTTCCAAAGTAGATGTTTACACAAGTCCGGATTCACAGTTCCGTAGTTTTCGTAGATAGTGTCAATTAGTTACTACGCATGTGTAGTAGCTCAATTCTTAAAACAACCTACGTAAGACGAACTATGTAACTGTGAATTTAGTCCACAAACACTATGTTAACCCTCAGATTTGAGAGATCTGATGAAGTCTGGGGACACTGCTGTTTGACATAAACTCACATCTTAATTACATGTTCACAGTGTCATAAGAATTTATGAATAAGATGATCCCGGTACACAGCAGCTTGTTGATCCTTTTACTGTTTTGCCAACTAATGCAGCTCCCAAATGTTTTAGTTGGCCCAGACTTCAGCTTCTAGATCCAGATGCAATGAAAAAACAAGTTATTTAAATAACACGATCATGAATACCCATGAAAATTACTGAAACTGGACATCAACGGGAGATGGATTTTAAGATATGGGGACACCTGTATTCTCAAAGAATCAATTTTTTTCAGCATTTAGGCCACATATACTTTTTTATTCCCTAAATCTTCTCTTCTATACACAGCATCAATGCCACTGAGGATTTTATAGTATGTGTTGTAATCAGTGAAGGAGACAACCAAGTGGAACAAAAGTAGTGGACTCACATAACCCTGAAGCCAATTTACCTTGAGACATAATGCATATAAATGCAGGACAAGTATAATCTTCTGCACCCAAGTTTTTAAAATAGCAGGTTTCTCTTGTCTGCAAAAAATGAATTAACAGCTTTTGGATTTTATATCAGTGTATAAAATGTATTTACCAATGTAACTGACGTCACCTGTAGTATAAAAACAGTGCCCCCTAGTGACCTGATCGTCATAAGGAGATGCCGCGTGTCAACAGGAGAAGATGGTCCAAGCTGCAAGAAAAGACTAGAAAACATCTGAAAAAGAACATTTGAAGGCTTCAAATTCAAAGGCTTTTTAATTTTGCACACACTTCACTTACATTAGGAGAGAGGACCACCTAAGGTAAGTACACTCATGTAGGGGACATTGTTAGTTAGGAAAATATTTTTTTTTACATGCATATTTTATTTTATTTTATTTTAGCAATGTAGGGGTTAATGTATGGCTTTGCTGATCCTTGTTGTTCCATCAGTACAGCATGGCTAAGGCTTGCAGCCATGCAGCACTTAGGTTTTTTTCAATGTCAGGCGATTTTCTAATGAAAATCACTGCAATTAAGCCCTTTAAACATCGCGGAGCATCGCCTGTGATTGAAACAAATCGCGGGTTAATGAATTTGAACAATTTTTTAAAAAAATCGTGCCAAAATTGCCGAGATGGGCTGCGATGTAAAATCGCATAAAAAAATCGGTTTTTAATGAATGAGGCCCTTTAAGTGATGAGACAGCACGGTGGCTCAGTAAGCAGCACTTGTGTCTCACAGCACTGAGGTCATGAGTTCTATTCCTGGACTAGGCCTTATTTCTGTCGAGTTTCCTCACACACTCCAAAAACATGCTGGTAGATTAATTGGCTGCTGAACAAATTAACCCTAATGTATGTGTTAGGGACCTTAGTATGTAGCTCCAATGGGGCAGGGACCGATGTGAAATATTGTCCTTTAAAGAGCTATGTAATCTGGTTGTGCTATATAAAAATCTGTTTATAGGCAAAAGTATTCCTGCATGCAAAGAATAACATTAATTTGCCTCCCTCTGAACTGCAGCGTGGTATTG
Organism: Limnodynastes dumerilii; assembly: GCA_011038615.1. NCBI lineage: Eukaryota > Metazoa > Chordata > Amphibia > Anura > Limnodynastidae > Limnodynastes > Limnodynastes dumerilii. The sequence continues at coordinate 435,376 of WWET01000862.1, read as the reverse complement.
CCCAGGTGTAACGTTCCATGTGTTTTCTTATTATTATTTCAAACTCTGAATTTGGTCCCCGATGCATATTTATATTCATGGTGCTAAAGGTGACACCTATTTATGTGCTCATACTCTAAATAGACCATTTCCAAATAATTATTACCAGAGAGAAAGCCATTAAGCAAACAAGATGGATGCTGTATTGTGTAAAGTCAATATGCCCATCCTGAGCTCCATAGATTAACATGCGTTTGTGTTGCATATTTATGTTTTAAATTGTGAGGCTGCAGCAGCAGGTATACAGAATACCAAGAGACTAATGAATAGACCAGAGTTTGCCATCAATACCGTGCAGCGGATCCTGCGTGTTATGAATATGTGGTGGAAACGCAGGTGAGTGAGACTATGTCTGGTGTGAGTGATAGAGTCGGATCTACGAGGGAGAGAGTTTGATGAATGAAGGAGAGTTTGGATTACATATGAGAACGTCTGATAAAAATGATGGAAGACCTGGATAACATGTGAGAAATCCTAATGTGAATGATGGATCTGTACCATTTTAGTCCTGTTATACTGAAAAATTAGAGTCTGGCTTTCAGTATGTGTCATGTTTTAGTCTTTGAAGGAAATTGGTACCAGTACGAATGCCCATAGACCAATAGAACACTTAAAGTAATCAGTATAAAGGAGTGAACAAACACGAAGGCATGTACTATCCTTTTACCCGTTTCATATATTATATTATATTACAATGCCAGGGGTACCTGGGGGACATGGGGAGGGAGATTTACCCTAGCCGCGTGTGAGAGGGGTACCTGGGGGGACAGAGGTATAAGAGGGGTACCTTCTGCCAGAGCCTTTCAGGTCTTTACAGTGACAATAACTAACTATGGAAATTATAGGGCCATGGGCACCATGGCACTCCTCCCCCTATGTGACATCACACGTCATGACATCATGTGTCCTGTACTGCCGACACCTACAGCTGGACACATATTGTGAGTATCGGCTCCGGGGCAAAAGTCCTGGCAGTAACCCCCCTGATAGCAGTTGTATCACTGACAAAACATGTATAACAATAACGTATAATGTAATAACAGTTACCTTCTCCCTACTTCTGTCCCTGTTTTCTCCTCCGCTCAGTCCCTGCCCTCTCCAGCAATCTTTCCATTCTCTCTCCTCCACTCTATCCATGTTCTCTCCTCAGCTTTGTCCACACTCTCTCCTCCACTCTATCCACGTTCTCTCCTCTGCTTTATCCACGTTCTTTAATCCACTCTATCCACGTTCTCTCCTCCACTCTAGCCACGTTCTCTCCTCCGCTCTAGCCACGCTCTCTCCTTTGCTCTAGCCGCACTCTCTCCTCAACTCTATCCACGCTCTCTCCTCCACTCTATCCACGCTCTCTTTTACACTCTATCCACACTCTCTTTTACACTCTATCCACACTCTCTTTTACACTCTATCCACACTCTCTTTTACACTCTATCCACACTCTCTCCTCCACTCTATCCACACTCTCTCCTCTGCTCTGTGTTTGCTCCCTCCTCTGCTCTTTCCCAGGTTGCTCTTCCAGAAGTTAACCCACAACATCACACTTACACACTACACCCCTTTTAATACTTCAGAATGTTATGGTTGTTAGCAATACAACTTTTCTGTGATTCTAAGAGTTAACCAATGCAGAGAACTGCAACAATATTTCAATTAAATGAAAAGTAGTGGTGACTGCCAGACAAATTCATTGCCAACTGTGATATTATTTAATTTTTTTATTGAGCAGGTAAATAAAGAGAAATTTACTATATATTAGGCTGGATCTGTGTAGCTGCCCTTAAAACTCTGAAAGTTTTCTGGGACTGTCTTCCGGAATTCTGGAAATGTAAAAGCTAATAATGGAAACTAATCTGCATAATGCATAATGCTTGCCATACATAGTCTGCTCCTTCAGTTCTTGAGGTTCAAGGAGTTTCTGATCTAAATTAACTCCACATAAATAAAAATAAATAAATAAATAAATAAAATAAAACTTTTATAGTAACCTAGGGCCGGATTCACAGGTAATTACTCCAGAAGACTTACGTATGCTGGCATTTAAATTGTACAGTAAGAGCTTGGCTAAGCCTTTACGTACAATTCAGTATTCCATACGCTTGGAGATGCATGCGGAATACTTCAGGTAGGGCGGCGGATCCACGATCCACACGTTCCCTGCTCTCCTGCATGTGGGTTTTGGATCATTCAGGATGCTAGTCTTCGCAGCAGAGGCTAGCGTATGGAATTTAGAACTAATCCTAATGTATCTATCCCCAATGTCCTATAAATTATAAGTCTGTGAGCAGGGCCCTCTTACCTACCCAGTCTGTTTGTTACTACCCGGTCTTGTTACAATGGGCTGGATCCAGACTTAAGTAAGTGCTTGAAATTAGTTACTCCTGTTGATTGCAGGGGGAGTCATGTTAATTGTATTCTTTGCATGCAGGGATATATCTTTGAATTGC
>WWET01000862.1:349568-373817 GCA_011038615.1 Limnodynastes dumerilii | reverse complement strand
TGGGCGGATCAGTGGTCCGTATGACCGCTGATCCGCTACAGTGTGGGAGCCCCCTCCCACACTGTACACTTTACATGAGCTCGGACGGAACAAAGTTACTATAGTAATCCTAGCGTAACATCTGGAGGGCGCATGGAGGGCACCTGACGATATTAAATCTGGATCCGGTCCTTAGTCATTGAGTCAGACGTGTTTCCTGGACAGGTAAGTTTTAACTTTTCTCTTTATTTCTTCACTATTATTAATATTATTAATGTATTTATTTATTTTTTTATGCAAAAAAAGAAAACAAGAAAAAGAAAACACTGGGATAACTGCAATAACGCAATCCTAAGATGACGTTATTTATACGCCTGAAGCAGAGTGTAAAACTCTGTCATTTAATAAATATTAATATTGTAATAAATAGTGCCGGCCCGTTCTTTTCAAAATAACCCACCATTATTTCCATGGATTGTCATGAAAACGGCTATTTTCCATGGCAATCCATTGTTTGGAACTAAGAAACACTTTGGGCCTGATTCAGAGGCTGAAAATAAGAACTTCAAGTTACACCTGGGCAAAACCATGTTGATTTCAGGGGGAGTCAAGTTAATTTTATTCTATGCATGCAGGGAGAATGCTTTGTTTTTACTTATTGCACACACTGATCTGATCAGCTTCACTTTTAAACTGCTAATTAGACTTGAGCTGGGAAACATCACCTTTTAACTATAATACTGTTGCAACAAATGAAATTTGACTCCCCTGAAATCAGCATGGTTTAGCCCAGGTGTAACTTTCTTATTTTATTCTATGCATGCAGGGAGAATGCTTTGCTTTTACTTATTGCACACAGATACCTGATCAGCTTCACTTTTAAACTGCTAATTAGACTTGAGCTGGGAAACATCACCTTTTAACTATAATACTGTTGCAACAAATGAAATTTGACTCCCCTGAAATCAGCATGGTTTAGCCCAGGTGTAACTTTAAGTTCTTATTTTCAATCTCTGAATCAGGTCCTAGTAGTATAACGCTTTTCAAACTGAGCAGTTGAAATAGTCTGTGGGTGTAACAGATGATACACAATTTATTTGCAAGTTTCATTTATACAAATATCCTCCGGCCACGACTTTTTGACCGCGACCATTGACTATGTGGTGGGCCCCCGTAAAAATTAGTAGATGGCCCGTTTTGAGGAAAAAAATAAATGGTCACGTTACATATACTGCTTCGGAGGCACAGGGGATCAACTGAGCCGCAATTCTGCAGTACTATGCAGGAGCAGCAGCTCAGCTAATCCCCTGTGGCAGTGCTTACATCACCTTCTCAGCTGTCATGACCCTTACAGATGATTGGCTAAGCAGAAAAAGTAAGAGCCGCTGCAAGGAATAAGCTGAGCATAAACACACAAGCCACAGCAGGGAATTAGATGAGCGGCAGCAGCTTTTGTGTTCCATAGCAACTACCAACAACGTTAGGGTCCCTAAGCATCCCCATGTCACCCGCTGGAGCGGAGCCCTAGGCAACTGCCTAAACCTTCCTAGTGGTAGCTTTTGTTCATTACTATTAGGTGTTTTATTGCTCGCTAATGTGAGAATACATAATACAAACTAGTGTGCAATCTGGAGTGGCACATACATTTATGTAAAGCTCACCAGACATCCGTACACCAGGGTAGGGCAAGTACAAGCTGATACGCCTAAACGTGTCATGACTACTTATATGACAACTGAACATCACCTTCCTGTCTTCAGCATGAGCCAGAAATTCCGCTATTCCCACATGTCCTGTGCACGGCGGCCCATCCATCCTGCAGAAGGATGAAGCTTCTGCCAGCTGCTAATACAGCAGGGTTGCCGACTCTCCCAGAATATCCAGGAGACTCCTGAAATTTAGGCAGTTCTCCCGGTGTCCCGGGAGAGCCGGCAAATCTCCCGCAAACCCAGACCCCCTAACAATCACAAGTGTAATCCCTAGCGTTACTAGGGATGGGCGGGACTTGATGATGTCATCAAGCCCTGTCCATCCCCTTGAACACCAGAGATCACACGAGTGATTGACAGGGGGTGGGGCTTAATGGTGCGATTTGCATAAATTGCATTATTAAGCCCCGTCCCTCGCATTCATTTATGGCTTCCCTCCGGGTTCTCCCAGAGCTTTCAATAGTCGACAAACATGTAATAGAGGGGTTTGGCGATGTACAGTATATACATCCTTTCTTTGCTGGGGCGTCACAACTTTTTTTTGGGGGGGGGGTCAAGAATATATCCCTCCCCTCGGCTGCCCCCCTCTTCCCTTGGTGTGCCCCTCCCCCACCTTTCTGAAGCTCTTCTTCTCCTCTTCTCTGTGGTGTGCACTCTGCTCACTGAATGACACTGACATGACCTTGGTGTCACACCATGTGTCACTCATATGGAAGGAAGCTGCTGTGGAGGAGGGGAAATGCTGACAGAGGATTGCACAGAGCGTGCCTGGCAATCCTCTGCCGGCACCTCCCCTGTGATGGCACACCCTTCGTATTTTGTGGTGGGGAGAGAAGCCCCCATGCAATGTCCTCCCACCCTGTTCTGACGCCTATGTTTCTCTGTGTACTGGCACACAACTGCCATGTTATGCATTTATTGCTTCGTATCATAGGAATCTTCTCTCAGGTTCCTTGTTCTTGGATAATCTGGATTGTATGTGATCTGTCATTATGAGTGTCTGGTGCTTCAGAATTCTGATTTGCTTGGATCCCTAAGCAATGTATGTTTAGGGATCTGCAAATGCAATATTCCTACATCTACATGATCGCACAGCTAAGCACTCCCATGAAGGAGTCAGAAGAAGTCTATTGGAGTGTTTATATAAATATATATTTGGAAGGTATATATTCCCCACCAAATATTAATCCAGCACCTGTCTGAGAAATCCAATGGAACAAGAAATTATATAAATACCCGAGTATATCAAGCTCAGGGTTGCCGAGTCCCAAAATTTAGGCGGTTCTCCCGGTATCCTGGGAGAGCCAGCAATTCTCCCACAAGTCCCGCCCCCTGTCAATCGCAACTGTAATCCCTAGAGTTACTAGAGATAGGTGGGACTTCATGGTGTCATCAAGTCCCGCCCACCCACGGAACACTAGAGATTACAGTTGTGATTGACAGAGGATGGGGCTTAGTGATGCAATTTGCATGAATTGCATCATTAAGCCCCACCCCCTTGCAGAAATCTATGGCTTCCCTCCGAGATCTCCCGGGGGGAAGCTTTAAATAGCAGGAAACCCTGATCAAGCTGCCACCATGGGAATGACCACTTCCATTGGTATTTTACCCGTCTGTCGTTCTTGGAATAAGGACAACATTTTACCACCAGCACAGTTTTGAAACTATCCCGTTTTCCTTTATGGACAGAGTGGAGGAAAAGGTGTGGACACAGCAGAGGCAGAAAGTGGGACAGAGAGATTGTAGACAGATCTAGAGAAAGTGTGTGAAGGCTGGGGGAAAGATCATTGACAGAGGAGGAGAAAGTTTGGGCAGTGTAGAGGAAAGAGCGGAGACAGAGAGGAGGAGTGGAGACAGAACGAAGGAGAAAGTGTGGAAAGAGTAGAGGATGGTGTGGACATAGTGGAGGAGAGAGTGTGAATAGAGTGGAGGACTGAGCGAGGGACAAAGTGGAGGAAAGAAAAGGGACAGAGTAGGGGAGAGCGGGAACAGAGTGGAGGAGAGAATGTAGAGAGAGCGGAAGGGAGAGAGGGGACAGAGCAGAGGAGAAAGTGTGGACAGAGCGAAGTAGTGTGGATAGAGTGGAGGAGAGAGTGGGGACAGAGTGGAGGAGAGAGTGGGGACAGAGTGGAGGAGTGAGTAGGGACAGAGTGGAGGAGAGAAGGGATAGAGTGGAGGATAGAGGGGATACAGTGGAAGAGAAAGCAGGGACAGAGCAGAGGAGAGAGTGGGGACAGAGCAGAGGAGAGATTGGATACAGAGCAGAGGAGAGCGCGGATACAAAGTGGAGGTGAGAGCAGGCATAGAGTAGAGGAGAGAATATGGACAGAGTGGAGGAGAGAGGAGACAGAGTGGAGTAGAGAGCGAGGACAGAGCAGAGGAGAGAGCGGATACAAAGTGGAGGTGAGAGCGGTAGAGGGGAGAATATGGACAGAGTGGAGGAGAGAGCAGAGACAGAGTGAAGGAGAGAGCGAGGACAGAGCTGACGAGAGAGGGGACAGAGTGTAGGAGAGAGCGTGGACAAAGCAGAGGAGAGAGGGGACAGAGAGGAGGAGAGACCAGGGACAGAGCGGAGGAGAGAGCAGGCAGAAGTAAGAGCTGGGACAAAGTAAAGAAATCATTTTTTTTTAATAATACTATTTTTAGCATTTCAGTACTGATACTGCATTGCTGCACACAGTGGTGTTGATTGTATCAATGCCTAAATAGTGACTGTAGCCGTAGCAACCATTGCTGTACTAAATTTCCTGGCAGTGAAGGGTCTCTGCACTTTATTTCTGAGCAATGACATCCGTTCTAATCATGAAACAGTGTAATGTGCACTCAGTTATCTGACAAAACCGTAGAGTGGCACAGAAATGTAATTAGTAACCAATTAGTGATCCTGTTCTCAGCACTAATACATCAGCACTAAAACGCACATTGTCTATAAAACAAACACTAAAGTTGTAGAATCCATATGTGTTATATCAGGTTGTGATTGTGGAGAAATTGATCCTTTTTCATTTCCCAACTCACCACAGAATTGTGTGGTGTGATCTCTAAAGCCGGCCATACACTAGAGTGATTATCGACCCGATCACCCAATTATCAGGTGATAATCGCTGTAGTTAGTGGCCAAGATCAATTTTTCAAACGCCAAATAAACGCCCCGGAAACGCTCTGGTCGGATTATTTGATCTTTTAACATGTTTTATTTAAATCAGGAGTAAGTTCTCGATATTTTTAGGGAGCCAATCAGCAAGGTGAATGACTCCCTGTTCTTCAAAGCTGCTGCTGCTTTATATCTATGTGCAATCTATGCTGCTCTGACAGCTGTGAAGGTATACTTTAAAGCTGTCAGAGTAGCATAGTACACAGATATGCAGCAGCGGTTATTGTAGGGAGTAGCAGAGACAGGGATTAGCCGAAGCCACGCTGTGTGAAGTGCGGCTTCAGCTGATTCTTGTCTGTATTACTGCCTGCAATAGCCGCTGCTATATATCTATGTGCTATGCTGTTCTGACAGCTTTGATGGTATGAAAGCTGGCAGAGCAGCATAGTACTGGACCTGTCCCTCCCCTCTTCTGCTAGGATTATCGGTCCCAGCAGAGGAGGTGTATGGTGCCAGTAACAGGACATTTCCCTAGTGGGAAATCGTCCCATTTATTGGCCCACCCCAGGGCCAGACTGGCAAATGCCAGATGGGCCGATGGGTTGCAGGGCTGGTCTCAGCTCTGCTGAAGTTAAGAGTTGAAAAGTACTGCTGGCTGGGATAGTGTGATAAAAAGCTGCTCACAGTCTGTGGGAGTTGGGGGATATTACAGCCCCGACAAAACACAGAAATGGACTGTGCATAAGCTGGGTGCTAAATTAAGCATTTCAATAAAAGATGCTTAGCTTAGCATTCAGCTACAGCACAGGTTGTTCCTATGCCGTGCGGGTGGGTGCCGCGGAGCTGATAAAGTCTCACGAGATTAATGACATCATCAATCTCGTGAGACATTTTGGGGCTGAGGACCCAGTGTGTGGAGGACAGTGAGGAGATGAGGACTCGGCAGGAGATGGTGAGTTATATATTATATGTAAACGTGGCATACATATATTGTGTACTGTCTCTTCCAGAGTTCAAAGTAAAATTAAGGGATTAAATCTGTCTTGACTGACATGAATAAAGAAAGAAACAAGTTTAAAAACATTCAAATACAGTACACCATTGACAACACCTATATATATAAAAGACATTCTGCTCCTCATTCTTCATACGCATGCGCAGTAGCGTCCACACGCTGGGACGCTACTGCGCATGCTCCAACGGTCAGGAGCAGAAAAAAAAAAAGCTACTTCCCCACAAGTGAAACCCCTGCACCACCCAGCAGCAGCAGGGAAAGTTTATGGTGGGAAGCTAGTGGGACAGCAGCACCCATATGAGAGCTGGCTCCTCACACACAGCTCTGCCTGCAGAAGCCACATAACCCCCGCTGCACCCACCGGCGTTTAATCCCAGCACTCAGCGTTTAATCACCCACCACTGTTTAATCCCAGTACTCCCAGGTCAGTTAGATCACACCTCATTCACACTCTATTTACAACCTATTAACCCCTTATTACCTTCCCTCCCTCCCATTCCCCTCCCATTCACACCTTATATACTTTACCTGGCCTTTATCTTCTCCCCGCTGCTCTGCCGACTCCTTCAAATAAAAAAAGAAGAAAAAAAAAAACAAGCCCAAAAACCGTAACCTGCGGCCAGCAAAAAAAAGCCGCCACTCTGAAAAAAAACAAGCCCAATTCCGCTTGTTATAAGCGGACTTGGCAACTATGGCTGCCATGGACGAGTGCACCGCAGCGCTGCACGCTTCCTATAGACCAGCCGCTGGCGACCGCACATGGACCAGGCTGCATCCAACATGGCAGCTCCCTGGGCGGAGGAAAGCGAAGCGGGAGCGGAGGTGTCCCGGGCCCGGGGTCTCCCTTCAGGTAAACTTACAACTGCAGATGATGTACCTTGAGAAAAATAAGTAAAATATCACACACACACACACATATACACACTCACACATATATGTGTATTCATATATATTCATATATACACACACACACACACGTTTCAGTTACATGTGCGTAACTTTCATCAGGGACATTTTTCAGCATGGCAGGACAGGATGCATCAAGAGGCTTGGCTCAAGCCGCATTACCTATGGGAGAGACTTTTAGCTTTGGTGATGAGGAGGCGGAGGCAATACTGTTTGCCGAAGACCCTGCGGATAGCCTGAATCAGGACTTAAGTATCGATCTATACCACAGATGGCTGAAGATTGAGAGGAAATTTATCGATTATAAATACCATGGCTTGACCCTATCAAATTACTACAGAGAGAGAATGATTCCGCCAGGTTTCAGGATCAACAATATCCCCACGATAGGACGCAACAATCCAGATTTCTGTCGTAAGTGGGTAGCTATACTCAATAAAGCAAGTTTTGATTTGATGCTGTTAGTAGTGGAACAATCTGGGAAAGAAGTAAAGAGACTTCAGGAGGAGAAGGATGTGTTTGAACGTAACCACCGTAAGACCTTAGAAGAGGACACATCTGAGGATTGGTTGGAAAAATTGCAGTTCCAAATAAAGAAACACACCGATGAGGTAGTTAAATATAAGAAAGAAAAACTTAACAAAGTGAAGAGACAGTATGAGGAAAACTTGATCTACCCCTGGTTCTCTGGGACCGTGATGTTACCTAAACGCCAGTTCAACAGGAACCGACGATATTACAACAAATCCACTACGGACTTTTCAAGTGGTCCAGGAACCTCTGATAGTGAGGCAGAAGGCCCAATGCCCAATCCTCAGCCGGGTTTTTTGAGCAAACCACCGGTGGGACGCAGAGGTGGCACAAGGGGACGAGGTCGGCAAGGCCAACCAGGAGGGGGGGCCAGTGTAGGAGAGCCAAGAGTTCTCCGATCAACCAAGACCTCATAGTGAACCTCACAGACAGGACTTTGTCCCAAGCTGAGAAAGAAATTCTTAATTATGGACTCTCATTTATTCCAACTAATGATTTCAAGCCCCTGCAGTGGAAAATTGACCACCATAGATTTGGTCGGACATTGAAACTTAGAGAGTTCTTTGATGCCCATCCACAGATACCTTCCAACACGGATGCTAAATATGGGAAATTTAAACCCTAACAATACTTTAAATAATTAATCATTACAGAACATATACTATTTGAGCATATATTTTTAATTTTTTATTTATTCTAACATATGTCCTTTAAATATGATATTTTTTTTTAAAGTAAGTTTTGTGTTGTCCCCTAGGCAAGTCATATGCAGGGTCCTCCTTCAACTTTCCAGCCCAAGTCCAGGATGCCCAAACTACCTTCTACCTTTGTTCTGGTGATCATGCTGTAATTCTCATCCCTATTTGATCCTCAAATGTTACAAATTTTAGGTTGAGACACCTGTCTGCACCTAAACAATTGCACCCAGACACCCTCCCTCATCATCCAGCCCTGGCACTAGTTATTGTTTAATATGCAAAATGTGTGACACAAATATTTAATGTATTTTTGTAATGTTGTAAAACTCTTTTGCTTCTTAGGTGTGTGTGTGTGTGTGTGTATTCCCATCAGTGTACAAGAATATTTTGCATGAGCCCTATAGCAGGTGGGCCTATGGGCTTTAATTGCCAGGGCTGATTTTTAGTCCCAGTCCGGCCCTGGCCCACCCCCTACTGGGACCGACAATGGTCCTAGTGTATGGCCAGCTTAAGGACGTGTGTACCACGGTATTAAAACATTCTGGTCAATTTTCAATATCTCGTCATTTTTTAACTTGATAATGCCATACAGGTCATTTTCATTGTAATCTATCTAATGAGTGCCAGTGTTTAATTTATGGTCACTGCATGATGCATCATTATACTTTACTTCTACAGAGCAATTCATGTGATTGTTCCTATACAAGACAATAGGTACAGAGAGAAACAGAAGGCTTCACAATGATTTGAGTCCCTTTGGTTTATTGAGGCATGTATGAAGAATGCAAACTAAACACTGTTTCTAAATATTTCTAAGTTGATTTAGGGGCCTGTTTAGTAATACATGTTTGGCAGTAAATATCTCTCTCACTTTTATCCTAAAAGCAGGAATTAATAATCCTATGACCACTAGAAAATACAGAACAAACCCAGAGATTTCAGAATCAGATTCTGACCTAATAGCACAAGGGGATATACACAAGGCGCTTGCTTAAGTCAGGGTTGCTGACTCTCCCGGAATGTCCAGGAGACTCCCGAAATTCGGGCAGTTCTCCTGGGAGACTCCCGATATTCAGGCAGTTCTCCCGGTATCGCGGGCTGTTTTTATGATGAAGTGGGAATGGTATAGCGGAGACTAGGACGCTGTCTGTATTGTATAGTAGTTACTATGATTTGCTTTCTTTTATTGTGGTTGCAATATTGTTTTATAACACTTATATGGATACTATACACTATTAACTATAATGTTAAATTGTTAAACAGGAAGGTGTAAATTTAAAGTTTTTAGGGGGGCGCCGAACACCCTAGCACTGGCTCTGCTAAAGCTGCACCTTCAAAAAATGCTTCTCCTCTCCTCTTCCTTCAGTTCCTCTCTCCTCCTCCTCCTCTCCTCCACTCCAGAAGTGTGATACATCAAGGTGCATGCATTAAACAAATAGATATTGTAGTAGTCAAAGATCCTGTGAGTCAAGTGCATAGGCGTATCTATAATGGGTGCAGGGTGTGCGGTGTACACAGGCCCCTCAGAAAAGGGAGCCCTGTGGCATTCATCCTGCATCCAGGGTTGGCAGGGGAAGGGGGGCCATGATGGGGCTTACAGTGCAGTTAGGCCCGCCTCTTTTGAGTTAATGAGCTTGATTCCCAGACGAGGCCTTTTCTGTGTAGAGTTTGTATGTTCTCCTAATGTCTGTGTGGGTTTCCTTTGGGTGCTCTGATTTCCTCCCACACTCCTAGGGCTAGATTTAGTAAACTGCGAGAAACCAATTAGATTGTAGTTCTCACTTTCCCACTAAATACTAGAGAATGTCAGCTAGAATCTGATTGGTTACTATGGGCAACATCGCCACATTTCCTCTTCCGCAGTTTAGGATATCTAGCCCCAAATGCATCTAGTAAGCTAATTGGCTGCTGACTAAAATTACCCTAGTGTATGTGTTAGACTGCAACCTCCAAATGGGGCAGAGACTGATGGGAATGATTGTTTGTAAAAAGCGCTATATAAAAATCTGTTAATAAATAAGAAATAGCTTTTAACAGATTCATACTTCATACATTTTATTTAGACATATATAGGGAATCAAAAATCCTGCTTTTAGATATTTCCAGTATTTCTAAAGTAGATTTAGGCGTCTACTTAGTAATATACATTTCAATGCACAGAAAGGAGGGGAAAATTAAAACTGATGATTTGGTCCTGTGTTATTATTTGAAAGGTCCACAAGAGTATTACCATAATCTGTCCACTAGATGGCACTAGAGGTCACACAATGCACAATTTACAAAATGACAAGACCTTTTGATACATTGTTCTGCTTGTAGAAGAGCATGGACAGGCATTCATTCCGTTTATTATTCCAAAAAAACAGGGTGAGAACATCTATTTGTTTGTCTCCTCAGATCCCCTCCATTAGTAAGCACTGGAAATAGTTTCTTTTTGCAGTGTCTTTGTAAACAGGAAGTCTCATGTTCATTTTGCTGGGCCGGTTCCACTTTCAGGATAACTTTATCTTGATTGGAGGAGAGGCTGAAACGTGTGAACATGTTCACTGCTTTACAGAGCAACACATCGTTGTAAGCAGAGGGGAGGGGTTAAACAGTGTGGCCACACCTTCTTCCCATACTTACCCAGTCATTAATAAAACTTTCTAATCAGTAAAATTTTCCAGATAGAGACAGTCGAAAATTAACTTGAGGCTGACTGTATTTGGAAAATGGAATTTTTGTGCCAGAGAATGCATCCCAGTGTATACACAGGAATAAGAGCCATCGCATCTCATGTATGATTGCACAGGTGTGTACCCAGCATTAGAAGAATGACTAAACACAGCCCATCCTCACACCTTATCACAGTTACGGGACACCATCTACTACTGGGGAGTCCTAAGAGTGTCACATAACTACATAATGCAAATTAACCTGACAATCCAGACAATAAATAACACAATCTCAACCTGCATGAACAAAGCCTTTTCCCCATTGTATATAAAAAAAACGGTTGAATTCTCCGGGCCGGTGGCCCGCTTTGCGAAATAGAGACAGCCGAAAGACCCGCCGAATGACAGCTACGGAGAGGTGAGTAACCTCTCCGGGGCATTTTAGTATTAGGGGGGTTAGGCTCTTAAGAAGGGAGGGTTAGGGTCAGGCTGCGGGGACAGGGGTCTTAGGGTTAGGCTATAGAGAAGGGAGGGTTAGGGTCAGGCAGCGGGGAAGGGAGGGTTAGGGTAATGGAAGGGGAGGGTTAGGGTTAGAATTAAGGGAAGGGTTGGGGCTAGTTTAGTCACTCACTTTTCTGAGCACCATGTTTAGTGCTCTGGGCATTGATTGCTATACCTCTTTGAGGCATGAGCAATCGATATCCCAGCCCAGAACGGCCCTTTCGAAATATGCTAAATATTTTCTCTGCATTCAAAATAATAATAATAATAATAATAATAATAATAATAATATTAATATAAATAATAATAATGTGCACCCCTTCACATCGTAGACTTGCACCAGTCTTTGCTATTATTCTCAGGGACAACCCCTGGGTGTCTTTAATCAACCCCAGAATTTACCATCTTGCAAATGGATTTTTATATTATGACAATGGTGGGTCACATATAAAATATTTTTCTAAATTGAGAGCTCACCTCTTATGGAGATCCCCAAGTCTCCAAAACAGCCACTCAAAATAGAGATTGCTCAGATCAATCTATAAGGTAATTTATGGGTGTGGGTCCCCGCTAAGAAAATCCGATTTTCGAAAATTCAAATTTCAGAAATTTCTATTGAGAATGCGTTTTTTCGCAGAAAAAGATGAAACTCGAAATATATGAATACATAACTTTTTCTAATTATAAAAAGCTGAATTTATAATGTTTAAAAATCGAAAATCTTTGTTTCGAATGCAAATGAATTTATAATTTTCGAATGTAGAAAATAACACACTTAGAATGGTTTGGTAATTATAAACATTAGATTTCAAAATATCGTATTTATAATTCTCCAATTTGTGAAATTTTGCAGTTTCGAAACGCCCTGATGACAGTTTGAAATAATAAACTGAAATGTTGGACCAGATTCAGGTAACCTGTTTTACAAGAAAGTAATAATTAGTGAAGGGCGCTATTAAGGGAAGAATGGAAGGGATAAAGCCAGATTCTAGTATAATAAGAGAAATCAAACTTCTATCTAATAAAAATCCAATAAAAATAAACTTATATACAATTAGATAAAAATTAAATAAATAAATAGAGACTACTCAGATCAATCTATAAGGTAATTTATACTGCAGGTGCACAAGGCAAGGGGAGTTTGCACAAAAACAAAACAAGGCCTGGTACTCTAGCCATTACCCAGTGACTAACCATAATCTTCTATCTTTAATATAAAAGTCAAAGAATTAGTTACAGATATCTGCAGATACATGATAAGCCACCCGCCACTTACAAGGCTTCTCTGTTAGGTGGTCCTAAAATTTTGAGTCCCAATGGTGGGTCACATATAAAATATTTTTCTAAATTGAGAGCTCACCTCTTATGGAGATCCCCAAGTCTCCAAAACAGCCACTCAAAATAGAGATTGCTCAGATCAATCTATAAGGTAATTTATGGGTGTGGGTCCCCGCTAAGAAAATCCGATTTTCGAAAATTCAAATTTCAGAAATTTCTATTGAGAATGCGTTTTTTCGCAGAAAAAGATGAAACTCGAAATATATGAATACATAACTTTTTCTAATTATAAAAAGCTGAATTTATAATGTTTAAAAATCGAAAATCTTTGTTTCGAATGCAAATGAATTTATAATTTTCGAATGTAGAAAATAACACACTTAGAATGGTTTGGTAATTATAAACATTAGATTTCAAAATATCGTATTTATAATTCTCCAATTTGTGAAATTTTGCAGTTTCGAAACGCCCTGATGACAGTTTGAAATAATAAACTGAAATGTTGGACCAGATTCAGGTAACCTGTTTTACAAGAAAGTAATAATTAGTGAAGGGCGCTATTAAGGGAAGAATGGAAGGGATAAAGCCAGATTCTAGTATAATAAGAGAAATCAAACTTCTATCTAATAAAAATCCAATAAAAATAAACTTATATACAATTAGATAAAAATTAAATAAATACATTCTAAACAACCTATAATGAGTAACCAAGAAAAACAAGCTTGAATATTCATCCAAATTCCTAGACTTATACACAATTAAAAAATAATAATAAAATAGATTAAAAAAAATATTAAAATAGATGAATAAATTCTGTAATATGTGATGAAAATCAAATGAACACGAATAAAAGAGTCAGTAGATGGCGCTGTGGCTCTCTATTGTAAATGTCAATAAGTGCAAAGTAAAATGAGCTGCAGATCTTCCTTTTTCTGTTCAAATAGATACAGTAATTTAATAAGAGAAACAATGTAAATAAAATAAACGAAAGTCAATTGGAATCCAGAAAAGAAGTGAAGTCCTGGATCAAGGGTTCATTGGAAGAAGCGGCTTCAGCAGTTCATCGGCCGTGATGAAAGAGATCTCTGTCTTGAGGGAGGGAGTACTGAAGTGTTCCTCCCAAAGGGGTGGAAATGACAAGAAATAAAAAATATAACGGGGATCAGTAAATTTCCAACAAAATGTCAATTTATTCACAGGTAAGTAATACATACATAATGTGGGGCAAAATACACGGGGAAACACACTATTAAAATAGCAATGACAGTAATAAAAACGGCAGTGACCGTGGCGCGTGCCTAGCTGGTAAATAATGATGGTAAGCTCCCAGGAAGAAGCAAGGACGGAACTGGAGAGGCACGAGACACTGGACAGCTGCACGTAGAGACCCCCATAGAATTTGTTCATAACACCAACGTTTCAGTTGCTCAGAACGCAATTTTCCTCAGGGTGAACTCACAAAAAGTCAAACAACCACCAACAATCAGAGACTGATATAAATAGAAAACTTCGCCGCCTCTGTCTGACACCACAGACTCACCACTTCCGCTCCGTTCCCGGTGCAGAGAAGGCGCGAGAGTCGGGCCAGTGACATCATTGGCCAGCTCATTGCCTAGTTACTGGAGGTAAACAAACAGCGACAGTAAAAATAAAGCAGCGTTGTAAGTCTATGCAACAAATATAATAAAAAACTGTCCATCAGACCTGTAGCGGGCTGCGGGAATATATATATGGCAATAGCAATACTAAATTATTTTACAACAACCTGTTCTCTACCAATAAGCGCCGTGGAGTATCGGCAAAATTCAAACCTTAGAACCTGTGCGCGCACACAATTAGTCACAAATTGCCAAAGCAACTGTCAAACTAGTAAGAGCCAAAAAGTACATATATACATTAAAAAGCAACTGAGAGGCAGCTGCTCGTTCAGGCCATGGGGAAAGACTGCATCCAGAAGAAAGATCCATTTACTCTCCCTTCTCAGAAGGAGGATCTCTCGATCTCCACCCCTCGGTCCATCATTTCCTGCACCACGACTTTTGTGATTTATGCGACCATATGTCCCTGTGGTCTTACCTATGTAGGTAAGACCATTAGAAAATTAAAAGAACGATTGGCGCTCCATCGCTCTGCAATCAGGGCAGCCATTAAAGAAGACAGCAATGACCAGCCTGGCAAGGCATTGGAGGAGCGCTAGACATTCATTGCAGGATATAAGATTGATGGGACTAGATCGTATCCCCCCATCAGGTTTTGAACATTTGAGCAAAGTCTCCAGAGTACCTACTTTTATCTTCATTATATATATATAGAAAAAGGGGGGAGACCGGCACTCTTTCTCAAATGATGTTTGTGCTCCTGGTGCAGCTACTGCAGGGTGTAGATACAGGCAAATGGGGGATTGGAGGCACTTGAGGAGACTGACAAAAATAGATAATCAAAAGCTCTAATTAGAGCTGGTTTTAATGTTCAAAAAAAGTTACATGGTGCAGGTGGTCCGACGTTTCAATCGTCTCTGTCTTTATGCTCCCTTATGAAAATCGTCGGAAAACACACATCATATAACTTTTTTTGAACATTGAACATATATATATATGTGAGAGAGAGAGAGAGTTCAATGTATCTATCTATATAAATCTGATAAATAAATAAATAACTAAATATTTAGATATCAATATAGGTACATATAAAACTATGTATAACAATAAATGAACAAATATATAATTAAATAGAATAATTAAATATCTTCATATCTAACTAATAAGTAGTATCTATATATACGTTCACAATTCAGATATTCACAAAAGACAAATTATAAATCTGGGAAATTCGAAATAGGAACGATTATAAATTAGATATGTCGAAATGTTCACATTCGAAAATGTAGCATATTCGAAATAGGAATTTTTAGAATTTAGATAATTTCGCCATTGAGAAAATTCGAAAAACAAAGCATTCGAAAATAACACATTCGAAATAGAAACATATTTGAGTATGTGAATGTTTATTAATAAAATCATTTCTAAATGGGAACATGTAGAAAATAAGAAAATTTGAAATAGCGAGAATTGCGAATTTTCGCAATTTAGCGTTATAAATAGAAAATTTCAAAAATGGGACTTTCTAACCGGAGAATGACAACGCCCAGGGACTAATTATAATCTTCTATCTTTAAAATAAAAGTCAGAGAATTAGTTACAGATATCTGCAGATGTGATAAGCCACCAGCCACTTACATGGCTTCTCTGTTAGGTGGTCCTAACTCTAAAATTTAGAGTCCCAATTGTGGGTCACAGTATAAATTACCTTATAGATTGATCTGAGCAATCTCTATTTTGGAAGTGTGTTTTAAAGCATGTCTGGGATGGCAGCTGAGAGGGGGTGCTGTCTCAAAGTGGCTGTATTGGAGACTTGGGGATCTCCATAAGAGGTGAGCTCTCAATTTAGAAAGATATTTGATATGTGACCCACAATTGGGACTCTAAATGTTATTATATATTTTCTAAATATATATATATAACACACATATACACACACACACATATACACACACACACACACACACACAGGAAGGGAGAAGACTCCAAAAGGTAAGTAAGAGAAAATAAATAATAAGGGGAATATATATGGATTGCTGGACATAAATATAAGGGACATACATGGATGGCTGGGCATAATAATAAGGGGCAGATATGGATGACTGGGCATAATAATAAGGGGAAGATATGGATGGCTGGACAAATAATAAAGAGGCTGACATATAATCAGGGCACACATTTAATAATACAGGATATTAGATGGAATCTCACCTGGGGGATGTCTGGACTCACTATGCGCCTTTTTTAACTCCGAATTATCATCACGTGTTTTAAACAATGTGAAACTCACTTCTAAAATTTGGAATAATTTTTCATCTTGACGATTAATGATGACTAATGATAAGTAAATGATAACTAAGTACTATGATTATATTTGTTATGCTGTTAGCAAAATTGGAATAGATAGTTAAAGATAAGAATAGACTGAATATATGGGTGTCTGGAAAATTTCTGGGACTCTCTATATATTCATATACACTTTAGTGAATTACAGATTTTTTCTGGTTATGTCATTTTATATGGAATTCTCCATTTTGTTCCATCATCACTTGTATTCTGTATTGTATATGGGATATATCTCATTCAAATTTAATTTGTAGGGTTATGAGTAAAGAATGTTAATGAAATCACATTAATAGTATTTGATCACAATTGAAATAAATAAATTAGGGTAAAAATAAGAAATTATATATATACACTGGTGAAAACATGGATGAAAATAATATAAATACAAAAATAATACATAATAAAAACAATAAATATAAAATAACATAAATCCATTTTTTTTAAAATAAAAAATAAAAATAAAGAACACCACAAAAATTAAAATAAAAGATATAAGTAAACAAAAATTATATCATTCTGAATAATTCACTAAATGTAGATGAGTCACTGACAATTTAATGCTAACTTATATGGGCAGAATGTGAATATTAAAACTAGCTCCCCCCGCCCATTTACACTAACCTGAACGTAGGGACGCTGGGGGACGTCCCCTCCAGCGTCCCTACGGCGCTGCTACAGATGCCCGATCCATCGGGCGTTGCCGTAGCGACGCCAGGCAACATCTGCCCGGCTCATGCGGCAGATCGGCTAGAACGGCGGGCGTAGGTCTGGATCAAGCCCATAGAAAATAAATAATGCTTTGCCTCACCAAATGTAAAAACATTACAGTGCTTCTTATACTAAACAAGTAGTGATGGGATCAGTGGAGTCACTCTGTGCGGTAAATTATGGTGTCAGCCCCATGTACATTTTTTTTTTACTGTTTCTCGTATATCATATATCCTGTATATTACTCAAAGTAGCAAACTTTAAATTACAGCTTTAAATTAAATTATACCTTTAATTTACAGTATCATACACACAGGGTGAATGTTTACATAAGTAAACTGGCTGAGGTGAAAATGTATCACCCTCTTATGTGTCCAAGCTCCAGCCATTCATAATTCACCCTCATATATGTCTTCAGCCATAATTGCAGCCTCCTTATATGCCCCTGTAATGATGGCAAAGATCACAGCTCCCTCGAAATGCTCTCTGTCACAGTGTCTGGCTGACTGTTAATAATGTGCTGAGCCAGCCTGGCGCTGATTCTGTGCCCTGGTTGCACACTATGGGCTGGATCCAGAACAACGTCCGGCACTGGGTGATGATGTCACGACGTGTGACATCATCACATATGCTGCAGTGCCGTCTGGATGCCGAGGAGGAGGGAGCGTGTGCCGTGGAGGAAGAGGTGAGGAGGGACTGGTGGCTCATGATGGGACTATTGTGGGGCATGGAGGGGAGACTGGAGACACATGATGGCAGTATTGTGGGGGGAGGGGAGACTGGAGACACATGATGGCTGTATTATGAGGGGGGACTGGAGACAGATGAAGGAATTGCTGGGGGAGACTGAAGACACATGATGGTAGTATTGTGTGTGGGGGAGACTGGAGACAAATAATGGCAGTATTGTAGGGAGGGGGGGACTGGAGACACATGATATAGAGTGCTGTGAAAATAAAAACACTTCTTTTACCTCCTGATGTCACAGATCCTCAGTGGCGCTCGGGCTGTACTCTTCTTATTGATGTGATGCAGGCAACTGAAGGTCACGTGTCTGCATCACGGTTCAGTTATTTTGATTGGGAGGGAGGAGAGGGGAGCGCGGGACACTCAATCTCTATATAACCTTAAACAACCCGCCGGCCAGTGTAATTAACGTTCCAGACATGCAGGACCCCCTTTCCCTTCCAGCACCTATGCATGGAGTGCACGGAGAGTGCACAGAGAGAGCAGCAGCTCTGTGCATATGATCGGACGGAAGCTCCACTGTCTGCAGCATGTCTCTTCCTGGGAGACATGACATACAGTTTGTGAGGGTGTTTCTGGGCAACTGGAAACCCCTCCTGGGTGCGCCACTGCATCCGCAGTGTATTCATGCCGGGCCTTGGATAGCTGCAGTCGGACGGGTCGCCCGGACAGGGGAGTTTTTACAATTTTTTTTTTTTATTTTTTTACTTTTTTTTGATTATTTTTTACTAAGGGGATATTCTTATGTATTCTGGCAGTGTCCCCATACATACCCCCTTTTTCCTCCCCCTGATAACAGCTATTAGGGGGAGGAAAAGAGGGGTATATGGGGACATCACTTGAATACTTACCCCTAACACCAGCTTGAGCTGGCGTTAGTTTTACACCAGGAGCGAAGTATAAAACTTCGCTCTGGCATTTTGCAAATATTAAACAGTTCATTTTAATGAAATAATGCCAGTTTTGAAGTGAAAGCTCACACTATCGCATTAAAATGATCTTTGTAAATCCGATAATTAGGAGTGCATAGAAGAGGGAACTGGCAAAAAAGCAATACATTAAAATACTTTAAAAAAAAAAAAGAAGTGAGACTTTACAAAACTATTTAGCATTCAACTGATCTATGTCTTAGCTCATTTTCTCAGCAAAAATAAAACATGCACAATGGCCAGTTGTTTCGGTATATAACCAGCAGGGGTCAGTGCAGAATAGGATAGGAAGCCATAAAACATGTTACCATTGCACTCTGAAATGACAGATCACAATTCCGTCGCAGCTGTTAACGGTTTTACAATTGGGATTCAATAAGCATATATGGCTGTGATGTTCTGGTGTCCATATACAATTGCCGCGTGTGTAAGCTGGCCTTTTTGTTAGCGATCTGCGCATGCGTACAGCAGATGTTACACATCAGATCTCACTACGTACGGAGTTGATTCTCCATACGACATATCGTGATAATACTCTGAAGAGCAATGAGAGAATACAGGGCACCTGTCACTACTACATACTTGCCAACTATCCCAGAATGTCCAAGAGACTCCCAAAATGAGTGCAGTGCTTCTGGACCTGGACTCCCAGTAGAGCAGGTCACCCTCCCGCATCTGGCCGCATTTGGCCTCCAGCAGGGCTTGAAAATAAGAATTGCTCCCCTAGAGCATACCTCCCAATTGTTCCTCTTGTGGTGGGACAGTCCCGATTTGCAGGCTGCACATGGGGCAAAGGTTTAATAGATAAATGAAGTAATTTTGACCATATATGGTCATTTGTGGGAGAAACTGGGCAGAGATTAGGTGGAACTGGGACGGGGCTTATTTGGTTATGTTAGGAGCTAATGTTAAGATTGCCAAGTAAGAATTAATGCACATGACAATATTAAGGAAAGAAGCGGGCGCCTAAAAGCCTACATTAGACCTGTCCCATCTGTAGCCACACCCCTTTTCTACTGTGACCACACCCCCTTATGCTGCAGTTATAAGTTCCATGGGCAAACTTCGGGTGTTTTGAAAGAATTGAGATGGGCGGCGTGTGATCCAGTCATGGCATGCAGTGTACGGGCACACAGCAGCTAAACACAATGCAGCTATGTGCCCAAATATGTTACGCAAAAGTAGTGTAGTGCAATGTACTTTATACTGTGAAGAAAGGTTATGAATAGTGCAAACACTTGTTAAATGACACGAGAATTCACTAAAACCCCCAAAAATTAAATAAATAAACCTGCAAAAATCATAATTTTGGTACCATGATTTCACACCTGTACAATTGGCCCTGGAATGTCAGCCCCTGGCCATGGACATGGCCTATGTCTGGTGCAAATACTTTGATTGGCTCTGGATTGTGATGTGTATTATTATCTGTATTGTTGACAAAAAATTCAATAAAAACCATTTGAATTAAAAAAAAAAAAAAAGAATTAATGCACATGACAACAGTAAGGAAAGAAGCGGGCGACTAAAAGCTTACATTAGACCTGTCCCATCTGTAGCCACACCCCTTTTTTACTGTGACCACACCCCCTTATGCTGCAGTTATAAGTTCCATGGGCAAATTTCAGGCGTTTTGAAAGGGCACACAGCAGCTAAGCACAATGCAGCTATGTGCCCAAATATGTTACGCAAAAGTAGGGTAGTGCAATTAGTACTTTATACTGTGAAGAAAGGTTATGAATAGAGCAAACACTTGTTAAATGACACGTGAATTCAATAAAACCCCCAAAAATTAAATAAATAAACCTGCAAAAATCATAATTTTGTTACCATGATTTCACACCTGTACAATTGGCCCTGGAATGTCAGCCCCCTGGCCATGGACATGGCCTATGTCTGGTGCAAATACTTTGATTGGCTCTGGATTGCATACACTTGCTTGACTACATCCCTTCACCCCCTTAACATGCCCCCCGGAACGCAACCCGCTTCAGCTCGATTAAACTGGGTGAATGCATAATTACCTGCACTTTTTTCATTACACTATTCTCATATAGTATTATGTTTAGACCAAGTGTATGTAAAATGCTAATGTTTTGTTTTGTTTTTGTTTTTTTTATTTCATTTTTATATTTCCACATTAGTATGCCTATAAAAAGAAAATATATCTGCGTTCTGGGTTGCAAAACAAAGGAAGTGGTAATGTGTGTGTGTTTATGCTAATGAGCATATCATGATCTGTAAAATACACAGTTATTTAAATGACATTCACAGCATAGATAACCACAAAACGTGTAATGCTTAGCTGAGATGATTGTGAAGATATTCCTCTCTCTCCTGTCCTCTGCCCTGGCTTTGGAAAAATGCATCAACGGTTAGTAAAAATTATTGTATTCACATTACCAATTAGCTTAAACAGTAAGTAAAGAATTTCTAGAGTAGCTCTATAGCAAGTTAAGCTAAAACAGTATCAGCGATAAATGGGGAGAAATTATGATAAATACGATCAAGTATATATATCTCAGCTGCTATAAAGGGAAGAGATGCTCCCTAAAAGTAAACAAAGCCAAAAACAAAGCGCTTAAGATATATAAACTAGCATTTATTATACATCATAGATAACAAACATAAAACATTAAAAACAATATATGGCTCAATAATAATAATCCCCAAACTCTTCTACAATTGTTGATCAGACAACTATAGATAGTGAACACACTTAGTTGCTTGATATGGAGCTAGAAGTTGTATCAGTTCTGTTCATATATAATAATTTTAATAGTGTGTACTTAACTTCCTTATAAAGATATATGTCAGATTTGATTCAACGAAAGGTAGGTATTCAAAGAGCCACCTTGACGCGTTTCTTCATTACAGGAATGATAAATTAGTAGAGCCCCCTTGACGCGTTTCTTCATTACAGGAATGATAAATTAGTAGAGAGCCTCCTGTATTGAAGAAATGCGTCACGGTGGCTCTTTGAATTCCCCAGGACACTATTGATATTTTAACTATTTCTAAAGTTGCAAAGTGGTTTTTACTGGCAGTAAGCCAGACACACTGCCTGTATACCAACTTATTTGTGGCAGTATTTGGACGTTGGAATATTGAAGTAAGCACAGTTTGAAGAGAGATTTGTATAGCGGTGTAATCTCAGAGGATCCTCACAGCTGATAACATCTCTACTTCGGTGAGTTTGTGCGCTCATTATCCATCACGATCACTACTCACAGCCTCTATACAGAAACAAGCAGCATTTGGGACTGTGACAGCTTATTCCCACTGCAAATTACAGCCGCTGATCACAGTATTTACACAGTGTATGGACCGGCACCGGAGTTCCTGCATCGCAGTGTGTAGGCTATTTTTATCATCTATGCAGAAAAGCCTTCTGTTATACTTGTCCATCGTCAGAAAGCAGTCCTTATTCCATCCTACAGTCATCATCACAATCTACCTCTTGTTGAATCAACTCTGACATATATCTCCATAAGGAAGTTAAGCACACATACATTCTACTATCCATATTGAAATTATAATATAGGAGCAGAACTGATACCACTTCTAACTCAACTGTAGGAGTGTTTGGAGATTATTATTGAGCCATATATTGTTTTTAATGTTTTATGTTTGTTATCTATGATGTATCATAAATGCTAGTTTACATATTTTAAGCACTTATCTGTTTTTAGCTATAGCAAGCTAGTTTATATTTATATTCTAGACTAGAGGTCAAAGTGGATATTTAGAAGTGGTGGTATGGACATTTAGAAGTGGTGGTGTGGACATTTAGAAGTGGCGGTATAGATATTTAGAAGTGGCGGTATGGACATTTAGAAGTTGCGGTATGGACATTTAGAAGTGGCGGCATGGACATTTAGAAGTGGCGGTATGGACATTTGGAAGTGGCGGTATGAACATTTAGAAGTGGCGGTATGAACATTTGGAAGTGGCAGTATGGACATTTAGAAGTGAAGTGAATAGAGATTTATAGCTTTTCAGTTAAATCAGTGGGAGAAGTGACGGTATGGCAAATCACCAAATATTGCACTTCAGTCCTGTTCTAGACATAAATTTACAGTACAATAAGGAAATAGCTGTCATTAAGGTGATTTTTTATTTTATTTTTATATATTTTTTACAAGAATTACTCAGGTTTTCATAAAAAAACTTTTTTTCTGCATTTAACTTGCTGTGAGTTATATTACAAGTACTGTGCTAAGAGGTAACATGTATATAGATGATAAAATAATCCCATAATCTCATAATCCCAGAATGCTTCCAGTGTTTACACTAGAAGCATCTCAGGATGGTGGCAATGGTTTCCTTCCCAGAGCTGTTGGAGGAATTTTCCTAATCCCTCTAGCAGTCAGTCTAGGAAGTATTTGATTTATTATTATGTATTTATTTATATATACAAGTTTATTGATTTATTTACAGGTTTTTATATAGCGCTATTAGATTTCGTAGCAATTTACAGAGAATATTTCACATTCTCATCAGTCCCTGCCCCTATAGGAGCTATATACTAAGGTCCCCAACACAGACATACACTCACAGACGTTATGATTAATTTATTTAGCAGTCGATTAACCTGCCAGCATGTTTTTTTCTGTGTGGGAGAAAACCGGAGCACCTGGTGGAAACCCACAAAGACACAGGGAGAACATACAAACTCCACATAGATAAGGCCTAGCCCGGAAATCAAACTCAGCACTGTGAGGCACCATGCTATATATATTGTATGTGTGTGTGTATGTGGGTGCTATTCTAACATATGTGTGTGTGTATGCGTATATGTGTGTGTATATGTGAGTGCAAGTGGAGGCAAATTTAAACTGTGAAAACAAAATTAGAATTTGGGGGAGCGGCTGCTGGTCCGGTCGGCCCTATTTTAAAAATGACGCAGCCGCCAGTTGAATGTTAAAATAGTTTAGCCGAACTGTTCACTTGAACCCTTACTCTCAAACTCTGGATCAGCCTCCTGGGGTTTTTGATTCTCTACTTTGAAGAAGTTGGGTTCCCATCCACAGCTGCATCCAAGCTGGCCATACACTAAAACCATTATTGGCCCGATCATCCAATTATCGGAAAAATAATCAATGTAGTTAGCTAGTTCCCCAAGTTTTAAGCAGAGCCAATCTAAAAGGCTCCTCATTCTGCCTCTCTCCTCGTCGTCCCGGTGTATGGCCAGCTTCACACCCAGTGTTCACCCCAGAAAATGTTGCCAGCCGGGTGGTATTAAATAGCAGCTGGGTGGCAGCAGTGTAATACTTGACGGGATCCAGACATACATTCACACTGCGAAATGCCTCGCTGGTGCTGCACTACTGGGAACTAAGCCTTTACGGTCCATTGGAGCACAACCAAGACTGAAAGCTGGAAATCACAATCAACGTTTTGGTCAGGTTTGGCTAAAATGCCCTGGGGAGAACAACCTTTTTTAAGGACAATAAAGGTGCAAGTGTAGACATAGACAACACCATGTTTCCATCGGAAGGGTACAAATTAATTGTTATTCAATCAGTCACTAATAACTGGGGTGATTCCAGAGGA
>WWET01000862.1:336156-347608 GCA_011038615.1 Limnodynastes dumerilii | reverse complement strand
AAGTTGCTCAATCAATTTATAGGTAAATGCAAACAGGTGCATGAAAGGCAGGGGTTAATCTGCTAGCCACAGAAACACAATAAAGCAGCTTAAATTTGTCCTCCCCTTGCAGTTCAACCTGGTATTGCTCCATTTATTGCAGACTTTTAAAAGCTTCCCTCCAGGAGATCCCGAAGGGAAGCCATAGATGCATGGCGGGGGAGCTGGGCTTAACTGCGCAATTTATGCAAATCACATCATTAAGCCCCACCCTTGGCTATCAATTACCCCTTTCAGGGTTTCATAGGATG
Organism: Limnodynastes dumerilii; assembly: GCA_011038615.1. Lineage (NCBI taxonomy): Eukaryota > Metazoa > Chordata > Amphibia > Anura > Limnodynastidae > Limnodynastes > Limnodynastes dumerilii. The sequence continues at coordinate 347,318 of WWET01000862.1, read as the reverse complement.
GGGGTGGGGCTTGATGATGCAATTTGCGTCATCAAGTCCCTCCCTGTCCCTAGCACCACTAGTAAACTAGTGTTGCCAGGCAGGGGGGCAGGACTTGAGGCCATGGTTTCATGGAAACTACGAGCCTCAAGTCCCTTGCGGGAGATTTTCAGGAGTCTCCCAGAAATTCCGGGAGAGTCAGCAACTATGTATTGCCAGGGTTGCTGACTCTCCCAGAATATCCGGGAGACTCCGCATGCCCCGACACCCAAACAATCCCTAGAGTTACTAGGGATGGGTGGGACTTGATTATGTCATCAAGTCCCGCCCACTCATTTAACGCCTGAGATCACTTGGGTGATTGACACGGGGCAGGGCTTAATGATGCAATTTGCATAAATCGCATCATTAAGTCCCGCTTCCTCGCAGTAATCTATAGCTTCCCTACGGGTTCTCACGGAGGGAAGCTTTCAATAGTCGGCAACCCTGTGCATTGCTCAGATCTACACTTACACCTAAAAAAAGTTATAAATGAACTCTGGATCAGCTCCATCATGTGTGTGTGTGTGTGTGTGCACGTGTGTATGTGTCTGTGTGTGTGTGTGTGTCTGTGTGTGTCTGCGTGTGCTAGTGTGTGTGTGTTTGTATGTATGTATGTATCTTTGCGTGTGTGTGTGTGTGTGGTTTGTTTTTGTCACACAGGAAAGGGAAGTGTCTGCATGTTTGCACCTTTTCTATCATCAGGATCTTTAGATTATCTTTAAAAATCTTAAAAATGTTGCTGTCACTTACAAACTCAGACAATTTACTGGACTGATTAATCTACTGATTGAATTTTTGTTATTTTTTTTATTTTATTTCATTTGACTTTTAGGTGTTGAAAATGGGATCATTCAAGAGCCTAAACACATAGTTGTTCATTCTGGGGGAAATGTTACCATCAACTGCACTATGACAAACCAGGAGAAGGTGGTGGGCATTAAACTGCGAAAACGCTTCACGCAAATCATGTTTATCAACAACTCTAACCAATGCTTCGTTGCAAAGGAATATGAGAATCGCATCACATGCTCTGGGAAAGTTACGCATTTCACTGTCCTCTTAAGAAATCTGACAGAAGAAGACTCAGACCTTTATTTGTGCGATGGAAAAGCCTCTGTTGTGAAAGAAATCTATGGAGCCGGAACTTTAATTTTTGTGGAAAAGCCACGTGGTAAGTAATGATTATTTTCACTTTCCATGGTTTTATTCCCCACATCAACATGAATAATAGCTTAGGTCCGGATTCACAGTTACGTAGTTTTCCTCTTACATACATAGGGGTAGATCCAGAACTACGTTTGCAATACGTTTACACTCGTAGCGTATTTCTATACACTCCCCTGGTCACACCCCTTGAATGTACGTATTTTGACCAAGAAACGCTTTCCAAACCCTGCCTTAACTTTTGACAACGTAACGATGTGATCCGCACACGTACGTATGGGCAACACGTATTTACGCTGCTAAGCACGCCCATACTGTACGCTTTAAATACAAACTCCCGCCTACTTAACGTATTTCAGACGTATTTTTGTGAAACGTAAAATTGGCACGCCCACACGTATTTATGTGACACATACGTGAATGGCCCATACGTTCACCTTTACGCTACGTTACGGTGCGTATTTTCTGTGGTGCGCATGCGCAGTACTTACTAAAAGGTGATTTTACATCTGGGCCATTGTTTTAAGAATTTAGTTTTTTCGTTTTTTTAGAATTGAGGTACTACGCATGTGTAGTAGCTTATTTACACTATCTACGTGCCATTATTTCTGTCTTTAGACCGCGCTTACGCAGTCTATGTACAGAAATGGTACGTAGATAGCGTATATAAACTGCTACACATGCGTAGTACCTCAATTCTAAAAAAACGAAAAAGAAACAAAAAAACGAAAACGAAAAAGAAAGTAAAACGAAAACTACGTAACTGTGAATCCGGACCTTAATCATTATCATGTTCATAATTATATCATACTCACCAACTCACTTCCTGAAGATCAGTTGACCTCCCTGACTCCCTGAAGTGTTTTCCAGTCTCCCTGATGCTGATTCAGTTCAAGAAGTCATTGTGGTATTGTTTAAAATTTGTGTTGAGGCCTATGGAGGCTGCCATTTTCACCAAGCCTAAGATGTAAGCAAAATCTGGCAATTATCTAAGGCAACATGACTTCAGTAATGGAGGAAGAGATGAAAAATACACTTTGGTCTCTTGTTAATCATGATATGAAGGAGTCAGCGGATCTCTTATTCACAGTCTTCACAATAATACTGAAAGTATTTATTCACTGACAATTTAACAATACATAAATACTGATGCTGCCATTTTTATTGAGCAATAGTTTTCCTGATAGCGTTATGGGTGGAGCTATTCACATGACACACCCCATTGGGGTAAAGGACATGCCCCTTTAAGCATTTTTGGTTTTATGTTATTTTTCATATAGATTTGAAACCTCCATGTCACATCCCGGGAAATGATGATAAAGCCATTTTGAACGCACAAACATCAATATCAGTCACTTATTTGCCATATCTCATCCTTGGTTGTATTCTGATTATCATTGGTGTCATCTGCGTTGTGTTTTTGAAGTACAGAACATCTGTAAGTATTTTATTTTTCAAACCATTATTATATGAATTGTCTTCACCAGCGGGCTGCAGCAGGCTGGTGAAGGTTAGGTTTAGGCAGCAGAGGGCTCTTGAAGGTTAGGGTTAGGCTGCAGCAGGCTGGTGAAGGTTAGGTTTAGGCAGCAGCAGGCTCTTGAAGGTTAGGGTTAGGCTGCAGCGGGCTGGTGAAGGGTAGGGATAGCCTGTGAGAAGAGGAAGGTTAGCGTTAAGCTGATAGAAGGGGAGGGTGAGGGTTAGGCTTCTGGACATGGAGGCTAAAGATTAGGGTAATAGAAAGAGAGGGTGAGGGTTAGAGGAAAGTGATACATCAGATTGGCAAACCACACTCTGAAGGTACACAGATATATACTACTCCCATAGGGTGTTGGTCCCAATATGGATCATGCCCTTATAGCTCCCTTAATAGCTGTATTTCTTTTCAGGGCCTTTGCTAGGTCTCTGAACACCCTGTGTCCTCCTCCATCCTTCCCTGCCAGTCATCTGATCCCCTGTGATGGTGCTTAGTTTACTCACTCAGCTCTTATGTCCCTAACAGCTGATTGGCTAAGTAGTACAAGTAAGCGCCGCCGCAGAGGTCAGCTGAGCCTCGAGTCATGAACATACAAGCCGGCGTGGCGTAGCTGAAGCCCTGCCACAATGGTTACTTGTACTGCATAGCCAATCAGCTGTCAGGGATATGATAGCTGAGTGGCTAAGCCGTACAAGTGAGCTCCGCTGCAGAGGTTAGCTGAGCGGCAGCTTGTGTGTTCTACAGTAGCCAACAGGGTTAGGGTACATGAGCACCTCCGTGACAGTTCCTTGTTGAACTTTATCCCCATGAGTGTCATCCTGTAACCAAGCCTGTGGTGTACTTTACTCCGCTACTAATACTCTACATCACCATTTACAAAGAGCTGCTCACTGTTAATTATGTAGCTAATTGATGCTAACTAAAGATACTTGTCCTGTAGCAGATTGATAGACACAATTCTATTTAATTAAAGTTCAATTAAGATCTTCCTTAAAGTCATGAAATGAGTTTTCCCCAAGTGCTGTCATTGTATGTTGTCGTTTACTTTGTGTATTTCATTTATCTTTTAAGAAGAAGGAGAAAAAAGACATGACTCAGAATACGTACGTGGATATGACGCAGACCCTCCGCCGCAACACAATGGGAAACGCCAACATTTACAACAAACCTCTGAATCCAGCCACCATTTACTAATTACAGGATAACGTTTAGATATTGGGCCAGGTACAGACCTCGTGTGTTCGAGTGGAGGCCACGGTTGATGTCCACATAGGATGTGGAGCACCGTGGACCATGTCCCCAAGACTTTTACTGGTGGCCCTGGTTGCCCGCTTAACCATGGACTCATTTGAATTGTCTGCACTTCTTTTACTTAAAATGGGTACTGCGCAGAAGTCAGTACCGTATATGATGGCTGAAACACGCCCTTACTCTATTAATGAGTTACCTCCCTCCTCGTGTAGATACGCATCCCCAATACATTAGAGAATCTATATCAGTAGGATCCAGAGCTGTAACTGAAGTGAAGCACGGTGGCTCAGTGAGTAGCACTTGTGCTTCACAGCACTGAGGTCATGAGTTCTCAGACTAGGCCTGTGTGGAGTTTGTATGTTCTCCCTGTGTCTGTGTGGGTTTCCTCTGGGTGCTCTGGTTTTCTCCCACACTCCAAAAACATGCTGGTAGGTTAATTGGCTGCTGACTAAATTATCTTAGTCTGTGTATGTATGTGTTAGAGACCTTAATATGTAGCTCCAATAGGGACAGGGACTGATGTAATATAAATAAGCATTAATATTCATATTTGTGCACACACAAAATGTGGTCCTTTTCAACTCCTTGTGTAAGTCTGGTTCCAGCCTCTAATCCATTACTTTTAACTCAGAACATCTTACCATCAATATTCTGGGTGACTTCTACTATGGTATGTCACCTTCTTGTCCATTAGCCATATTAATGTTATGCTGTTACTCCTTTGATATGTTTTCTTTGTAAAACCAAAATCCTTTTGTGCATATAGTCTCTTGTCTTTTCTTAGTTTTTTTTGTTGTACCACTTTTCAATTGCTAATTAAAAGTTGAAGAAAAAAAAATATATATATGTTTTTTAGGCAAACAAACTGAAAACAGGAAGTCACATGATAATACATTAACATAAATACGTAATACATAAACCTTTGCTTAAATATTCTTAAATGATTGCAAGTTTTCAATAAAGTTCTTCAAATGTGAATGGCCTTTGTGTTATTATCAACCTAAAATCAAGTTATTTGAATATTTACATATTATTAAATTTTTTTCTCAGCCCAGGTGGCAGATGACAATTTTCCTATAATGAGCAAATAAAGTTTTCACGCTATATATTTTTTTCTGCTAAAAACACATTTCTGGTCTTAATTTGTTGCCCCAGGACCAGGTGCACCCACAAAAGCACCAAAACATTCATTCACAGACATATAAAAAACTTTCAGAATGAGTTTTCTCACAAGCACAAAAATAGATTAAAAATAAAGATCAAAGAAGCTGATTCAGCGTTTGATAGTAAGAGCAGCAGCGGTGAAATGACTGCACCTTGGAAAAACCGTGTTCAATTGCAGGGGAGGCAAATTGACAGAGCAAACAGATTCTGGGGTCTATTTACAGAGATCATTTTAGTGCGATACGGCCAGTTTTCACTTCAAAACTGGCCCTATCGCATTAAAATGAAGTGTCACAGGTCGTCGGAGCGGAGTTTTACACTCCGCTCCCGGCGTCAGACTAATGCCAGCTCAGGCTGGCGTTAGTGACAAGTATTCTGGTGATGTCCCCATATACCCCTCTTTTCCTCCCCCTAATAACTGTTATTAGGGGAAGGAAAAGGAGGGCATGTATGGGGAGACCGTCGGAATACATAACAATATTGCCCCAGTTAAAAAATAATAATAATAAAAAAAACATTTTTTTATAAGTTAAAAAATAAATGAATAAACCCCACAGAAAATATAAATAAACATTACTCACCTGTCCAGGCGTCCTGTCGGGCTGCAGCTGTCCAGTCCCGGCATGAATACACCGCACATGCGCAGTGTTTCTCATGTCAGGACTTGCAAAAATTTCAAAGTGCCAAAACAGAAGTACTGCGCATGTGCAGTACTTCATTCAGGTATCGCACGGAGGAGAAGCAGAGCACCGACCCGCGGCTCATCGCGGGACCTCGGAGGAGGGGTGAGTATTAGTAAATCATGTGAAGGAAGCTGCCAGGCTCGCTGCGATGATAAGCGAGCCTGATGCAGCTGCCTTCACAGGGAACGAGGAAGGTAAGTAAATAGATCCCTTAGAGCTAAGAGGTCATGTTTCCTTACACAAATCTAAATTATTGTTTCAATTGAGAGCTGATCAGTATTTGTGTGCAATAGAGAACTAGAAAGGGTTCAGAGATGGGAGACAAAATGGATGAGTCATTGAGCTATGAGAAACGGCTAGCCAGTTTAGACATGTTTACTTTAGAAAAGAGGTGTCTGAGAGGAGATATGATGACTATATGCAAATATATTAAGGGTAAATACAGAGAACTTTTTACCGCAAAGAATGTACACAGAACACGCAGTCACCCACTAAAGTTAGAGGAGAGGAAGTTTCACAACCAGCAAAGGAAAGGGTTCTTCACAGTAGAGATATGGAAATCACTTCCAGGGAAGGTTGTGATGGCAGAATGAGGTTAAACACATTTTTGGCAGAAAAGGGCATTCAGGGTTACAGCACTGTTATTTAAAATGAAGGATAGCAGTGGATCTAAGGAGAAATGGGACTGTCATCTTGGGTCAGGAGAGATTTTTGGTGGTTTCTACAACTATAAGACAGGATCGTAGGAGATCCATAATAGGCTAAACTTAATGGACCGGTGTTTTTTTCCTCAACAGCTATGTAAATCACAGCACTGATAGGCATAGGGGCAGGACTGAGCCAGCGAAATGCCTCAAACGCAAGATTTGCCTGCTCTATGTTTTACCTTCCCTGCAGTGCCACATAGCTACACAGTAAACATGGTATCAAGTCAATAAAATGGAGACCTTTGCGCATTTCTGGCTTTTTCTGACCAGGAATAGTGTACAGTGTTTCCATTTGTGAAGTCTTTTTCCAAGTGCTGTTGGTGCAGTGGCTACTGACAAAATGCATCTCCCACATTGATTATTGCAATCAATATTGGACTCCCACAATATAAGATCAACACCTACAGTCTATATTGCATGCAGCAGCTAGACTAATATACCTGCTTTACTTGCAAATTTGCCAGCCAGCCCCTGGTAACACAGCACCAGCATACATATCCTCACTCATCTCACAATATATCCCAGATCACCCCTTCAGATATTCACAGGAAATAAATGCTCTGAATCACAATTCAGACTTCTCCCAGGCTGCATCCACTCTGGAATAACCTTCCTATCCCATTATAACTATCCTCTACTCTCTATACTTTCAAGCACTACCTGATAACACACCTCTTCAGACAAGCTTACCAAATTTTTCAACCTTTCGGTCTTCATTATTGAAGACTTGTTATCTTAGATATCTGCCAGTCTGTGATTAAATCTTGACCTCCATGAAAATGGCTGCCTACATGAGCCTCAATGCAGGGAAATAGGAAACAATCTTTAAAGCCTGTTATCCTACTGCAAAGATTTATTTAACTAAATCAATAGCAGGGAGATTGCCAAACACTTCAGTGAGCCAGGGAGCTAGGAAGTCTCCAGGAAGAGTTGGTAACTATGGTGGTAGGGAACATAGAATGCAAACTTCAATAATGCAAGAACTAAGAAAACTAAAGCAGCATCAATATTCTGTTGAGTCTATTCTGTGTAATTACCACAATAAACTAAAGCTATGTGAAGGTGGATATCCTGTTTACATGAATTCATAATAAGACTTAGGGGGCAGAGGGGAAGCACAGCCTATTTCTTCTGAAATGGTATAGCACGGAACTAAGATACGCTAGTGTTCCTAACGCATTCGTCCTTCGGTCAAAATAGGCCACTAACGCACCTTGCATGTGTAATTGGCCTGACGTATTTTACTCTGGACCAGGTCCGCTGTCCTCACGGGAAATCAAATAATAAATATACAATACATATCATTTACAATACACTCATTTATATATAGCAAAAAGTAACAATTAGTAACATTTATCCTAATCAGTTTTCACTCTAATTTAATAACAGTAATATATTAACAGTTATTCCAATACTAAAACAAAGGGATTGTAACAATTTGTCTCAGTTCATTAAATTCCTAATACCGGTATATATATGACCTGGTCATGACTAAATGTCCTAGAAGGTATGCTAATAAATGAATCCACTACATAAGAGAAATATATTCTTTAATCCAAACCGATTAAGGCAATAAAAGACAAGTGTGCTTTATTGCTCTTAACACTTGTAAATTACAGGAAAATGTAGAGTTATTAGAAATATAATAATAAAAAATTATACCAATAAAGACCAACGGATCAGATCCAGAGTTTGACAATAAAAGGAAAACAGGTGGAAATGACACCTAAAACATGTTGAATTGTATGGAAGGCGTTTCGAGCAGTACTTCTGCCTCACAGCACTGAGGTCATAAGTTCGATTCCTGGACAAGGCCTTATCTGTGTGGAACAAACTGAATAATATGTGAGAAAGATATGAACTGCATTGTCTCCTATGGGTGCTGGTCATGGGTGTGGGTCCCCGCTTAGAATGGCCCTATCTAGATAAGGCAGTGCAATCGATCCACGGAGCACAGAGCTTTCGGTGCTCCAAAAAGTAAGTAAAAAATGTCCCCCACTTCTTCCCCTAATTCTAACCCTAACCCTCTCATTACCCTAACCCTCCTTTCCTGGGAGCCTGACCCTAAGCCTCCCTTCCCCGCAGCCTGACCCTAACCCTCCCTTCCTTGCAGCCTGACTTTAACCCACCATCTCCCGCAGCCTGACCCTATCCCTCCCTCCCCTGCAGCCTGTCCCTAACCCTCCCTACCACGCACCTTTTCCTCGGTCCGGCGATAGCAGCGGCGGAGGGATATCGTGGGCAGCGGATTTTGCAAATGAGACTGGGTGAGTATGCCGATCAGCATACTCACCCGTTCTGGAAAAAAAATTAGAAACTGGTAAGTATTTGAAATAGGGACATCCGAAAAGGAACTTTCGGACGTCCCTATTTCGAAAATGACAAGTTCTAACCGGGGACTGCAACCGGTTGGTAATAACTAATATGGACCATCAAAACATAACCATAATAAATGCAATGAAGCAAACAGAATTCAGACAATTTTTTCCTTATCTGTGTGGAGTTTGTATGTTCTCCCCGTGTCTGCATGGGTTTCCTCTGGGTGCTCCGGTTTCCTCCCACCCTGCAGAAACATACTAGTAGGTTAATTGGTTTGCCAACAAAATGAACCCTAGTGTATGTGTGTGGTGGAGAGTATGGCTATGTTGGGGTGAGTGAGTTATAAGTGTTAGCTGGAGGTTGGTGGAATCAGGGGAAGTTTACTGAGGATAAAGTTTATGGCGCACTAAGGATTCCTATTGATGAAATGGACTAACCTCCCAATGGAGGGTGCTACCATGCTGTCCAAATTAAAATACTGAATAAGTACAACATAGGGGTGAACCCTAAAGACAGGGGGTCGTATTCAGAGATCCGTTTTCACGCCTTTTAGGTACGTTTTAAGAGAGCATGCGTAGTAACTTTAGTTAGGCAAGTAACGTAGCATATATGCACGTAAGTGCTTTAGGAATGGACAGCGAATCGCACTTGGGGATATACATACGGATGTGCGGCGTAGAACACACACGTAAAGAATCGAGTGGTTTATGGAGGTGTAAGTCTATGATAGCACAGGGGAGAGTCATGGGGGTTGGTGTGTGGTGGCTTTAAACGTGTGTGCGTATAATTGCGCACTTTCCGAATACGGCCCAGGGTTCCAGTGGCTGCTAAATACGGTGCACAGTGCCTCACTTCTTATTATTAAGGTGTTTATTTAATCATTCAAATGCATTAGAAGTATATTTAATATATAGAAAACCCCATAGAGATTCCTCATATAAAATGATTGTAACAGATTATAATCATGTCAGCAAAATATGTAAAAAAAACTCTGTAACAGTGTACACATAGACTCCCTGATGCTCAGCCAAGTGACGAGTCTGATGATCCGGAACCATGTTGCTGCTTCCAGGTGCAACATATAGACACCGCCCTACCCTAGTCCCATAGAGGTCTGTCCCTGGTCAAAATTACCAGCCTCACCGCCAGGCTTCACATTTCCAGGCTGTAACTGGCCCTCCCTGGACTACAGGAACATTGGGGTAGATCCAGAACTACGTTTGCCGTACGTTTATTCACGGAGCGTATTTTCGTGCACGTAAGTTCGCTACACTCCCCTCGGCACACCCCTCGCACGGACGTATTTTGTCAAGATACGCTTTCCAAACCCTACCTTAACTTTTTCCAACGTAAACCGGTCATACGCACACGTACGTATGGGCTAGACGAATTTACGCAGCTAAGCACGCCGATACTGTGCACTTTATATACAAACCCCACGCCTACTTAACGTATTTCAGACGTATTTTGGACTCACATAAATTGGCACGCCCACACGTAAGTATTTACGTGACACATACGTGAATGGCGCATACGTTCACTATTACGCTACGTTACTGAGCGTATTTTCTATGGGGCGCATGTACCCTACGTGAATGTGCGTATTTTCTATGGTGCACATGCGCAGTGCGTTCTAAACAGCGATTTTACGTCTCCGCCACGCGTAAAATCGCTGCGAAGCGTAGTTCTGGATCAGGCCCATTGTGGGAGTCTGGTCCGGTCTCAGCATGAGGATCACTGTCGGGGAATTCAGTTGGGCGTTCCTCGTGCACTGAGGATACCCATCGTGCAGTTTACGGCATACCCTCCAACATGACCCATTTCATTAGGTACAAAATACTCCTATCCTCAGTTTTCAACTGTCAGTTACTATGGTAACCACCTTTGTTGAAGAGAGAAATATTTTTTTTTATATCAGTGAATTCATTTCACTGACAGTGACAGTTGGAAGCTCAGGGGCAGAGTATATTGTACCTAATGGAATGGGTCATGTTGGAGGGTCTGTCTACGGGAAAGACAGCACCTTACATTTTAAGCTATGTGGTTTTTTGGAATGAATAAGATATAAAAAGTGAGGCACTATGGGCCTGATCCAGACCTAGTTAAGTACTTGAACTTAGTTACTCCTGGGCTAAACCATGTTGATTTCAGGGGGAGTCAAGTTAATTGTATTCTTTGGTTGCAGGGATATATCTTTGAATTGCTTACTGCACACAGATACTGACCAGCGGTACTATCACACTGTTATTTAGACTTGGGATAGGAAACATCACCTCTCAACTCTAATACTGTTTGCAACAGATGAAATATGACTCCCCTGCAATCAACATGGTTTAGCCCAGGAGTAACTAAGTTCAAGCACTTAACTAGGTCTGGATC
>WWET01000862.1:295659-309590 GCA_011038615.1 Limnodynastes dumerilii | reverse complement strand
ATCGCGAGCATTAAAACACATGTCTGTATAACAGACATGTGTTTTAGTGCTGAAAAATCCTAAGTTTGGCATGTCTGCAACGTGCAGGCATGCTGTAGTCATTGAATTACAAGGATCAGCAAAGGTGATCCTTGTAATTCTATGTTTACAGCATGTCTACACATTGCAGATATGCAAAACTGCGTGTCCAGTGTGTGTAAAAAAAAAAAAAAATTATACAAATACATTAACCCTTTACAAAATCTAATAAAGGGTTACATATGTACAAAAAATAATAAACCAACATTACATTACCCCCTACGTGTATGCACTTACCTTAGGAGGTCATCTCTCCTAATCTAAGTGTATAAAACAAAGTGGTACATGTGTATAATAATAATAACAAATTAACTGTTAATTTCTTTCATCTTCATAATGAGCGCCCTCTACTGGTGGGAGGTTAGTGTGAATTCGTCGCGATCAAGGTGAGGAGCCGTCATCGTCCTCTCCAGCCCAGAAGACATCGAAAGAAGAAAGAATAAAGAAAAAGACTTCAAATAAAGGAAAATGGAAGGCTCCCAAGATGCGGACAGCTAATGGGGAGTTATAAAAATTTGTTATTACTATTATACACATGTACCACTTTGTTTTATACACTTAGATTAGGAGAGATGACCTCCTAAGGTAAGTGCATACACGTAGGAGGTAATGTTAGTTAGGTTTACTATTTTTTTTACATATGTAACACTTTATTAAATTATTGAAAGGGTTAATGTCTTTGTAGAATTTTTTTTTTTTACATTTTACACACACTCCCCGCCCACTTCTAAATCCCTCCCCCCTCCCACTTCTACCTAATCACTCCTAGAGGTGGCATTACTCCGCCTCTTTCTACTTAAATACTCTGTGCGGTCTTTAAAGACAACGGGTTAAAGTACTTGACATTGGGCCGGATCCAGACCATGTCCATCGAGTATCAAGGCATAGCGTATTTTCTATGCTCTCATAGGCCCTCCCCTCGGCCGTACGTACATTTGCCGTTTTATGCTTGCCAAAACCTACCTTAACTTTTCAAAGCGTATCTACTGGCGTACGTAAAGGCTTCACGTACGTAAGTTCCTAAGCACCCCCATACTGTACGATTTAAATGCCTCACCCCGCCTCCGAAGCGTAATCATAGGTGTGGTATGGATGTCACGCCCTGTTCGTAGTTACACTTTGATACGAGGCTTCTACGTACGTTCAGGGTTACATGGTGTAACATCTGCCTCGCGCAAGCACAGTACATACAAAACAGAGTTTTCACGTAACCGGCTAGCTTAAATACGCTAGCGTACGTAGATCAGGATCTACCCCATTGACCTTAGAATATGATGCAAGAAAATATAGAAGACCTCACCTGTGCGTGTAAAATAAAAAAGACATTTGTGTTGGCAATTCAGTGATAGGGAAAAACATTAATTTCCCAAAGAAATTGAAGGTCAAAAATTCGAGTTCATAATGTTATAGTTCAAATAGTAAGGGTTCATAATAAGCACTTATAAGGAAACAGAATGTCTGTGTTAGGTCCTCAATGTGTGTGGATGATGATCAGATCATTGCATCTTGGAGAGTGTGTGAAGATTTATTTTCTGTTATCCAATCAGAGCTTATAGATCTATTTTAGACTTAGGGTATATAAAAGGGGAGACATAGGACTGGAGTCACATTTGCATGTGTGATCTGTAGGTGCAGACCTACTTCTCTGGTCCCCTCCCCTGCACCCGTTTTTAGGTGCCTAATTGCACTAACGAGTGCCACAGACAACCAAGTCACTGTGTGTATTTTCCCTCTTAAGGAGGGAAAAATTCACGGCCAATCCTCAGCCCACCTTCCCCACCTAATCTACATCTAGTACATCTAGAGACTTCAGAACACAGATATACGTTTCTTAACTCTATTTAAACTATATTTATACTCCTGATTTATATGTTTTATGAGAATTTACACTATGGCACTTTATTAAAACAGTTTAGGACTTAGAGAAGAATACGGATAATTCATGATAATAAATACTTCTTAATATTGTAATGTTTGTTATGTATTTTGTGATTTTTTTATTGTACTATATAGAATGTATTATGGCTTATATTCACTTTAGGACCTATGGATGACAACCGTTTTTATGACACCATCGTTATAAGATACTTCTGTTTTATTTTTTCCACTCAGTGATATATTTCGTTGGTTGTGCAATATATGGTGTACATTAACCTAGAAGCCTATGGGCCCGATTCAATTACCGAAAAATCCTTCGCCGCCGTATTTTTAACGCAATTTTTTGCGGTAGCATGCCCTGCCATCCAGGGACCGCTGCGCAGGTGCCTAGGTAAAAAAAAAATACCTTCTTAGAACATCGCAAATCACTTCCTGCTAGCAGGAAGTACCCGGCGCTAGTGACAGGTTATTAGCCGTTATTAATTCGTGAGAACGTTATTTCAGACACTGGCCAATAACCTGTCATTATCGCCGTGTACTTCCTGCTAGCAGGAGGTGATTTGCGACATTCTAAGAAGGTATTTTTTTTTTCTCCGTTTTATATTTTTTTAACGCTGGCTGCTGTTTTAGCGCAGTGGTAAAAAAATAATTGAATCAGCGAATTTTTAACGTTCAATTGCCGGCGAAGGCGTCGTTTTTTTTTCGACGCAATCTTTTTGAAAACTTCGCCGGCAATTGAATCGGGCCCTATGAGTATTATATAAGATTTTTATTCACAACTTTAGGATTCAGGTTTAAAATTTAAGTACGGAAAATTTAAATACCGAAAACCCGACAGTTAAAGCGAGAAGATTCAGGCGACTGCCCTTTTTCAAGTGATGCTCCATTGAAAGATGGAGCATCACTTGAAACAGGGCAGTTGCCCGAAACGCGTCGTGTGGCCCCACTGGTCTTATGAAACTCCTATACTCCCCATCTGCCTGCTGCCTTTGCCGAGATTTCACTGCACTTACGCTGCCCGGGCTTTACTAGCGCATCAGTCCAGCTGGCGGTGTTTTCATCTGTGGACTTACGGAGATAAGGAAAGGTTTCAGAGTGACCTCTTTTATCTTTCATTGTTGATTTATTTTTGGTTTGTTTACATTCGTATTTTAACTTGTTGATCATGTAGAAGTACAATATACATCATGTACAATATAAAGGCAGAGTGTTTTAATGTTTTGGCTAACCATAGAAAGTGACAGCAGATAAGAGCTTATCCAGTCTGCCCAGTTGTTTATTTAAAACTATAGTGACCCTAGTCCCTATTTACCCTCAGTTTAGTTTGAGATTTAGGATATCCTTATATTTATTGGTTGCAATACTAAAGAAATCTGTCCAATCAGGTGTCTTTGTGAAGGAGCTGTGTAGAGGAACAGCACAGGACCTTTCACACTGACACCAGTTCCGTGTCAAACCCAGGAAACTCCTACTTTTTTCCCCCGGGTATGAATCACCACCAAATACCCGAGTTTTTGCCGAGACCCGAATTATTGGTCATAAACCTGAGTATTTGGTGGTGATGTGAAAGGTGTGTTACAGACCTGGAGCCGCGTTCACAGATCCGTTTTTGCACGGAGTTCCGTGCGTATATTTTTAGGCTTGGAGTAAATGCGCTTGCGTAGTAACTTTAAGCTATTTACGTTGAATTTACGCAACGAAGTCCATTAGGCACGTATGTGTGAATCGCACTTGGGGACATACATGCGAAGGGGCGTGGTTTAAATCTGTACAGACAAAGTTACGCGAAAGTGGGTGGGGGGAGGCATTTAAATGACCATTTGAGGGTGCGGTTAGTAACATACGCACGTACGTAAGTATTATACGCACATAAATGCACTCGTAGAGATAAGCGTGCTCTATGGAGGCGTAAGTCACCAAAAACCCGTCCGTGTCATAGGAGTGTTATGGGTGTGGGCTTGCAACATCCGTGCGTATAATTGTCTACCTTTAACTAACGGACCTGTGAATACGGCCCCTTATCTTTTTGTTGAAAGCATGGCATTTATATTTCAAACAGACAACAATTAAAATAACACGCTCGTAAAAAGATGGAGGCCACCTATTTAATTATTGGGGGATATGAATAGAAAGCCTGTTTATCTGAAATTAGTGTTAATTTTATGTATCTATGATAAACTGTTTCCATTATGTAATGGAACGATTAACATTAAAAACCATGAATACAGTAGTGACATTTAAGGCCACAGACAGGATGCTTTCATGTGTATTAGAAGTAAACCACAATATCATTTGCAGCATTATGACAAAACATATCAGCATCTGATAAATAACACGTTACAACCACAGAGCTTGCACATTACCTCCTGTCAACACTGAGCCTAGGTGGTTGCTGCTGGCTAGGGTTTTGATGCAAGCTCTACACCAGTGGAACAGCAAAGGTTACACAGCTATATCTGCTTTAAGAGTTAAGAGAAAACAAGAAGCATCCAGCCCCCATTCAGCTCATGTTCCTCAATTCCTGACCTCAGCTAGGACCTCAGTAGGCTTTCCCCGCACGTACAGAGGACTGGAGTGCATTCCCCATCACTCCCCTCTCTCGTGCAGGGTTTACATGACTTACACTGCCTCAAGTCACCCGTGCGGATCAGCCCTACTGACCCCCACTCCCTCATCCTATAAAGTTTAGGGAATGCACCGCCTTGTCGGACGGATCTGGAGATCTGTTGTGTGTGGAACATCTGGCATGCGCATAGCCAGAAAAACAGTCATATTCTGCATTTCATGTCATGTCTTTGTGCCTTTATTGGATTCATATCTCCTGCAGGACACATCAGCCTCACACTGAAGCTTCTTCTCAACGGCACACTGAGCTTCTACACTCTGCACACTGGAGAATTCCACTGACATAGACCTATTGTCCTCTCAGCTTCATTGCCTTCTGCAGGACACATAGCTCCTCCATCCTGTGCTCAGCTCTATGAGTTGCAGATAGGTGTAATACCAAACCTGCTAAATATTTATTACTTCCTGGGAGACCAACTGATGGCCTCCTGGTCCACCACCACACAAGGCTGTGACACAGGAATGTTTACTTTTTATGGCCATGTTCTTTTAATCTAAACATGTGGGGCTTTATTGATAGATCAATCGGTCCAACAACTACTGTCTCCAATTTATAACTTCCACTCTCCTGATCTGGCAGTTTCCCACTTTAACCAAACCCTAGCAGCTGCGCTTGATCAAGTCGCTCCTGCTACCCCTTTTGCACCACGGCAATATCAGTGTTAGCCATGGCACACTAACGACACACGAAATCTTAAAAGACCCTCCCGCAAAGCAGAACATCGCTGGCGGATATCCCGTTCTTCCCATGACTTTTTAACTTACACCAACAGTTATCACACTAATCGAAATGCTCTGGACAAAGCTAAACAATCCTACTTTCAAACTCTTATTTCTACTCAGGCCTCTTTCCCAAAACACCTTTTTCGCACATTTAACTCCTTACTGAGCCCTCCTGTGCTAAATCCACCTACTACCATCAGTGCTCAAGATCTTCCATTGTACTTTAAGGACAAGATTGACAAGATCAGACTGGAATTGGCATCCACCTCCTCCTCTTCATCATCAGCTAACATACTACTCAGTCCCTTTCATCCACACCCAGGCATCATGTCCTCATTCCAACCCACAAATGAAGAATAAATATCTGCTCTTTTCTGCTCTTCCCACTCTGCTTCCTGTCCTCTTGATCCTGTACCCTCACATGTCAGTCGATGTCTATCTTCTGTGCATATTCCTATCTTAACCACAATATGCAATCTCTCTCTCTCTCTACTGGTATCTTCCCCTCTTTATTCAAGCATGCACTGATTACCCCAATTATGAAAAAACAAAACTCTGGCCCCAGTTATCCCTCAAATTATCGTCCTATTTCCCAACTTCCTTGCCCTGCAAAGCTTCTTGAAAGACGTGCCTACACTCACCTTTCTAGCTTCCTCTCCTCACACAATCTTCTGGATCCTCTTTAGTCAGGCTTTCGTTCCCGACACTCCACAGAAACTGCACTGACTAAGGTGGTCAATGACTTAATCACTGCGAAATCTAAAGGACACTACTCTCTCCTAATACTACTGGATCTTTCTGCTGCTTTTGATACTGTTGACCACTCTCTTCTCATCCAAATGTTACAATCACTGGGTATTCGGGACACAGCTCTTTCCTGGTTCACATCCTACTTAACTAATCACTCTTTCAGTGTTCGCTTTTCTGGATCCACATCCCCTGCTCTTCCTCTATCTGTTGGAGTACCGCAAGGCTCAGTGTTGTGTCCGTTGCTATTCTCTATTTATACAACTTCACTTGGAGAGTTAATAAAGTCATTTGGATTTCAGTATCATCTCTATGCAGATGATACGAAAATCTACCTATCCACGCCTGATCTCTCACCTACTTGGCCCGTGTCACTGATTGCCTCTGCCATTTCTTCTTGGATGTCCTCCCGTCATCTCAAACTTTATCTAAAACTGAACTAATAATATTTCCACCTGTGAATAAAAGCTACCCACCGGGCCTCTCTATCTCTGTTGACAACACTGAAATAATCCCTACTCGAGTTATGGAGTGTGACCAACCGTTGTATCCGAACATCTCATTGGCCAAGCTGATTACCCGGTGCCCTTCAATGTAGCACACCTTGGCGGGGACAAAGAGTCTTAGGCAAAGTATTCATTAAGTGACAGATTACGTTAAAAAAACGTATTATGGTCTCACATTACAGCGATTTTTAACAAGAACGTGACACGAATTAAATATGAATAATTCCTCTGCCCCAAATGTTCCTAAAATGCCGAGTTAAGAGTAAAGCAAAAAAAAAAGTAGATTAAGTTCTGGACAAACTTTGCATGTGAAAGACACAAACTATCAAGGTGTGATAAAGGCTGGAGACGCCACCTGAAACGCGTCGTTGAGAGGAGTCTGACTATATGCTAAGGAGCTGACTGTTGATCCGGGAAAGGGTGATTGTTACAGCGCTGTTAATCCATCTTCTCATCCCCTCCCTACTCTGGATTTGAGGTCCGTCTGCTACGGGGGGATTGGTTTCTATCCTGTGAAGGGAAGGAGCGCTGTGGGGAAGCACAATTATCTACATCTTTCTCTGGTGATTTTGGTCCAGTGGTGGTCTGGTCGTTATTGTGGGTGCCTGGCTGCAGAACTTCTTTGGTGCATTATAGACTGTTCTTAACTTCATTTGACCATGTTCAGTTGTTTAATTGTCCTATCCCTCCATCCGCTCCCTCTTCTCTGTCTTGTGCCTCGGTCTGCTCTCTCTTCTTTTCTTCTCTACCATACTGTCCACTCTGTTTTTCTTCTTTCCGTTCTCCATTGCGGGAGAATTACATTTACACAATCAGGTGCATTCATAAATGTAATTCCCCTGCAATTGGATTCCAGAGTAAAAGAAGTGGAGGGCTCTGATAGTGTTGTAGAGCCCCCACGACTCATGGACTTTACAGCCACAGCCCACCTTAACTTTTCAGACACAAACAAATGGGTAAACATGGAAACATGCATGGTACCTGTACACATTACTACGAAGGCGTGTCCGCTTCCTGCCCGTCGTTAGGTGTCCTACCTAATGTGTTCTGATTGGGTGGCACAGATGACACGTGCAGTACGTCAAAGGAGCCTCGGTCTCGTGAGAGCACATTTCTGGACGGTAACTCTGTTGTTTGCACTGAACATCTTCACCTACCTTCTGTCCACCCCCGGCTTGCCTGCTGCTGATGTACTCCGGGCCAAGCTTCTGCCGCAGTGCGTTCTGTACAGCCTGATACTCCTCCGCCGTGTATTTATGCTGCAAAACGATAAAACAAAAGCTCATTCATCATCGCTGCCAATCACCTCACAGGTCTGACGAACAATAACACATTAAACATAGGGCACAACCAAGAAATAGTTCATATGAAAACATTCGTACGAGGGGAGTGGTTAGTGGAGGCATTGAATGGCTGCGTGCAATTTGCGGACCTGCAACTGCCGATTCCCGAGCATCCAATAATTGCAGATCTTTAACCAAACTAAACGGAAGTGCAATATTTTATAGTTTTTAGAAGGCGTAATTCACTCACCTGTCCAAAGGATCCGCTTTCACTTCCATTTGATCCGACTTGCCCCGCTTTGGGCCGCTCTGCTTTACCTGCCCCATACATGGCGGCCTAAATACACCACTGGAAACAAGGAAAGTAAAAGCTAGAATGAACGGTCCGGAAGCCATAACTCGATGTATTTCTAATGCAAAATGTGCTTTCTCTTTGTATCATTTATGTTGTATGATTTCCTACCTCTAAACACCACGCCGACCATTTCAGACAAGTCTGCTCCACACAACTACGATTATCGGGAGAGGAGCAAATTCTAATTACTGTTAAAAACAGACACTTTTCATCTGCATTTGCCTTTTAAGTTTATAACGACAGCTACAGCCAAGCGGTGGTCCACCATAGAGCCACACAATGGGCCTGATTCACAGATAAGAATGAAATAAGTTTGCACGGATTTGCAAAAATACGCACCTAACTGGCAACTGCCATGACACTTATCGTTCTTACGGATTTTAGCTGATTTCCGCCTCCATAGGGTTACCTTAACTCTCCGTACATATATTTGTGTGCAGATATTACTAGACACACCCAGCCCATACTGCACTATTTACATACCTCCCCCACCCAGCCCATACTGCACTATTTACATACCTCCCCCACCCAGCCCATACTGCACTATTTACATACCTCCCCCACCCAGCCCATACTGCACTATTTACATACCTCCCCCACCCAGCCCATACTGCACTATTTACATACCTCCCCCACCCAGCCCATACTGCACTATTTACATACCTCCCCCACCCAGCCCATACTGCACTATTTACATACCTCCCCCACCCAGCCCATACTGCACTATTTACATACCTCCCCCACCCAGCCCATACTGCACTATTTAAATGCCCCCCAATACCCACTTTTCTCTCTTCCTGCTTACAGAGCTGTGGCACGCCCCTTCTAATGGATCTCGGGGCGTATTCAGAGATCCGTTTTTGAGGTGAGTTGCGTGCGTATTTTTGTGTCGCACGGATGGAGCACATATATGCACGCAAGTACACTCGGAAAGAACAGAATGGTCAAGGAATTTGTAAGTGGCCGACAGCACGTCCGGGAGAGGGGAGTGTCAGGGCTGTTGGTGGGTGTTTCCTTGCGCCGTGTGTGCGTATAAACGGATCTCTGAATACCGCCCCTCATTAGGAATGTAGTTGAACTCCGTATGTAACGGGTTTCCATACATCTGACTGGCGCATGGAAAAAACCGCCAAGATACACACACAGCCTGCATGTATTTAGGAACATTAATTAGTGTAAATCAGGTGCATGATAACTAAAAGTAACAATAATTCAGATTTATCCAAGCACAATGATTCAGATCATTATAAACAATTTCATACAATCATAAAAATTGTAGTGTGTGGTAACTTAAAAGGTGTCAATATTTATTTATAGGTTTTTATATAGCGCTATCAGATTATTTCACATTCAGATTATTTCACATTCACATGAAGCCCTGCTACATTGGAGCTACATTCTATGTTCCCTAACACATACATACTCACGAGTTTGGGTCCCCGTAGCGAACGGCCCTATTTTGAAAGTGCTGTTTGCTCCCAGGCAGTTCCGAACTAGCTGGGATATCTATTGCTTATGCCTCGATGAGGCATAGCAATCGATCCCTAGAGCACAGAACACAGTGCTTCGAAAGGTGAATTTCCCCCAACCCACTCCCTAACCCAAACCCTAAGTCTCCCCCCTGCAGCCTAACCCTAAGTCCCTCCCGCAGCCTAACCCTAATTCTCCCCTAACGCTTCCTAATCCTAAATCCCCCTCCCCCGCAAGCTAACCCTGACTCACCCCCGCAGCCTAACCCTAAGTCCCCTCCCACAGCCTATCCCTAAGTCCCTCTCGCAGCCTAATCTTAAATCTCCCCCCACACTGCCTAACCCTAAGTCTCCGGCAGCAGAGCTTCTGAAAGTGAATGGATGACTATGCAAAGCCCATACTCAGACATTCATTGAAAAAATTATGAGAGGACTCACATTCGAAATAGGGACAGCCAAAAAACTGCTTTTGGCTGTCCCTAATTCGCAGTGTGAGCCTTCGCCTCACTGAGCCACCGTGCTGCCCCGGATAGTTGTTGGTCATTTGCTTACCTTGGAAACAAGAGCCGTATAACTTAAAACAATGCTGGAATGTAGCCTGAATCTAAATATATTCCACTTATCTACAACTAATCCTCAGTTGGCATTTTAACAATGCAGAATAAAGAATCTGTCTCCATACTAGTAAATCATTATACCTAGTTAGGAAATAAAAGCAGAAAACCTGTATGAAGGGAGCAAGCACTGTCATTGGGCAACCTAGGATAGCAATGATTAAGCAACACCAAAGACACTGGGCCTGATCTAGAGGTGAGTGTAGCCAGCTGGCATGGCGTATAGCTGCAGGAATTTTGAGGGCGCATACGCAGAACAGAAGAGAACGCAATTGCAGCCCATTCAGACCAGCCCACAACTCACGCCACAGTGGCTTGTGCTCTGAAGGGCATCGTGGGAGAGAAGAGTGGGAGGCACATAGTCAATGTACAGTGAGGACGTGCCAAGGCCAGTGTACCCGATCCAGATCTGAACGCAGACGTAAATAAGCGCTGTGTCCGTCAAAACACTGGCATCGGCCACAGGTCATGTCTAAATCCAGAGGGCTGACACTCCAGGCGCCAGGTTTGGAAAAGTGGAAATGTCGCCCATAGCAACCAATAAGAATCTAGCTGAAATTCTGTAGTATGTAATAGGAAAGTGAGAGCTAGAATCTGATTGGTTGCTATGGGCGACATCTTCACTTTTCTGAAACCTGCAGCTTAGTAAATCCGGCCCCATGACCTATTTCCGGTCCTTGTATTAGAATTTCAACCTGTAAACGCAATTCTATCATTCTGAAAACACTGCTGGATTATTATGTTGTTTTCAAATACTAATAATTAAAAAAATGATTTCATTTGTGTCAGTATATTCACATTTCTATTACAGCGCTCACACTATTTGTTACAGGTTACAATACAGAGCACTGCACTACTCTTGTGCAATTTATATGAGCACGTAGCCGCTGTGAGCCCACACGCATTGTAGTTGGTTGTTCTCTAGGTGCCGTTGTGAGCACTTATGGATCGCACGCAGACCGACCCACTTTTACTCCTTTTCACATTTTTGCGCTCAGATCTTGATGGGGGCCACTGCATGAATAAAACAAATGAGTTACTTTTTATTAATGCCCCTCTACCTGACATGGATCTCCAGTTGTTGACGTGAATAAAAAGTAGCTGGTAGATGTTTACCAATGAGGCTGTTAACTATATATTTATTAATAGGCTTTTATGGGTGTGGGTCCCTGCTTAGAAAGGCCCACTCCTTTCCCTAATTCTAACCCTAACCCTCCCCTCTCATTACCCTAAACCTAACACTCCTTTCCTGGCAGCCTGACCCTAACCCTCCCTTCCTGACCCTAACCCACCATGTCCCGCAGTTTGACCCTAATTCTCCCTTTCCTGCAGCCTGACCCTAACCCTCCCTCCCCCGCACCCTGGAGAGCTTACTCACCTTTCCCTGCGGTAGTGGCGCCACGGCAGGATATCGGCGGCGGTATTTCTGAGTAAAAATGGGTGCATATGCTTATCGGCATACACACCCATTCGAAAGAGGGGACTATTCGAAATGGAACTTTCGGATGTCCCTATTTCGCATAGAAGAGTTTCTAACCAGGGACTGACAATGGGTTTTTATATAGTGCTATCAGATTACATAGTGCTTTACAGAGTATATTTCACATCAGTCACTACAATAATGCAGCTTTATTCTAAGGTTCCTAACACAGGGCCTGATCCAGACCTATGCCCGCGAGCGTAGCGTATGATCGCCCGGGCGTATAAACTTTCACGCCCATGACACTCCCATTGATTGTACCGACTTACGGCGGCTGAACCCTACCCTAACTTTTTCAAGCGTCCGTGCGAATTTTCGTACCGATACGCTGGTCGTACGGGGCTTAGCACGCCCATACTGTACAATTTAAATGGCTATCCCCGCCTCTGTGTAGTAACTCGAGCGTCCAGACTATCGTCGTACAAAACGCACGCCCCTTGGGCGAAAAATATGCTAAAAATACGCTCGCTGTACGCTCATGTCCTTCGGACGACCGGAAGTTGTCATACTGCACATGCGCAGAGCGTTTTTTCGCCCGGTTTTACGCTCCCGACCGGCGTACGATCGCTCGTGGGCGTAGGCCTGGATCAGGCCCACAGACACTAGGGATAATGTATTCAGCAGTCAATTAAACTACCAGCATGTGGAAGGAAACCCACACAGACACAGGGAGAACATACAAACGCTACACAGATAAGGCCTAGACCAGGAATTGAACTCATGATCTCAGCACTATTAGAACTCTGCTCACTGAGCCACCGTGCTTATGGAATGGGAGCGGCACTATATTATAAAGTAACTGTCCACCAAACTCCCCAATTCACATACACAACCGTGTGTAAACTGGACCGGATCCAGAATTCTGCAAAACAGTTGATTTTCACATTCCAAACGTGGAATTATTGCTCCTGTGCATCCTGCTCATGCGCGCACAAGGCAGTTATACATCGGAATGCACTACGAAAGATTCTGCGTTATGCGCTGTAAGTCTTTCAGACAGTAGGGAGTGGTGTCCCATCCATGATACAATGAGTGGCCCCAATTCAGATCTGAGCTGGCGTACGTTTCTCTGTGGGATTTGCTACTGCACATGCTCAGAACCGAAGAGCGCACAGGGACGTCCCATTCAGATCATAGCGCAACCCTGGTACCTGGGTTTGTGCTGTGAGGGGTGTGTAGAGGGAGGCAAGTGGTGGAGGGATGTATTCAATGTACAGTAAGGGGAAAAGCAATCTCTTGCCACTATAAGAACATATTTAAGCCCTTAGACCACACCCGGTTGAAAACAGGGATGTTGGCCTGGTCAGAGACTTTCACACAATTGACTTGGTATAATCATGACTGCGTTCATGCAATACAAGTACTGACTCCTCACCGTGGTCCTGATGGGCCTCTCAGACACTGACATCTGTTCAGAATATCAGATGAGGGAGGCCCCTCTTATGCCTTGTTTGTGGACATATCCCCCCATTAAGAGGTTCTGGAAACAGGTTGCGCAATTCTCTAGAGTGAGCTAGAACCGGATTCACACTTACTATTTCGCTACTCTTTCCGTGCGTACTTTAAGGTACGGTTGAACGTTACGTAGTAACTTTTTTTTACGCAAGCTACATAGGATGTAGGTATGGAAGTCCATTACACATGCACGGAAGGAAAATACGCACATAACTATAAACGTAGACTTAACTCTTATGGACGAGTAAGTCAGCGAAAACCTGTCCGTGTAAGGGGAGTGTCATGCGTGTTCCCATGCCACGTACGTGCGTATATTTGCGTACTTTATACACACGCATCTGTGAATACGGTCCCTAGTCACTACATATACATATGACAGCAGAATAGGTGGTACTAGGGGTGACTCAAAACCTGCCATGCATTACAAAGGGTCAAAAGAAACTGCAGTTACTGGTGTCAAAATGTGTATCATTCAAATGTGGGTAAAGGCAGAACTAGAGAGCCCACCCGAATTTGACGTCACCGAGGTCGAACTGCAAAATCCCGTGTCGTATCTTGCGGGATTTTGCATTTGGCGCCGGACGCAGCGCAGAGGAAGGAGCGATGGAATGCGGCAGAGGTAAGTAAGTAAGAGTGGGGGGAATTAAATACTTGGGGGGAGCTGGACACATGATGGGACTAATATGGGGGGGAGCTGGACACATGATGGGACTAATAT
>WWET01000862.1:254678-270513 GCA_011038615.1 Limnodynastes dumerilii | reverse complement strand
TATGAACGCGGAATCAGGAGTGGAGAGTGCTGGAGAACATACAGGTATTTAGGTAGAACCGACATTTTTATCAGATTAATTCTACCTGTAGGGGACAAGGGGAGTCTGCTCCAAGCCGTCCTCTTAGCCCGGAACCACTGAGTAATAGGGGCCAAATTCAAATCACAAAAGTCAGAAGGGGCAAGGGAAACCCACACTCCCAAGTACTTGAATTTGCTTGTCAGCTGCAGCGGACATGAAGAAGGAAGCTCCAAGGGACCTGACTCATTAAGGGAAAATATGTTGGACTTCTCCCAATTAATTTTCAACCCCGAGTACACTCCGAACAGATTAACCACCTCCAGTAAAGCCGGAAGAGAACTATTCACCCCCGCCATGAACAATAGCATGTCATCAGCATATAAGGCTATTTTGTCAACCCCCTCCCCAGCCGGCAGACCAACAATGCTCTCCTCAGCTCTAATAAGACATGCCAGAGGCTCAATAGCGAGGGCGAACAGAGTCGGTGAGAGCGGGCAACCCTGTCTAGTTCCACGGCCTAAAGTAAATGGCTCTGAAGTATGTCCATTAACACACAACCTAGCAGCCGGGGCAGCATACAGCAGCTGGACCCACTTAATGAAGCGGGGCCCAAACCCAAACCTCCCCAAGACTTCCCAGAGATAACCCCACTCCACCGAGTCAAAGGCCTTGGCGGCATCCAGGGATACCACCACTGCCCCCTCCCCGGCTTCATGAGGCATCTGGATTTGGCAGAAAAGACGTCTTAAGTTAGTAACAGTGGACTTCCGCGGCATGAAGCCCGTCTGATCGGAGTGCACAATCGAGGAGATCACCCTGTTCAACCTGCAGGCAAGTAGCTTAGCGAGTATCTTTATATCAACAGATAATAATGAAATTGGCCTGTACGACTCAGGAAGAAGCGGATCCTTACCAGGCTTGTGTATCAGCACAATCAGAGCCTCAGACATAGAGGGCGGCAGGGAGTTGGACTTAAAAAGAGCATCATAAATATCGAGTAACCTGGGAGTAAAAAAATCTTTAAATTTCTTAAACAATTCAATTGGCAACCCATCAATCCCAGGTGACTTATTGTTAGGAAAGGAATTAATTACTTTTTCTAATTCTATAGGAGTAAAAGGGGCCTCCAGCATCTCCACCGCCTCCTCCGACAATCTAGGAAGAACTATGCCGTCAAGATACTCCCGCAAATCTAAATTAGAATAGGCAACCCTGGTAGCATACGTAGATCTGAAATACTGGAAAAAAACCTCAGCAATGTCACTAGCCCGAATACGTTTAATTTGCTTATCATCCAGTATCTCAATTATATGCCGATTATCCTGCTCCCCTTTAGCCAGAAACGCCAGATATGAACCCGCCACGTCCATTTGCTCATAAGACAGATGCCCCATAAACAAAAGTCTACGCTTGGACTTAGCATACAGGTGATCAGACCAGTCTTTTTGCGCACGCAACCATTTCAACCTATCCGCTTCCCCACGAGTACGAAGGTATTCGGCCTCACACACCCCACATTGCTGCTCCAAGGAGAGTTCTTGTGCCCGGAAAAACTTTTTCTTCCTAGCCACATTCGCTATCAAGGATCCTCTCAGCACCGCTTTAAAGGCATCCCACATAGGGGCAGGGCCAGAAGATTCCTGATTAACCGAAAAGTACTCCTCCCATTCCGCAACCAAGTCCAACCCCGCACCCATAAGTTCCAACCAATACGGATTGAACCTCCAGAAACGGAGAACATTATCATCTTTAAGGGCTATGGAAAGGAGCACAGGGGAGTGGTCAGAGATACCCCGCGGGAGGTAGGCAATGGATTCAACATGCGGGGTTAATGCAACAGAAGTAAAAATAAAATCAATGCGAGAGAGTGTATGGAATGTTGCAGACTGGCAGGAAAACAAACGCGTGTCAGGGGTCCTAAGCCGCCAAATATCAGCTAATCCTAAAGTGGACATAAGCGACGCAAATGGCGTGGGCAAAGGGCGGGAATCAGGCAATGAAGGGCTCCAACGATCCAACCCCTTATCCATGACATTATTAAAATCTCCCATACACACAGCAGGGGTACCTGGAAACTTAGACATAAATTCTGCAGCTTTTTTGAGAACATCGCTATTAAATGGAGGGGGAACATATATTGCCAAAAGAAGGACAGGCATCTGATCTATCCTGCCAGCCAGAAACACGTACCTACTATACGGATCTGTCTGAACCTCCTCACATTGGAATTTAACCTGTTTACCAATTAATAAAGTGACCCCCCTGGAGTTATTAGTATGTACTGAATGGTAAATCCACCCCACCCAGCGCTTCTTGAGGGCTAATAATCTACCACCCACCAAGTGTGTCTCTACAAGACAGACAACATCCGCTCTATGTTTCCTGACTTCACTAAGGACCAGAGAACGCTTTATTTTATTATTCAACCCCCTTGTGTTCCACGACAAAATTCTCAAAGGACCCGGCATGTAGAACGATTAAATAGATATCGTTGCCTGGAGAAATGACATAAAAGGATGAAAATACAAAGATGATATGACCAAGTTATGGGGGATAACAAAAGACCAAGTGCTAACCATAAGTCAGTCATTGCAAGATGAGCATGTAAGGACCTAAAGACATTTATTGGATACCCAACAATTAAGGTAAATATGAGGTAGAACAATCCCTCCCAACCCAAACAACCCCACACCCACCCTGTATTACCTTTAAAAAATAAGTAATAACCGAACCCAAACATAGAGAATTACCCCCCTTAACTAAACACAAACAGGCCGCCTACACAGAGAAATGTCCCTCTATATAGGACAAACAACACACACACCTAGTGTGGGAGCTAGTTACAAAAGCTAGACCTAAGAGGTCAACCCCCTAACGGTGGTGATCCCTGACAGACTAATAACCACCATATTTAACACAGTAAAGGCATTATTAGGAAAAAGAAAAGCAAGCGTTAGCATCAACAAATTAAGACATGGAGGCATTATAACAAAAAGTAAAGGATATGGTTATTAAGCAGTCGGGCGAGTGTTCCAAACCCTAGAAGTCACGGAGGCCCCGGAGGTGGACTCTGTCTCCGTGCTCCACGCCTGTCGAGCCATTCCTGGGCATCACGGGGAGAATCGAAGAAATGGGACGATCCATCAGCCTGTACCCGCAGTCGAGACGGAAACAATACCGCATACGGCAGCTGAAGTTCACGCAGACACCGCTTCACAGGTAAATACTGAGCTCTGTCCTTCTGCACATCCGTTGCGAAGTCTGGATAGGCTGAGATAGAGGTATTGTCCATCCGCAGCGGTCCTTTTAGACGAAACAGACGAAACAGCGTATCACGGTCTCTGAAGTGGAGGAACTTCGCAATCAAAGTGCGCGGAGGAGCACCGGGCCGAGGAGGCTGCGGGGGCACTCTATGAGCCCTCTCGATAGCAAATTGTGGAAAGAAGGCTTCTTTTCCAAACTCCTTCATGAGGAGTTCTTCTAAAAAGCCAACTGGATCCTACCCTTCAACTTTTTCTGGGAAGCCAACAAATCGCACATTGCTCCGCCTCAGTCTCCCCTACAGATCAGTTATCTTGGCCTTCCAGGTTAAAACTTGCGCGGTTAGCTGATCCAACTGTCCCCTCATTGGGGTGGTAATGTCCTCCAAATCAGAAATTCTATGTTCAGCCTCGCCAACCCTGTCACGGACCTTCTGCAGCTCCTGCCGAATAATGGAGAGATCCACCTGGACTTCCCCAATTTTCCCTGTAACTCTAATTTCAGAGTCGGAGATGGCCTGAAGAACTTGCGATAGAGTAGGGTCGGGAGGAGGTATCGCCAGAGAACTTTCAGCATCCAGGGCAGGAACATCAGAGCGAGAGGAAGATGGCTGGCTTTGTGATGCAGATGTATGCGAAGAACGGGCATATTTTCCAAGCTTAGCAGCAGCCGCTGCAGCATGGCCGGTCTTGCCCATAGTAATCGATCTCAACAGGTATGGTGTCTGCGGTAACCGGTGAGCCCCAGCCGGGCCAGCACGATCCAGGCTATAAGTAGGAAAATAGAAGGGGGAAGTCGGCAGCTACAAAGAATGAACACTTGCGCAGAACCTGTTAGCTGACTGTCACTCCTCTCTGAGGGTCCACAATTCCAAGATGTCGCCCGTGGCAAGCACCGTAGAGGAAAGAACCCACCCTGGGTCTGTCACACCGAGATGCAAAAAGACACTGGAGCTTGAAACAGAGCGTGGCGGCACCGGCAGGAACAGGAAGGTAGGTAGGTATAGATGAGCAGGCGGGCACTTGTGCACTTGAGAGTGGAGGAAGGTAGGTAGAGGTGAGCAGATGGGCACCCACGCCTCTGCAAGAGCACCTGCAGCAGGTATAGAAGCAGGAAGGTAGGTATAAGTGAGCAGATGGGCACTTGGGCGGATGGAGCACTTGAAGCACCTGTAGAGGCAGAAAGGTAAGTATAAATGAGCAGGTGGGCACTTGTGCCCTTATAGGAGCGCCTGAATCCCCTGCAGGGGGCAAGAAGGTAGGTATAGGTTAACAGGTGGGCAGTTATGCACTTGGAGCAGCTGTGGAGGCAGGAAGGTAGGTATAGATGAGTAAGTGAGCATCCATGCACCTGCAGCACCTATAGAAGCACATATAGCACTTGGAGGGCAAGTAAAGATGAGCAGGTAAGCACTGGTATAGGCACTGGTAGCACTTGTGCTGCCAGGAAATCAGAGCAGGAGGCACAATAACGCTGCACACTGCAGCTGCAGACACTCACTCCAAGATTGCGCCCGTCACCAGCTCGTTTTCGCGCCCAAAGGAGGATCCGCACCCAGGAGGACAGAGGATGGGACCCCGCTTCTGCCGTCACCCACCGGACCGTCCAGCAACCGCTCCAGAGCCCAGAGGCACCCGTCAAGTCCAGGACACTTCCACCATGGCCACCGCCGCCAGCCTCACACACAGCAGGGCCCAACGCTCTGTCACCGCTCCCCGTCTCACAGCCCCCTTAGAGCTCCGGATCACCGCCAAAGTACCCCTGACCGCTGGAGAAGGTAAGCACTCAGCCTGGAGATACAAAGTCCACCACAATCACCACCTAGCAGCAGGATATAACAGGATGGATGTGGGAGCTGAGGTAGAAAGCGTCTCACTCCATCTTGTGGCAAGCTCCGCCCCCCCTCTGTGACACATTTTAAAGATAGAGGTCTGTACGTAGATAGCGTAATAAGCTGCCACGCATGCGTGTTTGTAAAAGTAAATGTTTGCAATTAACATTTTGCAATAATGGGTCATATAAGTAAAATAGATCCTCAGAACTTTGAAGTGTAAGTCTATGTTGTGTGTAATGTAACAGAATAGGCAGATTAGGATATGTTTCTCTATACAAGAATCAAAGGATAATTCTAACAAAAGCAGATGCATTGAACTTCAAAGTGAAGGAACCACATACTGTAGGTGATTTGTGTGTCTCATGTAATGAAAGCTGTCATCAATAGAAATTCATATCTCATACATAGCATCAACAGTGTGGGAGATTTAGACCTATGTTGAAATACAGTTAGCTAACATGACTCGATAGATAGATAGATATGAGATAGATAGATATTAGATAGATAGATAGATAGATAGATAGATATGAGATAGATAGATAGATGGATAGATATGAGATAGATAGATAGATAGATATGAGATAGATAGATATGAGATAGATAGATTGATAATGTGACATCATTCTTCTGGTTATTAAGAGGCTGAAGATTGCATTGGTTACAACATGGATTCAGGTCTATAGCTTATGTATACTGTAAACTAGCTATAAATAAAGATGATATGGATTCAGGTCTATAGCTTATGTATACTGTAAACTAGCTATAAATAAAGATGATAGTAACACCAGTAATTTTCTTAAGGTTAATAATCTTTATTTTTTAAACAATTGACTCAGAGAAGCTTTGGGGTCAAGCCACTCATATGACCCCTTAAGGCCTCTTTGGAAAGAGGAAGCTTTACATTCGAATGAGAAGGGTGGAATGAATCTGGGAACTCCTCACTGGTAAATCTTATATTGGGACCTATGGCAAATGCCACTTGTATATATACTGATTCCGTATCCTTGTTATACTGTAAGTGTAAACTGTGAGTAAGTATCATTGTTTCATTGAAGAGACATTTCTGGTGCTAAGGGTTAGGGGTCATGCTTGTGTTACACATTAACCAGGCCTTGAAGATATAAGGAAGTTTCTCCAAAGCAAATAGTTGCATTACCTGTCACAGGTTCATGCGTGTCATGCGAGGAAGCAGGACTAGATTAATGAACCATGGGGACATTTGCAGCTGCCTTTCAGTATAAGTGACAGAGATATACTACAGCGTCTTTGCATGTCAGGACAGACATGGTGGGTTAAGCGGCTAATGTTTGCAACCATGTCCGGCCATGAAAAATAGGAAACGTATTAGTGTTAATAGGAGAGGATTTCCCTTCATCTAAAATAACTGGAGGTCCTGAATGTGCATGTATGGCTGACGTCACCCTCTCCACCACACTCCCCCTGTAATAGGATATGTTTACACTCACAACTGCCTGGAAAGAGAAAAAAAAAACACTCTCCATTTTTTGACAGAGAACAGCACTTTGTACTGATAGAGATTACCCAGCCTGGACTATCCCCAGCCAGCTGAACCATTGCTATCAAGAGGGGGGTGGTGGAAGAGAATCATTCCGCTGAGGAAAATAGATTGCAAGCCTGTGGGCAAGGTCTGGCACCTACACGTCTGTATGTTATTACAGATATATATATATACAGTACTGTGCAAAGGTTTTAGGCAGGTGTGGAAAAAATGCTGCAAAGTAAGAATTTTTTCAAAATCAGAAGTTAATAGTTTATTTTAATCAATTAATATAATGCAAATATTTGGTGTGACCACCCTTTGCCTTCAAAACAGCATCAGTTCTTCTAGTTCACATTTACAGTCGAGCAGGATGGTTGTTCCAAACCATTGTGAGTCCCCACTGACACATTGCAAAATAGGGACAACCAAAAGTGTCTTTTCGGCTGTCCCTATTTCAAATGTGTAACACCACAGAATTTTTCTTTTATGAATGGGTGAGTATGCGATTCGCATATTCACCCATTAATTTTCGGAAAAAAGCTCCACCGCCGGGCCAGACCACAGGAGAGGTTAGTAACCCTCTCCGGGGACTTCGGGTTAGGCTGCAGGAGGGGGGACTTAGGGTTAGGCTGTGAGAGGGGAGACTTAGGAGGCTGCGGGAGGGGGGACTTAGGAGGCTAAAGGAGGGGGGACTTAAGGTTAGGCTGATGGAGGTGAGAGTTAGGCTGGGGGATGGGGCATTACTTGTGGTTAGGCTGCGGGTGGGGGGACTTAGGGTTAGGCTGCGGGTGGGGGGACTTAGGGTTAGGATGCTGGAGGGGTGACATAGGGTTAGGCTGCAGGGGGAGGAAAACCTTACCTTTCGGAGCACCGTGTTCTATGTTCCGGGGATCGAGGCATAAGCAATCGTTATCCGAGCCAGTTTGGAACTGGCTGGGAGAGAACAGCCCTATCGAAATAGGGGACCCTCGTCCATTCCAAACATCTTGGAGACCTAAGCACAGATCTTCTGTAGATATGGGCTTGCTATTAAGCTTCTATCTCTTCATATTTCCCAGACAGACTCGATAATGTTGAGATCAGGGCTCTGTGAGCTCACTTCCAGGGCTCCTTTTTCTTCTTTATGCTGAAGTTATTAGGACTCACGTAAGGCTCTCGCGTAAGTCCTCTGACTTACGTATTATCTGCGCATGCACACGCCAGATGCTACAAGAGGGATCTCCTACCATGTGGAATTCCGTACATTAGAAGATCCTAGTAACAAGGCGGCACTTAACTTCCGCAGGCTAAGCCCAGCCAGACAGGCATGCTAACGAAGGTCCAGGTGCAGTGATCAGCAGTTCTACAGGTATTTGCATCCGTACGGAAAACGAACAGAGATTTGGATCAGGTCCATTGGCTTTATGTTTGGGGTCGGTGCCCTGCTGCAGAATAAGAAACTTCCCCGATGGTATTGCATGATGGATAAGTACCTGTCTGTATTTCTCAGCATTGAGGACAACATTAAACCTGACCAAATCCTGAACTCCATTTACTGAAATGCAGCCTCAAACTTGCAAGGAACCTTCACCATGCTTCACTGTTGCCTGCACACTTATCGTACCACTCTCCAGCCCTTCGACAAACAAACCGGAAACTGCTTCAAATTCTGACTCATCAGTCATGGTGGCTCAGTGAGTAGCACTTAGGTCATGAGTTCGATTCCCAGACTAGGTCTTTTCTGTGTGGAGTTTGCATGTTCTCCCCGTGTCTGTGTGGGTTTCCTCTGGGTGCTCCAGATTTCGCCCACATTCCAAATAACATGCTGGTAGGTTAACTGGCTGCTGAATAAATTAATCGTAGTCTGTGTGTGTGTTAGGGAATTTAGAATGTAGCTGCAATGGGGCAGGGACTGGTGTTGATGTGAAATATTCTCTGTAAAGCGCTATGTAATCTGATAGCGCTATATACAAACCTGTTAATAATAATAATCAGTCCAGACAAGGCCGGTGCTAGCATGTCTGGCGCCCCCCTGCAAAAAATACATTTGTGCCCTTCTCCCATCATGTCTCCAGCCCCCCCCCAGTATCCCCATCTTAGTACTCCTATCATGTGTCACCAGCCCCCCCTTCTAGTATTCCCATAATGTGACACCAGCCCCCATATTGTTTTTATAGTTACCTGGAGTCTTCCTACGCGGTGCTCTCCACCTCCGGCAGGCAGCTCACTCAGGCATCATACTGACATCGGCCACTCTATGTAACTGGCGCGGCAGCTCATGCAGGATCCTCCTGTATGAGCTGCCTGCTGTTCTCCATAGCGCCACATCTGACGCCTATGGCAACGGGGGATAGCAGGCGGAGGGGATCGCCTCTCTGGCTTGGCGCCCCCCTTCCTCACTTACCCCACTTACCGTGTTCCGCCGGCCCTGAGTCCGGAGCACCTGCTGCCATTTTTCTGCACCCCAGTTCCTATGTTTTCGTGCATTGTTAAATCGCTCGGCTTTGTTTCCACATTGAAAGTATGATTTTTGACCGCAGTTCTTCCATGAAAAGCACTTCTGGCCACACTTCTCTGAACAGTAGATGGGCGCCCCTGGGTTCCACTGGTCTCTGCAGTCCTGAGTTGATGGACATCTTACGATTTGCAAAGAAAATAAGCGTAATGTATGGGGGAGGATTATTGCAAGTTTGGGGCTGCATTTCAGAAAATGGAGTTGGGGATTTGGTCAGGATTATTGGTGTCCTCAATGCTGACAGGTACTTGCAGTACCATCAGGGAGCCTTAAAGACATTAAAGGGGCATTAAAGACAAAAATTGCATCATCAAGCACCTGCATACTGTCAGCTCTTTCTCTCCTCCGAGATCTCCTGTTACATTATTAATATTATTATTATGATTATTATAATTAATAATAATGTTTATATATAAGGCGTCCTGCGGTATCCGCAGCACCTAATCACTTACCTCAAGCCCAGGTCCGGGAGATTTTCCTGGCATTTCTGCTGTTCTGCGCATGCGCCGGGCAGATGTTGCCCGGCGTAATCCATCGCTCTG
Organism: Limnodynastes dumerilii; assembly: GCA_011038615.1. Lineage (NCBI taxonomy): Eukaryota > Metazoa > Chordata > Amphibia > Anura > Limnodynastidae > Limnodynastes > Limnodynastes dumerilii. Next base: position 260,860 of record WWET01000862.1, on the reverse strand, counting down.
TGAGCCATGGATCTGGCGTTCGTAACTACAGCGTAGTTACGGGGGGAGGGAGGGTAATTAGAAAGGGAGGGCTGGGTTTAGGAGGTTACGCTCCTGTGTGAGTGTAGTTACGCCGGCTGAAGTTAGGGTAGCCTTCAGCCGGCGTAACTGTGTGTAACTACGCTCACATAGGGTGGAGTGACAGGGGGAGTGCACCAGAGCTACGCAGGTCGTACTTTTGGCCAGCGGGCCAGCGTAGCTCTGAATCAGGCCCATTATGTTCAGGCATGCACAATGGAGACCCATTTAGGCCCTAAATAGTAAAAACACTTAGGGGCAGATTTACTAAGCTGCGAGAAAGGAAAAGTGGAGATGTTGCCCATGAAAACCAATCAGAAAAGTGGAGATGTTGCCCATGAAAACCAATCAGATTCTAGCTGACATTTTCCAGTATGTAATAGGAAAGTGAGAGCTAGAATCTGATTGGTTGCTATGAGCAAGATCTCCATTTTTCCTTCCCCGCAGCTCAGTAAATCTGGCCCTTAATGAAACACAGGGTGCCAAAAATATATTCATTGTGACAAGTGATTGCTTACAGTTTGCCAGATGCTGTTCTGATTCAGCCACCTCAGTCTGAATGTCATGGGGCTGCTCCAGCTGCTGTCCAAATGTATAAAAAGCATAAATAAGTCACAGCCCTAAAGATGTGGACAGGAATTGAACCTTTGTGCCAATGAACTTCTACTACAGCAGCAAAACAAACAGTCACTGAGCAGCAGAACACAGACCTCATTGTTGTGTTTCTCAAGCCACATTCTGGATACAGATTCTCTAGCTGTCAAGGGTTAACACTTTGTGTACTTGAGGCTGGCTGCAAAGGGTTAACACATAGCCCAGGACACGATGTGCCAGTTGTACCCTCTGTCTCAGAATGCACTTGGTGCATTCCATGACTGTGCACAGTTCACTAAAGGTGTGTTCCTTCCACAAATGGGAGTGTACTGATTGTGTATCTCTGCAAGTGTGAGCCTCTCCTCTGCCCTCCCCATTCTCCATTTGTCTCTCCCGGGAGGTCAGAAATTCCCTGAGGATCTTAGAAGCTGCAGGACAAAAAACTTGGGGTGCCATGAGGAAGTCATCCTACACAGGTAAGGGGGCATCTTTTCCTTGGCATGCTCTCTCAGAACAAACTTGGCTGATGAATTTTTTTAGGCACTTTGACAAATATTGATTATGATGTATGTACTCACAAAGCTAAGTGTACACATACCAGCAGCATTGCCGTTTACAGAATTACTAGTGGTGTGTTTATTAGGGATACACAACTTTATTGAGTGAAACACACATTCACACACACAAGAACATACAGTGACATGTAGTGCCTGGCACATGTGCTGTGACAATACCTGGAATACAATGCAATACAAACTTTAGAAAGCAAATCTTTGCAATTGGTGGGCACTGCCCTAATACTAAATATTTTTGTGGGACCTTTCAGCTATTAGGCTTGTAATGACTGAGCAGAACTGACAGCAAAGGAACATTAAACTTTGACCCACATCAATGTTGTGTGCACACTTTTATGATTTCCCAGGCTCCTGTCAAAACAGTCCGATAGCCACGCGGCATGATAATCTGGCTGAGCTCCTGGCCAGCTGATCCTATTATCCGGCAAGTGCGTTTCTCAACCATTTTGTTGGCGTGCCAATAAATCAGTTCAGCATACACACTATACAATTACTTGTCCAATCAGATTATCAGCTAATTGGCCGGATAGCAATTTCAGATGTTAGCGATGTCGGACTGTATTCACACTTGAGAGTTAGCACGCCTCCTGCTTCCTAAACTATGCCGCAAGGTCTTTAAAGACCACACAGAGTCCATCTACGCGCCTATCTGGTACGCAGTTTGCGTAAATGACCTACACATGCGTAGTAGGTCATTTCTTTAGATTCCGAACTTAAGAAGCAGGAGCTTCTTAAGTGTGAATCGGGTCTGCCATAACTAAGGTGAAAAAGACCATCATCGGGATTCAGGGGCGTTTTAAGAAGTGAGGGGGCCCTTGTGCAGGATTTGTACGTGGGCCCCCCCCCTTACCTGAGACAGAACTGTCCCGATTCGTGGGCTGAAAAGGGGCGGAGCTTACAGCATTGTTAAGCCTCACCCCCTTTTCGCCCCACGAATCGGGATAGTCCCATCGCAGAGGAAGGGGGAATAATTTGGCATCTATTTCTTCCCCCCGGAAGATCCTGGGGGAAAAAAATAGATGCTGAATGGCCCCTTCTTCCCCTGCCAACCCAGGGTGCAGGATGCATGCCACAGGGCCCCCTGTTTTGAGGGGCCCGTGTGCACTGCACACCCTGCACCCATTATAGATACGCCTATGTCGGGATTGACATAGATAAGGGGTGATGATATTTAAATGAAAGGACCACTAATCCCAAAGCCTTAGCTAATCACATATAAACCGATTATAATACAATACATTGTTCTGTGTCAGTGAGACATTCCACTGCAGGTCTGTCTACTATAAGGTCAGTCCCACTCATACAGTTATATCACAAAACTTGACAATGAAGTCATCTTAGCCGCTAAGCCGTAAATAATAGTGACCCTGGAATTCCAAGTCCAAGTGGTGGCACAGTCAGAGACCCTTTACCCGCTGTATCGCCCAGGGAAGTGACACCCTAACAAACTAACTGCAGACACATACTATGGTTATATGTTCACACGTTCTACTGCTGCTGCTTTTCAGTGACAAGACCCCTCTGCACAGACATAGACCCCAGTAGGAGCAGCTTGTGCCTAGAGGTCCAGTGAGGGGTGGAGCACTCTCATGTCACTCCCCTTTTACGTACAGCGTTCTGGACACATTTACGTGTCCAGAACCTTACGTTATCTTGTCCGCACGTAAGTTTAAACATGCAGACCAGATAATCGTACGTAAGGGCTAAACCCGGCCTAAACTGGATGATGTAAATATGGCGGCCAGCCCATAGTGCGTATAAAATACACACGAAGGTCTGGCCCGTGCCATGTATGGAACCGCAGGACGTACCTACGTAGTGTTCAATCACTTATAGACAGCTGAGTCTGAATCCAGCCCATTGTCTCTATGCTTTAAATAGAAGTTCTAATTAAACTAGAAAAGATGGTAATAAAGTGGTTGCGACATCTAGAACAATGGTATATTTATTGATCATTGTGTTCCATTTTAATACATTTAGTGAAAGCAGAATTGTCTGGGTAAAAACATAAAGGTTGTTCAAGGTCAAAGTGCAGTAGTTAGGGTTTTTTCTGGTATAGAAGTATTGGGGGATAGATGGGATGAAGGGATTTAGTGTAATCTCTAAGGATAGCAAATAACACACAAAGGCCTGATCCTAACTTCCACCAATGCGCTGTGCGTACTAACACACATCATATCGGCATGCACTCCCCCCAACACTCCCCCTATGGCCGGCGTAATTACACACTGTTACGTCGGCTGTAAGCAACCCTAACTTCAGCCAGCGTGACAGTGTGAAATTACGACGGCCACAGGAGCGTAACGGGCCAAACCCACCCTCCCAGGGGGGGGGTGTTGGGGGAGTGCATTATCTTACCCCCCTCCCCCCGCCTTCCTTGCCTAACTGTTGCGCAGTTATGGCGAGGTCGCCCCCTCCACCGTAACTACGCAACAGTTTCTGAGGAACTGGTTTCCCTAACTACACCGGGCAACATCTTCCCGGCGTATGTGCAGATCGGCAGAAATGCCAATATTACGCATCCACCCGCCATATTTCAGCATCTGCCCCTAATTATTTAAATACGGTACTTGTGACAGACCCAATATCAGATGATCTTCTATGGGGTATATATACTTTATATGACCAACCTATAGCCTTGCCAGAATGTTATGTCGACAGGTTAATATGTAGACAGGTCAGAATGTCAACCGATTATTATGTTAGTATTACATATACAGTATATTACATATATCTATTACATTGTTGTAGTTTTTTACAAGCTACCTGCTTGTTACGTTTGTTAGTGTAGCGCATTTACGCTAGCGTAAGTAAGTACTATGCACTCCACGGGCTCTCCCATTGCATGTACGTACTTTGGCCGGTTTACGCTTCCCAAACCCTACCTTAACTTTACACAGCGTAACTACTGACGTAACTGCCTAAGCACGCCCATAATGTAAGATTGAAATGCCTCACCCCGCCTCCGAAGCGTAATTACTAATGTGCGATTTTACGTCATCAGCAAGCGTAAAATCACTTGCGTACATAGGTCTGGATCTGGTCATCCAGAGGCGTTTACGGTCATACCAGACGCGTCTCTAGTAAAGATCTAAAGATGCAAGGATGCACAGATAAGAAGTCATTTTGTAATGAGGAACTTGTACTTGGTGGTGGTTCAGTGGGAGTAAGCCATACGCTCTAGCAAATGGGCAGAGGAGACTGAAGAATTTCCCAGCAGTGACCTGCTCAGTGTCTCTACCATGTGGATGCTATCTGCCATTGCGGGCCGTATGCAGAGCTCCGGTCGCATTGCATTTGCGGCCAGAGTTTTCAGAAAAGTGCTGCTGCGCATGCGCAGTAATTTTGTAACGTAATCTACGTTACTTCTTGCAACGTAGATTGCGTATAAGCGGCCTTAAAGGGCTTTCTGACTACCACCATGATGATGTGCTTTCAGACAGAGACAGCTGAAAGTTACTTTTCGTCTGTCTCTATTTCGAATAGGGAGACTTTTTAGAATTTTTTTTTATGAATGAGTGAGTGTGCCAATCAATATACTCGCCCATTCATTTTCACAGACCCGCCACAAACAGCTCAGAAAGGTGAGTAACCTCTCCGGGGACTTTTAGTGTTTAGGGGGGTAGGGTTAGGCTCTTCGGAAGGGAGGGTTAGGGTTAGTACCATAGAAGGGGTGGGTTAGGGTCAGGCTGCGGTGAGGGGGGTCTTAGGGTTAGGCTATAAAGAAGGGAGTATTAGGGCCAGGCTAGGGAGAAGGGAGGATTAGGCTAATGGAAGGGGAGGGTTAGGGTTAGAATTAGGGGAAGGGTTGGGGTAGTTTTCAGCCTTACCTTTCTAAACATCGAACGATTGCTATGCCTCATCAAGGCATAAGCATTGGAAATCCCAGCCAGTTCGAAATTAGCTGGGAGAGAACGACCCTATTGAAATAGGGCCATTCTTAGCGGGGACCCACACGCAGAGGATCAGCCAGTACAGTACATTATTTCATGTATCTGATTATCAGGTGATAGCTTTGCGGACCACTTTGCGTTCAGATAATTCAGTCCATGCCATACACTATGGAAAAATCGATTGATCGTCCTAATTCCCGCATCTACCCAGAGATGAATGGCTAAGCAATCTCATCTGCATTGCACAGGTAAAACACCTGCAACAACCAGCATACATAAAGTATATTTAATAGCGCCAGAGCTGCCACTAGGCTGTTGACCAGGCCAGTCCTGGTGGATGAGAATTGTATTTGCTCAGGGACCCTAACAATGGTGGCCACTGTGTAACAAACAAGCCACCGCTGCTCAGCTAATCCTCTGCATGGGTTTGTATATTAGTAGTTGGGGCTTAGATGATTTCCTGCAGCCAATCAGCTTTGAGGAACATTACAGCAGAAGGCCATGGTGAGGGGATGGTTAGGCTGTGGTAAGGGGATGGTTAGGGTTAGGCTGCAGTAAGGGGATGGTTAGGGTTAGGCTGCAGTAAGGGAATGGTTAGGCTGCAGTAAAGGGATGGTTGTGGTGAGGCGCTGTTGACCTGTTGTTGTTGAGTGTATGAATATCACTAAATGACTTTATAACTTGTATACCTCGCCCTAATTAGAGATAGACCCAGCCAGCCTTTGCTACTTCAGGTGTGAGCATGCTGCATTATACTTGAGAGACTGCCAATGCCTGACTGTCCCTATGGGATAGTGTATTAGCCTATCTTGTTTACCTTCTACATGGCCTCACACAAGAGCCCTGTCAGCGAGTTATTCTGAGCAGCTTTCATAGAATATTATTTCAAATCTAGGGAATAAACTGGATAAATGGTGGGATATAACATGGGGATAAAGGGCCGTATTCAAAGAACCGTTTTTTAAAAGTACGCAATTATACGCACGCACGTAGCAAGGCCACACCCACCAACACCCACCAACACCCACCACACTCCCCTCTCCCGGCCGTGCAATCATACACT
>WWET01000862.1:239484-254589 GCA_011038615.1 Limnodynastes dumerilii | reverse complement strand
CAGCGAGTGATTCTAAGCAGCTTTCATAGAATATTAAATTAAATCTAGGGAATAAACTGGATAAATGGTGGGATGTAACATGGGGATAAAGGGCCGTATTCAAAGAACCGTTTTTTAAAAGTACACAATTATACGCAGGCACGTAGCAAGGCCACACCCACCAACACCCACAACACCCACCAACACCCACCAACACCCACCACACTCCCCTCACCCGGCCGTGCAATCGTAGACTTACACCTCCATAGACCACTCTGATCTTTACGTGTGTACTTATGTGCGTAAATGTATTCCGTCTGTGCGATTCAGTATAGCCGCGCCCTCAAGAGCTCATTTAAATGCCTCCCCCCACCCACTTTCATGTAAATTTCCAAGTACGTATTTCTATGCCACCCATCCGCATGTATGTCACCAAGTGCGATTCACATGTCCGCGCCTAAAGCACCTACGTGCATATATTCAACGTAACTTACGTAAATAAAGTTACTACGCAGCACAGTTATACCGTACCTAAAAAACCGCACGCAACGCCACGTAAAAAAAAGGCCCAAAATGAGAATTAGGTGCATTCTGTGACTAAGGGGTAGATCCAGAACAACGTCCGCGAGTAAATTTACGTGAGCCGCTAGCGTAAATTCACACATTTGTACTTACGGCACATGTGCACGTTAGTTGTTACGCCACGTAAGTCATGGTGTAAGGGGCAGACACGTATCTGTAGCGTATCAACTTACGAAGGGGCGTGCCAGCCATACACCACCCGTATTTACGCTTCGAAGGCGGGGTGAAGCATTTAAATCGTACAGTAATGGCGTGCTTAGCAGTGTAGTTACGTCCGTCCGCTAGTGCTTACGCAGCGTAAAGTTAAGTCAGGGTTTGGAAAGCGTAAGGCAGACAAAATACGTACATGAGAGAGGAGTGCCGAGGGGAGTGCATCGAGGGTACGCTAGTGTAAGTACGCAGCGTGGTAAAAGCATAGCTCTGGATCTAGCCCTCTAGAGTTTCCCTCTGGAAGACGAGCATCCTTTTTCCCTGATACATCTTCCATGCCATCCCCCACGCCTTGCACTCATCGCCGTTATCCCGCTGCTGAGATGTCAGACAAGAGCCAGCATGCTGCGATGACACAATGCACCAGAAGAAAGGCTTTACTCGCACACCCCGGGGCGACTCCACCTCTCTGTCAGGAACGTGCCAAAGCTGACAGAACTTAGTGACCCAGAGAACAATGGGCAGCTGAAACCACAGTTCATACAGGGACCCACCTCAAAACACATGGGTAGTGGTGGGTAGAGGTGGCTAAGACCACCTCTGCTTACAAAGACGTTCTCTTGCTCTTCTATTGAGCTCTTGTATACGTCACCCCATGCAAACATTGAGCTCTTTCTTTCTGCCTGCATTGCAAAGCAATGTAATCATGAGTTAATCGGGGCAATTAAAGGATTCAGTATTATATTGTATCTACTTTAATAGTGTTATCTAAGCCCCCATTCTTAGGGATGGCTAGGTTCACGTGAGTAATTTTTTAAACTGGTAATCTAGTTTGCCGCTTTACAACTCCGAGTCACATGTTCCTGATGTTCCTACGAGTCACATGTTCCTGTTCACCATGATCTGTTCTACATGGACGCAGTTAGGAAAATGTCTGTAATAAGTTATAAAGAAGCCATCTTTAGAAGGGAAATAAATTGTCTTCATGATTGGTTGATATCTTGCTAGAATGCCCAACAATGTTGAAGATGATGATTTAGCGCTGGCGGCTGAATTGCGACTGTATCAGTGCTAACAGCTTCAAATAAAGAATAGTGTTATATCAGAATGGGTGCAATGATATCCATTTCCAATGCGAATTGTAGTCTCCCCGACGGTTAGGGTTAGGGTGCAGGAAGGGGGCGGTTGAGATTAGGTTGAGGGACGATGATGGTTAGGGATAAGGTTGGGTTAAGGTTAGGCTGTGGAAAGGAGATGGTTAGGATTAGGCGGTGGACAGGAGATGGTTAAGGTTATACTTAGAGGATGGTTAAGGTTAGGCTACAGGAAGGGTATGGTAAGGGTTAGGCTGTGAAGAGGGGATAGTTAGCGTTAAGCTCATGAAAACAGTACCTATCGCAGTTGGAATATTCAAAGAGAAGGTTAAGGTTAGGCTGTTAGAAGGTGATTATTAGGGCCTGATTCAATTAAGCGCGAAGTGAAATTTTTCCGCGTTTTTTCGTGTATTTTGCTAATTTGCATATTTTTTTTCAGGCGTATTTTTCGGTCCCGATTTAATTCCGGTTTTTTTCGTGTATTTTTTTGGTCTATCGCGCGGATTTTTTGTCCCTATTTAAATGCATTGCAAGTGCAAATTTTTGCAATTCAATTGCGTTACACGCGTTAAAATTTGCGCGTTATTTTACATCATTTTTTGCGCACCAATAGTCAGAATTTGGGCATTGTGTGAAAAGAAGTCGTGTAACTGTATTACATGCAGAGAAAAATGTGTACGACCAATTATGTTACTGGGCCACAACAGAAGCCTCTCTAAATGATGTAATAAGTATTTTCATCTCATGTAAAACTCATTTTTTTCATGTGGCAGTAAAATCAGGAGAACAATTAAACCAAAGCAATGTCTAGCTGAGAAAGGATTTACCAAATGACCCAATGATAGGATTGTGACATTAAACATACAGGTAAGGACAACGGTCCGGCTTCACAGTTACTTAGTTTTCGTCTAACTTACGCTGTTTTAAGAATTGAGCTACTACGCATGCGTAGTAGCTTATTTACGCTATCTACGTACCGTTTCTGTACGTAGATTGAGTAAGTGCGGTCTAAAAACAGCGCTTACGCAATCTACGTACAGAAATGGTACGTAGATAGCGTAAATAGGTAGCAGAGATCTCATGGCTATTTGTTAGTCTTCCCTCATGCCAATGGGGCTTCCGTTGGCAGGATCCTACCTTAAGATTTACACACTGGTACTGGTAATCAAGGATTTTATTTATTATCACTTATTTATATAGCGCCACAAATTGTTTGCAGCACTTTACAGAGAACATTAGACATTTACATCAGTCCCTGTCCCTATTGGAGCTGCATACTAAGGTTTCTTACACTTACATACACTAGGGTTAATTTAGTCAACAGCATGTTTATGGCATGTGGGGGGAAACCAGAGCACCTGGAGAAAATCCATGCAGACACAGGGAGAACATCGATAAAGCCTATACCAGGAATTGAACTCATGACCTTAGTACTGGGAGGTACAAGTGCTACTCACTGAGCCACCATGCTGCCCCATTGTAGGAGAGGGCTTAACCAAATCAATCCAGATCAGTGCTGGATGCCTCTTGGGAACATGTGCACACTTGCCATTAGGAAACACTTTCTGCTCACACGGAGCAGAAAACATGTGTGAGTGGTGAGCCAGGATCACGCCCATTGGGCTGGATCCAGAGTTAAGTGAGTTCTTGAAATGAGTTACTCCTGGGCTAAACCATTGTGATTGCAGAGGAGTCAAGTTAATTGTATTCTTTGCATGCAGGGATATATCTTTGAATTGCTTACTGCACACAGATACTGACCAGCTTTACTATCACACTATTATTTAGACTTGGGATAGGAAACATCACCTCTCTACTCTAATACTGTTTGCAACAGATGAAATATGACTCCACTGCAATCAACATGGTTTAGCCCAGGAGTAACTAATTTCAAGCACTTGCTTAAGTCTGGATCCAGCCCCATATGACTAGGCAACAACCTGGATGCTAGCCCAGGAGCTTGGGGAGGTGTGTCATGCTGAGAAGGCATGTAAACAAAACAGCTTACATGCTGTTGCGAGCCATGTGACGGCATTTAACACTTACCCATAGAGAACATGGGAGGGGTGGGTACAGTTCAAGGGGTATAAATTCAGTAATTTGATTATTCTGTTTTCAAGACTCAAAATTTGCGCACAGCAGTGCTAGCATGCATTTCTTTAGTCACAAATGTAAAAATAAATGTACATCTTCATCTGCTATATTTTTTATCTGGTTCTTAAATTATATTTTAAAAAAACCTGTCATGCCCTGCTATAAAGTGATTATGTATTTATTATTCGTATTAGCATCCGCTCCGTTTCAGCTTTCATTCCACAACACACATAAAGGTCCATTTTATAATTAACTGTCTAAAGCTGGCCATACACTAGAGCGATTATCGCTCCCAGCATGTGGCTGCCGATAAACGGGACAATTTCCCCCTGGGGAAAGGTCCCGATATCGGCACCATACACTTTCACACTGACAGGCTGCAAGCGCTCTGTCCTCTCTCCCTATGTCTGACTATACAGCGCTGTATAGCCAGACAGGGAGAGAGGACATACAACGATTATCTGCAATTCCCACACGCTGCACGATTTTGCTCACGATAAGCGATAATTTTTATTGCATCCCACCCGATCAGATTATCTGACGGCTGCCATTTTTTTTTTTTTATTATCGGCCGTTTCAGTAAATTATCGGCCCCACACACTAGAACTATAATTCGGCCAATCCACGATAATTGCTAAATCGGCATGATAATCGCTCTAGTGTGTGGCCAGCTTAACTTTCACTAGAGAATGCCAGCTAGAATCTGAGAAGTTTAGTCAATTTAGCCCTTCTGATTCAATGCACAGACGTAATCTGAACTATGGAAGTATCTGCCAATCTGCCAAAAAAAAAAGCACAAGTTTGAAGGGAAGAATAAATGTATTTTTTTAAAAAAAGCAATACATTATATTCCACATCTAGCAAATTGTAAACCTGCTTTAAAACAATGCTGTCTATACTGTAAGCCAGGTCTATTGTAAATCTTCAATTAATCACAATGCAATATTCATAGTGTGGGACAAATTGAAAGCTTGTGTTTCTCCACTGTATGTGCGTAGTGAGCCACACCTGCCATCCTGTCATCACTACCCGAAGAGGTTAGCAATGCTCATTGTGGCTCTACATGTATGTATATGCTTTAATGACCTAGCTATAAGTGAGATAAAGCTTATATGTTCTGGATATGTGATATGTAGGATTAGGCAACTGTTCATTTAATTGTGAAAGATAGTTACAGGATTAGAGTGAATTGGGTGTTGTAAGACCCTTAATGCATGTCCCAGCACCGTGCCTTATGGCACTATGAAGGCTTTCTCATACTCCACCCATGTCCCTGCTGTCTTAGGGTACAGTTGTCTAGTCCTTCTGAGGTGACGAGTGACAGAGAGAGGGTGATACTTGGGTCACATTCCTTCATTATCTGCATACAAACATGCTAAATTAGAAGAAATATGCAGACAGGGGAACCTTGTCACCTCTATGTGACCCTTTGTGTGGCATACACCTGACTACATCTCCCCACCACCAGCTGTCATGTAGACTGAAAACACAGCAAGAGATGACAATGACATTTTTCTCTTTCAACAGAGATTAGCTGAGAATGCACCTCACCCCCATGTGTAAAAGCATTATAGGAAACAGTGTTTCCAAACAAAACTTTATTGGCACTACACATAATGGCTCTTAATCTCTGCAGGGTGGATGTGTGACACACAGGCCCGAAACCAGACTGAAAGTCAAAAACATTCATCCTATATTTGGAAATAGCTCATACAGTATAAAGACCCTTCAACATGACCCATTCCACCAGATACAAAATACTCCGCTGCAGAGCTTCCAACTGTCACTCACCTGGATCCTAATGAATTAACTGATTTTCCTCTTCAACATCAGTGGTTACCATAGTAACTGATTGTTGGAAGCTCAGGAACAGAGTATTTTCTACCTAGTGGAATGAGTCATGTTGGAGGGAATGAGTAAGGCTTTGGATCTATGTGCATGTGCAGGCTTCAGAATAAGCTCATTTAATTCAAGTACAATCAAGTTATTTTTTCTTTTTGAGTCATCTGGAAGCAAACCCAGGACTAGCCCACTGTTATGCATAAAGAAGGTGTTGGTTAGCCTTGATGGTCCAGATCCTGAGCTACGTTTCCATTACGTTACAACGTATAGCGTATTTACGCTAGCGTATTTTCTATGCGCTCCCCTCGGCCGTACGTACTTTGGCCAAACCCTACCTTAAGCCTAACTACTGATGTACGTAAGTACCTAAGCACGCCAATACTGTAGGATTTAAATGCCTCCCCTCGCCTCCGTAGCGGAATTACGGGTGTCGTATGTCTGTCATGCCCCTTTGTTTGTAGTTACGCTGCTGATAGTAGGCTGGTACGCACCCTCAGAGTTACGTAGTGTAACATCTGCCGCGCACATGCGGAGCACATACAAAACAGGGTTTTTACGTCTCCGGCTAGCGTAAATACGCTAGCGAATGTAGCTCTGGATCTAACCCGATATAAGTCATTTCTGTCAGTTGACAATACTAATAAAAAAATAAATGTATTCACAAATGAAAAAAAAAACAACTAAACCAGGTAAGAGGTTATTTGTGGTGTCCAGTCTGGAATCTGTGTTGACCCCTTACACACAGTGCCCTAGGCACCTGCCTATGTGGCTTATGACTAGGGCCGCCTCTGCTGTGTCTAACCTAGACCATACGTATCATTTAAAGGCCTCCCCCTGCCCACACTTTGTGTAATCAAACATATAGAAGGGCTGTACAGTTCTGGTGCGCACGTTTGCAGTGCGCTCACAAAGTCGTAAGTCGGCTGATGTTATAAAGTCTGGATCCAGCCCTATATTGGGTAGCACTAGGTTCACTAGGATGCTCTCTGTTTTGAGTGGCATCACTAGGATGCTCTCTGTATTTGATGGCGGTCACTAGCTTGATCCTTGTATTGGGTGATAGTCACAACAATACTCTTTGTATTAGGTGGCAGTTACTAGGATGCTCACTGTATTGGGTGGCATCACTAGGATGCTCTCTGTGTTTGATGGTGGTCACTAGCATGCTCTCTGTATTGGGCAGTAGTCACTAGGATGCTCTCTATATTGGCTTGTGGTCAAAACGTTGCTACCTGCATTATACAGAGGTCATTAAGAATCTCTTTATTATACTGTCAGCTACTAGTCAGATATTGGATTTGATTGTAACCCTTTTACATAACACTTGTTTTTGTATCTGCCTATACATAACCCCCACCCACATTAAGGTAGCGTTCACCCCTTACGCCCATGATCGTTATGTCAACATTGATTGTAACCTAATGTAACACACTTATTGGAATGAGTTTCTTCCACTTCTCATTTAGGTATACTCCATAAATGTACAATGAGACGGTTATATCACACAGATATATTTAGATAACCATTGTGTGGCATATGACTGCTATGGATCACACATACCGTGCATGTAAGATTTAGTGGTTTGCAGCTTACCAGGGGCAAGTGTTGTGCCCATATTTGGCTTTTGATTGGAGAAGGATTCTATCAGCTGGGGTCTGTTGTAAATGGCCCTCCCGTCCCGTCTAGCTTTGTTTAGCATTGATCAGCTGTTGTAGCCCTTTCTGGTTCAGCTCTGTTTAATGGTTAAACGGCTGGCAGCCAGAGCAGTATTTTTTGGGACTGTCTGGCAGTGAAAGTTTTATGGTCCTCTCAAGCGTAACATATATATATATATAAAACCTGGTGCTTGAAATGATGACTTCTCTGCAGTCTCTTTATATATGACCTCGCCATTGTAGTAGGTTTCAGTATAGGGAGGCACACATGCAATGATTCACTGAGTTTTAATCATAATGGTCCGGATCCACACCCCTGCACGCTTTCCGTACATGCAGGGGGGTCTGTCAGTCGGCACGAGAAAGAGGAGTGACCCCCCCCCGTCACTGCCCTCTGTCTTGCGGATATTTGTGTGACTTACTCTGCCATAGTATAAACCAAAGGGGGTATTCCAGCACTAGAGTCTCTTTAGAGACAAGATATTGAGGTTAGCCTAACAAATAACCCTCCTACTTATTTAACAAGCATGTATGATTAAAGTAATTCAAAAAGAAGACAAGAAAATGCTTGTATTAATGGGCACTCCGGGTTATTTGAGAGAGGTGTCCAAAGTTTAATATTAAAACTTAATGTTTATTCAACCATAGTTAAACAGCGAACATTGCATAAAAAATATAAAAAAAGAAGGAAGATATTAAAAATCTTTGAAACCAAGAAACACCGTCCACTTTAGAATTCTATATTAAATATTATACACTGGCCACAGTCCTTCACAAAAGTAATCTTTTATAGATTGGGAGATTAATGCCCTTAGGGTAACTAACATAAATATTATATTGTTTATTGTTAATTATTTTAAATATTACAGTTACCCCAATCTAATGAGAAACGTGCAGGGGACTTAAAGTATCTAAAGTATTGTTTCTCAGAGGGAAGCTTAAGGGGGTATAGGAATAAGTGAATAGATGATCACTTCACATCAGAGACTTTTGTATGTCGTTCTCATAATCAGTCACACCAAGAAATCCCCTATTGTGCCACATCACTTAATAGTGTGCATATCTATGCAGCAGTGTGTATAGGATAGTTAGTAATAGGACGTTTCTAGTCATCTCCTGTGAAACAATGGGCCTGATCCAGACCTACGCTCGGGTGCGTTTTTACGACGGACGTAAGCGTAAAAATGGCCATGTTACGCTCATGTTACGCTTCGAAATTCTGAGCGTATGGGCCTTGATCGTAAAACCTTCGTAAATACGGTCGAGGGGGCGTGCCTGCCATACGAAATCCATAAATATGCACCGAGGACGGGGTGAGGCATGTAAAACGTACAGTATGGGCGGTGCTAAGCGTTGTAACTACGCAATGAGCTTACGGACGCCCGCGGTTATGATCAGAAACGTTAGGGTAGGGTTTGCTGGGTGTAAGACGGCTAAACTAAGTATGAGCAAGGGGAGTGCATCGTGGGTACGCTGGCGTAAATACGCTACGCACATGAGCGTTTAATGAGCGCGGGTCTGGATCGCCCCATGTGTCTGGCTGTCTCACATATTAGAAAGAGACACACGCTGCTGCTGCGGCTCTGTCAATCTGACAGACCGCTGCTATCCCCTTTGTAGCGCTCCCCCCTTGCTGGGAGTGAGCTATCTCTCCGGCACAAATAGGATTCACTGGCTTCAACAATGTATGGATAAGTACATCTGACTAGTGGAGTGGTGAAAGGCCAACGCGTTTTGCTATGTAAATCGTTTTTTCAAGGCTTGGGGCAGCACAGCCTCTTTCCTCGTAACCAAGCTCTGTACAATAGGAATTAAGTGCGTAAAAGGCACATAACATCTGGAGGGCACATGCACCCTCCCCTCGCGCACTTTGGGGTAGACCTAGAACTCCGCTTGCAATCCGTTTACTAGTGTAGCGTATTTACGCGTGCGTACCTTCTATGCACTCCCCTCGGCACACCCCTTGAATGTACGTACTTTGTTTTCCAAACCCTATCTTAATTTTTGGGCGCATAACCGCTGTCGTCCGCACACGTACGTATGGGTAACACGGACTTACGCAGCTAAGCACGCCCATACTGTACACTTTAAATGAAAACCCCCGCCTACATTGCATATTTTAGACGTACTTTTGGCACACGTAAAATTGGCACACCCACACGTACGAATTTACGCAGCGAATACGTGAATGACCCATACACTCACAGTTACGTAGCGTATTATCTGTCGTGCGCATGCGCAGTACATACAAAATCATGATTTTACATGTCCACCAGGCATAAATTCGCACGGAAGCGTTGTTCTGGATCCGCCCCTTTGTGTGTAAGTGGGGTGACGGGCGCAGGTCTGGATAAAGCTCAATATCTTTTTTCATTGCATTATTATGTAAATGTGAAAAGGTAAAAGTTGATGTATTTACGCTTCCAAAGCAAATGGCATAAATGTGGCTCCTAACCTATTGTAAAGGACTAATCAATCAACACATACAGTATAGACACAAATGTATTGCTAAGAGATTAGATTGTTTAAGGTAGTGATAGACACGTGTGGACTTTACAGTCTTCCTATGAGGCCTCAGCTCCTTTCTGTGCCAATGTTTGTATGTGATAGCCTCTAATACAATCTGATGAAATGATGAAATGTAGTGTTAAGGTGGCCATCCACTAGGACGGTTATCGGTCCCAGCAGGGGGTGGCCTAATAAACGGGAAATGTCCTGTTATCGACACCATCCACCTCCTCTGCTGGAACCAATAATCCTAGCAGAAGAGGGAGGGGGGGGGGCAGGGCTCTCTATGGTGCCGCTCCATATCTATGTACAAAGCTGCACTGTCAGCTATGAATTATATCTTCAAAGCTGTCAGAGCAGCATAGTGCATAGATATACAGCAGCGGGTATTGCAGGCAGACATACAGACAAGAATCAGCTGAAGCTGCGCTTTACACAGCGCTTATTCGGCTGATCCCTGTCTGTACTGCTCCCTGCTGTATATATATGCACTATGCTGCTCTGACAGCTTTGAAGATATAATTCATAGCTGACAGTGCAGCTTTGTACATAGGTATGGAGCGGCGTCTATTGCAGGGATAGGGAGCCATTCAGCTTGCTCCCGATAACAATTAAACATGTTAAGCAACCAAATAATCATTAAAGAGCATTTCTAGTACATTTATTTGGCATTTGAAAAATCGATTTTGGCCACTAACGACAGCGTTTATTTGCCCAATCACCCAAAAATTGCGCGATCGGGCCGATAATCGCTCTAGTGGATGGGCACCTTTACAATGTATTACCAGGACAATGTGCAGCCCTCTCCATGCACTTCCCTTACACGTGCAAAGCTTCCGTGCCCAGAACCCTACCTTACCGTTTATGCCCCTGTGTGTAATGCATTCGTAATGGAGAATCGTACATAAGGACTTAGCTAAGCTCTTACTGAGGCTCTTACTGCAGAAATAGCACTTATTTATTTATTTATTAAAAGGCTAATTTATAGCGCTATCAGATTACGCAGCTTTACAGAGAATATTTCACATTCGCATCAGTCCCTGCCCCATTGAAGCTACATACTAAGGTCCCTAACACACACAGACACACACATAGGCCCCGATCCTCAGTTCCATCCGAGAGTAAATTGTGTACCGCTCGTACGTAATTTCCCAGGTTTGAAGGTTGTTCGCATGCGCACAACCTTCTTACCTCGCCGTAAGGGTCGGTGTAAGTAATGAATGTTACGTACCCTGGCTCTTACGCGAAAGGGGCTTTCTCCCACTTGACGCATGTCATATCTCCGCCGTGAAGGCAGAGATAGACATGCTAATGAGGGGAACGGGACAGGGAAAGCCCCGTTGCGATCAGGTATGCGGCCGCATCTTTGGACAGTACACGGATATCTTTTGATTGTGTGATTGGAAAGATTATCTTTCTATAAAGCTCCAGTGTGTACCCTGCCTTAGACTTTATTTGGTCCTAGGTTATTATTTACTAAAGAGGATTAATTAAAAGGAGAAGTTCAGCAAAAACGTATTGATGTAGATTATATTACAACAAAATCTTAAGGGGTGATGGTCAGTGTCACGACCCTGACCTCACCTGAGGCTTTCGTGACTTATCTGGGACAGAGGTCACGCTATACACAGATATTTAATTTGTACACATAATATCTGATTATATCCTGACAGTCAGCAATATCATACAGTGCAGTAACCAATTAGCCAAATAAATGTGGAGCCAGCAGTAAGTGTTCCTGTCACGTAGAGCTTGAGGACCGGATTCAGACTGTGAGAATAAGAAGAAAACATGAGGAAAGTTACACCTGGGCAAAACCATGTAGAATTACAGGGGAGGCAAATTTCATCTGTTAAAAATAGTCCTAGAGATGAGAGGTGATGTTTCCTTGGCCAAGTCTAAATAACAGTGTAAAAGTAAAGCTGGTCAGTATCTGTGTACAGAAGCAAAAGCACAATATTCTCCCTGCAAGCAAACAATTACTTCCACCTGTTTTCTTCTCATTTTCACACTCTGGATCCGGTCCTGAGTGATGTGTACTCGACATTAAAACTGTGATCTGAAATGGAGCCACCTCTCCTAACAGGGGCCCATATTCAGAGTACCGGACGTATAACATATGCGTCCGGTGTTTAGCGATTTCTACTACTGCGCATGCATAGTTTTTCAGACCTCATTTACGCAATCTATGTAAGAAAAAGATACGTAGATTACGTTAAAAATGACTACGCATGCGCAGTAGTAAAAATCGCTAAACACCGGACGTATATGTTATACATCCGGTACTCTGAATACGGGCCAGAATACTCGGGTATTATGATAACATATTGTGGCCCAAGCAGGTTAATGAGACTACATCACCCTCCAATCACAAACTGTATCTCTGTTACTAGTGTCTATAGACCCAGTGTTAGCCTATTAATACAGATAAATCCATGATCTTCAAAGAGTCCTTAAAAACCATTTCAATATGTGGTCAGTTGTAAAAGTTGCAGTAAATCATAACAACTGTATAATTTATCTTGAAAAAAAAATAGTATATTACACTATTGGTTATATAATATTATGAATCATGTACTTGTCATATATTTGCACTTGTCTTTGTGGATTCCAGTTTGATCAATCACTGCTGGCTGATCTATAGAAACCATCTTTCATTTCAAATTGCATGAATGTTTTTTATTAAAGATATTTAATGTGCAATATATTCCTTGTAGGTCTGCCTGATACCTCACTGTGATATATGAATAAATGTCATAGTGCGCACAGTAAATATTAGTAATGGTTATTTTGCTCCAGGACATATTATGCAATGCTAACCTGCTTTATACAATTGCCTACATTACCTACACTTCAATTATGTGGTCACGCAAACAGGTTACAATAAAACAGGTTTTATTTTATCTTCTGTAACTATTGCAACTGTAAATTACCGAGATCAATCAGCTTGCTAAACATTTACACGTAGCAGTAAATTATTCATCGTGTTTACAGATAAATCCATAGTCATCCATCTGGCAATAACAAATAATGATCATTTGAAACTTCATACCATGATTTATACTGGACAATTACCAGGTCATTTACACAAGGACATATGATCTCCTAACACGTATAAAAATAGTGTGCTTGTTATTTCAAGCCTTCTTTACAACCCAGTATCAGAAACATAACACAATTTAATAAAAACATAGGGATAAAACGATAATGGCTATGGACGGGATCCAGTCTTTTAAAATAAGAGGAAAAAAGGTGGAAAGTTACACTGAGTGACAAAACCTTTTATTATTTTTTTACACCACATAGTACATTGCAATACATTTAGTATAGGACATGGTGGCCACCGGAGGTAAGTGCACACATTAGGGGGAAATATTAGTCAGGGAAAATGTTTATATCACATAGACACTTATATGTATACCTGTATGTTTTATGCAGACTGTTTTTACTTTGTTACACACACCACACACAGCGCAGCATATTTAGAAGTCTGATATTACTACAAGGCTAAGCAATCAGCACAGCATGGCTAAGGTTTTGTTTTTTTTAAACACCCGCGAGTTGCAGCGATTTTTTTAAGGACAAATCGCGGTGCTTTTCTATAGAAAATCACCGCAATTTACCCCTTGCCAAATCGCAGCATCTCGCGGGAGTTTGAAAAAAATCACTGAAAAAACGCTGCTAAGTGAATTTGGTGAATTCACACAGAAAATCGCTGGTAAATTGCAGCGAGACAAAACAAATTTAAATCGCGGGTAAAATTTGCGCTTAGTAAATATACCTCATAGAACTGAGTGGTCTATGGACTCGCAAGTCACAAACAGCACGTCTGGGAGAGAGGAGCGTCGGGGTTGTTGGTGGGTGTTTTCTTGCTCCGTTTGTGCGTATAATTGCGTACTTTTAAAAAACGGATCTCTGAATACGGCCCAGTATTAGACTTTAGAAGTAATGTTTCAATGGGCCATATTTACTAAGCTGCTAAAGTGGAGTTGTTGCCTATAGCAACCAATCAGATTCTAGCTGACATTCTCTAGTATGTAATAGGAAAGTAAGAGCTAGAATCAGATTGGTTGCTATAGGCAACATCTCCACTTTTCCAAACCCGCAGCTTAGTAGATCTGGCCCCAAGTCTAAATAACAGTCTGAAAGTAAATCTGGTCAGTATCTGTGTGCAATAAAAACAACTTATTTTCCCTGCATGCAAAGAATTTGGCCCAGTGTGATCAGCATCCGAGTATAAATAACTGGTATTGTATAATATATTGATTGACAGGCATTTAGTTAAAGTCCCAATAAAGGACAAAGTAAACACATTGGGGAAGTTATGCATAGAAGAGGGTCTTATTGTCTCAGACTTACAATTCCGCTGCGCTGGCTCCTTGCTGTGTCCAAACTTCCTTGCGGGCGGACACACATTTCCCTCACTCACCCCTCAGGAATTCGACCCCTAGGTTAAGACTTTTGCCCCATTCTCACATAAGATGGTGAGGACTTGGAAGTCTGGATAGTATGCTGGCACCCTAGAACACCCCCACTGTACTATTTGTATATCTCCCCTCTCTCACTTAGCAGACAAGTTGTCCCCATCCCATCCCGCCTCGCCTCACTGTATGGAAACCTGGTTTCCGACCCATTCACAGACTGTGGCACGTGCGCATGAACGGTCGCAAAACGTGGGACTTTCCCCATCTATTGATTGAAGAAATCCCCCTTTGCGGAGGTTCTGGTTCTGGTCCTCCAATAGCACTGCCAGAACTCTCTTCAATGCCCTAACGTGCTCAGACACGCCATAAAATATTCCTATTCATTCCTTTTAGATGTAACTCACAACTTTCAGCACTTAGAGCCAGCTTTGTCTTCTCAGACCTGACAAGTGTGTTACATTTCTCCAAGAGTTATCCAAATATGACCCCAATGTAATATTTCTCTTCCCAAATTTCATTATATAAGGAGTCATGGTCATTGTGAGTCCCCGCACCGATGGCTTCATTACGAAGTAGGGACAGCCATAAGCTGCTTTTCGGCTGTCTCTATTTCGAATGACAGCAGTTTTCAAATTTTTTTAAATGATTGGCATACTCACCCATTCATTTTCAGAAGTGCTGCAGCTGGACCACCAGAAAGGTGAGCAACTTTCTCCGGGGACTTAGAGTTAGGCTGTGGGGTGGGGGTGGGGAAGAGATTTAGGATTAGCCTTCTGG
>WWET01000862.1:197555-207864 GCA_011038615.1 Limnodynastes dumerilii | reverse complement strand
TTCACCAGAGTCTTGTTCTGCTGTGCTTAGATCTCAAAGGGCACATGAGCAGGGATCTGATAGAGGACCTCCTCTCTATTCATATGTTCTTTACATAACCACATCCCTCACTCCAAAGGACTTCCAACCACAGCACCCTGTCTTATCTTTTTTAATTCATTTGCACTTAATTTGGCAGCATATCAGATGTGTGAATTGGTATGTACTACGATTCCATGTATACACTGTACATTGTGATACTGAGACACTCCCACTTTCAAGAGCAACCCGGTCCACCTGTAAGAAGTGTCTTTAGTAGGAAGTCTAGATCCAGTCCTGTGTTAAGCAAGACCAACCCCGACTGTTAAATACTATTTCTCATATTGCAAATCAGTCAAGACGGAGCTCGATGAAACAGCTGTGCTCTTCGTATTTAGCCTCTCTTTGCGTAACTATTGAGCCCTTTGCACTTTGACTCTTCCCAGTAATTTCGTATGATGTGTCTCCACACCAGCAATGAGTGTTTATATATTGCTTCCCGATAATGAGCTGTAGGATTATAAATAACATTTGTGTGTCTCAAAAAAAGAGAACACACTGTGCAGCATAGTGCTGTATGCATGGGAACTCATTTTTGGCATCTCAATACATTCAGTGTAGTAGTATTATTATTATTATTATTATTATACATATTTTTTTTAATCAAATAATTTTTATCAAAATGTTTATTACGTGGTATCGCAATCAGACAGCAGTATGGCAGGAACATGAAAGAGAAAAAACATGAATGAGAAGGACATAGGTAATATAAGCGGCAACCTAATAACAAGGAGCCGGATCCAGAACTACGTCCGTCTTCCATAGACGGACGTAGTTCAATAAACAGTAGCTATTGTGCATGCGTAGTAGCTATTGTACGTAATCTGCGTATCGTTTCGATACGTAGATTGCGTATATGCGATCTAAAAGACATATATGTGTAGTAGCTACTGTTTATTGAAGGACCGTATGCAGACTATCAGACGTATAACATATATGTCTGGTGTGTAGCGTTTTTTCCTACTGCGCATGCTTAGTAAATTTTTTTTACGTTATATATATGTAAGTAAAAGATACGTAGAAAACGTCAATAAAGAGATTTAAAAAAAAAAGGAAATAAGTGTGAACATGGTTAAGCAACAAAGGATCATGGAATTCTAGAATGTGACGGCAGATTAGAATCACTTGGCCCATCTAGTCTGCCCTTTCCAACCACCCTTTTCTTTAAAACAACCCTTCCTCCAACTTCCCCTGAACCCACCACCAGTTATTATACAGAGGACACTTATCATTTACTCACCCCCCAGAGCCACATTCCCTATCACTCACATATACTAGGGCTCGTTATGTTAGCAGCCAATGAACCCATCAGCATGTTTTTGGCATTAGAAAGGAAACCGAAGCACCCAGAGGAAACCCACGCAGACACAGGGAGGACATACAAACTGCACACAGCATCTCTTGGCTTATTACAGCTCTGCAGGTGATGTAGAGCTTACATACCAAATGAAAGAAAATTTGTAGAAATATTAGGATATAATCAATAACTTAGACTTTCACTGTCAAATTACCAGGACAAACAAGTTTAACTTCCTGTGTTCTGCAACCATCTTTGTAGTCTTTTTCTTCACAGGCTAGATAGTAACAATGGTACCTGTAGGACCCTTCTTGTATCATTAGTGCAAGGGGAGCAACCACACATTGTGTCAAGGGGTCATGACTACTACATTGTCTGCAGATGAGGACGTCCTGAATGGGCTACTTCCAATGCCTGGCCAACCTGTGGCTCTCCAGGTTTTCTATAACTACAAGTCCCAGCATGCTTTAACTGCATAGACATAGCTGATACCTAACAAAGCATGCTGGGAGTTGGAGTTTCACAACACCTGGAGAGCCTCAGGTTGGCCCTGCCTACCCTACACCAACCAATAGAAACTTAAGGTGCATGCCTAGAGGTGGCACTAGCTAACAGGACTGTGATCTTTCTCCACTATGGACTAAAGATGCCGATGGCACCATGACGGGTGTGAAGGGGCATCCATTAATTATTATGCTTTCAGCCAGTTTGGCTCCTAAATATCGCCTGTGCAGCAGACATTTCATAATCCTACTATGAAGAAATCAGTAAGGTCAACAGCAGGATTTGGTTAACAAAATTCAGATTTTAGCAAAAAATGCATTTAAGAAAAAATGAGAGTTGTAATTTCTTCCAGATTTGAATGTGCAAAACGCAGTTCCCGCGTGTTAGACTACACTTATAATTCTCACCTGGTCAGCTTTTTCTATTTCAGGATAGTTCTAGTATGAATTAAAGATAGATGCTTTGTTCCTGAGCTTCCGAACGTCAGTTACTATGGTAACCTCCTGTATTGAAGAGAAAAATGTTTTTTTTTGTTTTTTTTTTTAAATATCACTTAATTCATTAAAATCAGGGGAGTGACAGAGGATCAGGAGAGGAGTATTTTGTACCTAAAGGAAGGGGTCATGTTGAAGGGTCTGAGCTGGTCAAACACTGTCGGATTATTTCACTTTTGACTGATATTCTAAATGTAACATACAAGCAATCCAGTAAACAATATATTTAGTAGACCAAGTCAGGTCCATAGCAAGTCTCTGACAGCTTAGAGTTCCTTGGCGGTGAGGTGGGTGACTGCCACAGACCCCGTAGCACTTAAGCCACTGAATACTGTGTACATTTAACTAATTAAACTGGCAGACATTACCATTAAGAGTCATTTGTGAGCAGACACACGGTCATCTAACAGTAAGTGGGTAGATGATGCTTCCTTAATGAGAGAAATGATAGATAATCATCCTAATCACTCATTGCATGGCAGACATTTTGGATGCATTCATAAGATCAGTCTGACAGTTGAACCTTTTTTCTGATTGGTCAGATTGCCATTCCAATGTCTAGCTAGTTTGAGTGCAGCATATATTGAGCTACACATTACATTACAATATTTTCTATTCTATCCTTTCCTTCACCACTTTTATATTATTAAATATGCAGTGTTCATTATTTCTGCTTCCAGGTATCAAAAGAATGTATTTTCAAAGAACACTACATTTAATGTACTAAACAGCCAGATTCCATTGAATATCAGACATTCATATTCTTTTTATGACTATATTTGTTTGAACTGAGTTAAATGACAAACCAGTATTGCTACATATCACATCTTGCATTTCCATTTCTTCTAAAGACGCCACATGTTTTAATTTCTCAATTTTGGAAGTATATTAGTCTGCAATGCGCAGCTAATCCAGCAGGTGGAGCTGTTGTATTCACTCCATTCTTGAGGATGAGATCATCAGGAACGTAAATTTGATTTGTGTGTTCTTTAACGACAGTCTCTCTAATATTCTGCCTTTATTTAGCATCACTGCAGAACACATTGGTTGCTGATGTTGCTGTAAGGATTTAAAAAAAAAAAAAAAAAAACCTCTGGAAAAAATGATTGTTATTTTAGAAGATTAGCACAATAAATTATGTAAAATGAATCCTTCATTATATTTGGCTGTGGTTTTTCTTCTTTGAATAATTACAAAGCATTAAAGGCCTGATTTGCTTTTCTTTATGTGCAGAATTGAGTTTCCTACTCAATTTTCTTTCAATACCTATCCTAGAATATGTTCTGATGAGCAGCCTATAAATAGTCATGGTAGAGCAACATTTTAAACTAGGGCACAGATATCCAGCATTAGATTGGTAGTGTTTTTGTTAGAGAGGAGTATTAGCAGATTTATACATTATAATGACCTCTTAGAAATAAGCTACATGAACAGAATTTCATATTAGTTGTCTTTATTGAGCAAGGGTACTTGTACCAGGGTCAATTGCGTAACTACAGTGCAGAGAACCAGAGGAGAGCCTTAGTCAGCACCCACAGACCCTCCAACATGATCCATTCCACCAGGTACAAAATACTCCGCTTCCAACAATCAGTTACTACGGTAACCACCTGTGTTGACGAGAAAACTGTTTTTCAAACATTAGTTAATCCATAAAAACCAGGTGATTGACAGTTTGAAGCTCAGGAGTGGAGTATGATGTGCCTGGTGCAGTGGGTCATGTTGAAGGGTCTGCACCCTAAATGCAGGAGTAACAGCACTAAGCTGGCAGGGGGAAGGTTAGGAGCCGCAGCTGACAGAAGACAGCGCAAAAATAACGGGTAAGTTGCTTATAAAAAGAGCGTTCTCACACACGCACGGGATGGGGGGTTGACAAGAGTTGCCCCTCCCCCATACAGCTGACAGCTAGCGTCCTTTGCTATAGTATAAGTAAACCACTGTCTGATGGCACATGGGGCATCTGACCAAGGTATAACCAGGTGTGATACCAGATGAGCATATTTATTAATATGTCTCGGGGGCTGAATGGGAATAGGGACATAACTACAGGGCATGCAGCTGCTACAGGGTCTCATGGCAGTCACTCCCCCTGTACTGTAAGCAAACATCACTCGGCACTCCGGACCTGATTCAGACTTAAGAAGGGGCTTGAAATTAAGAGAGGAAACCTGGGCTAAACCATGTTGATTGCAGGGGGAGTCAATTTAATCATATAAATTGCATGCAGAGATATATCTTTGAATTGCTTACTGCACACAGATACTGACCAGCTTTACTATCACACTGTTATTTAGACTTGGGCTGGGAAATATCACCTCTCAACACTAGTACTGTTTGCAACAGGTGAAATATGAAATCCCCTGCATTCACCATGGTTTTGCCCAGGAGTGACTTTAAGTTCTTATTTTAAGAAGATTCTTAGGTGTGAATCAGGTCCTTAATTTCAAGCTCCTTCTTAAGTCTGAATCAGGCCCTCCATGTATGAGTTACGTATGTATAGTGCTGTAGCGCTCAGTACTCATACATGGAGGACTGAGCGCTGTTTTAAGCTGTCAGCCTCCGCCTTCTATCAGGTAGTGGTCCCGCCTAGCTCTGCCTGCACGGCCCCATGGCTCCACCCATCCAGACTCGAGCCCCGCCTCCTTACTATGGAACTCAAGTCTGTCACCATCTATCCCTGGTTGAGAATTACTATTATAGAGTACAGTTATTTCATTTCCATTCACTAAATTGCCATTCTAGCCTCCATGACTATGTCCACCCACTCACTAATCCCCCAAGGTGTCCTACAAAGCACGGCTGCATGCAGAAGAGACAAATGACTGAGATTAGCTCCAGCCGTATGAAGGAAAGATCTGATTTTCCAGATATTCTGCTTGAGACATAAAGAGAGACGGAAATACCTTAGCCGGCAGATGGTAAAATCTTCAATATCTTCCTGAGCGGAGACACAGCCTGCTCATAATTACATCCTATTGTCTTAAAGAGATACTCCCCAGGCTCTTATGGGTTATTGCACATTGGCACTTGGATAGTGAATAAAGTCCAATCACAGTGAGCTGGAATTGTCATTTATAAAACCTTTATGTGGCAAACGCATCTTAAAAGCAACATTAAATCCTGGGTCACAGCAAGTTTTTCTTTTCTGTATTGTAATGTATTCTTTGTGCTCAGAGCAGGGATCGGGGACAGGTGGAACATTTTATCCTTGAGACAAAACCAAAAAAATACATGTGGATCGGCTGCAGTCTCCGGTCTAATGGCCCGCTTTGCGAAATAGAGACAGACGAAAGTAACTTTTAGAACATTTTAGAACATTTTTTATGAATGGATGAGTGTGTTATCGGCATACTCGTCCATTCGTTTTCCCAGTCCTGCCGGCTGATAGCTATGGAGAGATGAGTAACCTTTCCGGGGCATTATAGTATTGGGGGGGTTAGGGTTAGGTGCTTAGGAAGGGAGGGTTAGCACCATAGAAGGGGAGGGTTAGGGTCAGGCTGTGGGGAGGGGGGTCTTAGGGTTTGGCTTTAGAGAAGGGAGGGTGAGGGTCAGGCTGCGGGGAAGGGAGGGTTAGGGTCAGGTTGCAGGGAAGGGAGAATTAGGGTCAGGCTGCGGGTAAGGGAGGGTTAGGGTCAGGCTGCGGGTAAGGGAGGGTTAGGGTTAGAATTAGGGGAAGGGTTGGGGTCAGTTTAGCCACTCACCTTTCGGAGCACCGTGTTTGGTGCTTCAGGGATCGATTGCTAGGCCTCTTCGAGGCATCAGCAATAGAAATCCCAGCTAGTTCGAAACTAGCTGGGAGAGAACAGCCCTATAAATAGAGCCGTTCTTTGCGGGGACCCACACCCCATGTGGATAACTTACCCAGCCACGGACAGCTAAAAATGAGACCGACCCCCCCTGATGTTTTCTGGCTTAACGTAAAAACGTAAAACTTAAAAATTAAACTGTTTAATATTTGTGTGCAAAAAGCAATATGCCCCGCCCCAGTCCTGCCCAGCTCCGCCCCCAGTCCCATCTGCCTCCAACAAGTCCCGCCCATCCAGACTTGGGCCTGTCACCTTCCACCCCTGGCTGATACTGTTGGGAGATAGCCCTGATTATCAGGCTGTGTGCCCTCTATCCAGTGTCCCTGTACTGTATGTCAGCTTTATTCCAAAGTTGTTAAAATCCGAATCTAAAGTTGTTAAAATCATAGAAGCCGATCAATATCACAAGATGTTTTACTTTATGGCCTATTTAGTAGAGTGTATCATGAATGCATTATGCCTGCAGTATTGTGGTGCGGATGTTGTGAATAAATAACTATTATTCATTTCCTATCATAGGACAAATATAGACAATTTAGGTCAAAATCCCTGAGAGGACTTGTACATGAAAGCCTCTAGAAGTCTAGATTCTAGTTCAAATATCACCTTTATCACACAAATGATTTAAAAGGACTTTCAGGTGAAGACATATGACGGCGAAATAAGCTTAAAAGCATCACTTTAGTGTCAAAAGGTAGAAAAATATGTCTGTTGTGAGGTTAAAAACAGAAAAATTGTAGTTATTGCTATCAAATAATCATAGTATTAGTAATAATAATAAGTTTAATCTACTATCTAATAACAACAACAAAGTTTAATCTACTATTCCACAGCATATTTCTGGAGTGTTGAAGGAAACGGAATGACCCTGAGGAAATCCACCCAAACACAGGGAGAACATAAACATAGATAGGGGCCTGGTTAGGAATCAGCAACAATACCACCCTTCTGCCCCTGTTCATTTTATAGGCACTTTGCAGTTACCTTTGCAATGTTTTTGTAGTCTGTTTAAATGAAACTTTATACCGTTTATTTTCTTATATAAAAAAAATGAAAAACAGAAAGCATATTCCAGTGAGAAATTAGCTTCGGTAAGACCTTCCCAGAGAAAATATGCATTTAAACTATGAAGAATGTTAATATTCTAAATAAAATTAGAGAACAGGCATATTATTATGTACTCTGCTGTCTATCCCTGTCCTGTATGTCTGTACTGTATATTATTATGTACTATGCTGTCCATCCCTGCCATGTATGTCTGTCCTGTATATTATTATGTACTATGCTGTCCATCCCTGCCCTGTATGTCTGTCCTGTAGTTTGTTGTTGTATTTTGTATGGCAACAATAATAATAATATGATGCGTTACACAAAATGGTGGTTGCGCAAATCAATTTATAGGGTAATACAAACAGGTACATGGAAGGCAGGGTTTTTCTTCACAGAAACAAATTTAAAAATGCCCCAGCAACACTGACTTTAACCAGTAACTAATCCACCATTTTATTTGTAAAACAAAATGCAGATAAATTAGTTACACATATCATCACATACCAGCCAATATCAGGGCTTTTCTGCAGAGGTGGTCCTAACTGGTCCTAACAGTCGCTCATATATCATGTGTTTTTAGACTGAAAGCTATTCACCATTAGAGGTCCCCCTTAAGGCTTCCAAAATAGCTTCTGTGGACAGTATGACATGTACCAATGAGTCAGAAAAAAGGTAGGCCCTAGCGACCTTAAGATATCTAGCCCAGACATCTTTGTGTTCTCTACATACTGTATGTACTGGAAAAACTGAGTTCTGGTTCCGATCCTAAAAAACTATGGTTTAAATGTATTGAACCTTCTAAAGAGGAAAATGGGGTGTTGCCCTTAGCAACCAATCAATCTCTAACTATCATTTTCTAGAATGCACTAAAAGAATACTAGCTGGAATCTGATTGGCTGCTGTTGACATCTCCACTATTGCTTTTTATTAAAAAAAACTTTGTTAAATATAACCCTATATCCATTGTTGGAGAAAGAACTAATAGATTTTAGGGTAATAAATCATGTAAATAATGTGAAATTATTTGTAGAGTGTGTGTTTAGTGAAACCACCCAGAACGTGTTCATCCCCACCTCAGGCACAGGAAGTCTGAGGCCAGGAATTCCTGTCCTTAGATTTTTCTGTTTATTAATCAGCTTTAAAACACTTGTAAATCATTTAAACCACAAACTTAAAGAAACATGGTCATATAATGCATTTCAGCAAATTCCTAATAGTTCCCCTTTCTCTAAAAAAAATTATAACATTAATCGTATTTAGTACATAATGCTTGCTGTGTGTGTTTATATTTAATGCCACGCTGTATTTAGGCCTTAACAAATATAAAAAGGGGAAGTAAAGGTCATTTAAATTCACTATTTCTTGTAATAACATTTCCATGTATTCTTCGCTCACTTTCCCAGGGACTCTAATAGTATTATTCCTGTTATTATTCTTAATTTCCCATAAACACTGCGCCAGGCCTTCCTACGGGCCTATTTACCACATGTTTTAATTAAAAATAAATGTGGTAAGGAGGCAGAAGCAGATATATATTTATCTCTTTATATTTTCCTACATATTCCTCTGCCGCCCGTATTTATCAATGATGATGGAGAAAAGAACCTTCAGATATCTAATTTAAAAGCTTCGGTCCATATTTACTAAGCTGTGAGTTTTGAAAGTGTGGAGAGTTTGTCCATAGCAACCAATCAGATTCTAGATCTTATTTAACTATTGCATTCTAGAGAATGTCAGCTAGAATCTGATTGGTTGCTATGGGCAAACTCTCCACTCTTTCAAAACCCACAGCTTAGTAAATCTGGACCGAAGTCTTCATAGTCTACACATCGGATACTGGCCACAAGTCTGTGTGTAAACCTCACAGACCCACCTCATATGTGCCACTTACTGTACCTTCGTTGCTGAGTTATAAACAGCACATTGTGGCAGAACAGAGCGAACGGGTCTTCTGTGATAACTTATATATTTTTGTAAACCTGTCCCATTCTGTTTTACTGTATATAACTTAACGTCCATTAATGCTGATTAGGATGGCAAACAGGAAAACTAGACTCAAGTAAGTCTATGGGCCATATTCAGACTTAGTGGGCCTTTTCTGCTTTTTGCGGGCAAAATACACCCGCATTTTGTGATCAGGATTCATTGCGGGAATGTTTGGGTTGAAAACACTGAGAGGATATAATTATAGGAGAAAAATATAATTAAAGGGAATTAACTGTTGATTATTTATTCTTTAATAATTAATTAATTAATTTTGCTGTTTCTTGCTCATATGAACCAATGGGCATTCCAGTGGGCCAAAGAAAAATAACAACAACTGCAAGTTTAATTAAACCCTAATCGAAAATCTTATGACCTGCATTGTGAAGCTACTTTGTGAGTCACTGTATTAGTTCTCCTATGATGGGATCTGGCAGGATTAGATTGCTAGAGAAAGTTGTATTGCTAGTGCCCAGATTAAACTGACATCCTCTGTTGTGTGACACACGTTTGTCACCGCAAACTCATGTGACATTGCTGTGACTCATGATACACAGTGACTAATCACACTCATTCACACATACAATGCACACTTCATAGAGCAAGATAAAGAATTAACCAGTTTAGTCATCAGGAAATAGGCAGAATTGCAACAATATACAAGCGCGATAAAATGTGAATCTGAAATTCTATTTAGTGTCATATGTTTAAGAATTGGTTAGTAGAAATCACCTCTAGCGTTCTAGCAGTGAGCATTGTTATGAGAGTAATAATAGAAGCAATATACAGACTATTGTGTTAAATTAGTAAAAAAAAAGTCACCAGTTGCAACTCTCGTGGGATGATGTCACTTTTGTTAATTTAAAAACATTAGAATTTTATTTCAGAAAACAAAACTAAAGCTTTAATAGTTTTTATAGAACATTGTATGCTGTTAGTGACAATGGGCCTGATCCAGAACAACGCCCGCCATCCCAAGGACGGCGGGCGTAAGCGTAAGATCGGCTTTTCAGCCGATCTGCGAATGCGCCGGGCAGATGTTGCCCGGCGTTGCTACGGCAACACCCGATCGTGGATCGGGCGTCCGTAGCAGTGCC
>WWET01000862.1:143445-163078 GCA_011038615.1 Limnodynastes dumerilii | reverse complement strand
GCTATACATGCTTAGTTCCTCTAGCCTTTCTTGGTATGTTGTGTGACACAGGCCATGGACCATTTTAGTTGTTCTTCTTTGCACAGTCTCTAATGTATTTATGTCTTTCTGGAGATATGGGACGTATTCACACTTATGTTTGAAATAAGTCTGCACGGATTCGCAAATATACGCGCCTAAGTTGCAAGGCAACACCCATGACACTCCCCTCGCACTTAAGGATTTTAGCAGACTTCCGGCACCATAGGGCTACCTAACATATGTGCGTATATATGTGCTTAAGTTGCTTAGGTACATGCGTACTTTCCTAACCACGCCCATATTAGGCCATTTAAATGCCTCCCCCCACCCACTTTCACTTAACTTCCTGGTACGCCCCTTCATACGTATCTCACTAAGCACGGATTTGAAGTTCGTGCCTAATAAATTTCTGTGCCGAAATCCTACGTAGCTTGCGTTAAATAAGTTAATGCATGCGCAGTTTATGCACGGAAAAAGCAGCACTTTCTTAAGTGTGAACACAGTCCATGGTCTCCAGAACTGAACGCAGTATTCTAGGTGAGGGCGTAACCAATGATTTATAAAGGGGCATCACTACTTCCCTCTTTCTGCTACTAATTCCTCTCCCTATGCAACCAAGCATCTGACTTGCCTTTCTCATTGCTTTGTTACATTGCTTGGCTACCCTTAAGTTACATGAAATAATGACTCCTAGATCCCTTTCCTCCTCAGTAGTTTCTAATGTAATGCCATTAATGATATATTGAGCTTTTGGGTTTTTGTGCCTCAAGTGCATGATTTTGCATTTTTTTGGCATTAAACTGCAGTCTCTTGACACTCTTGACCATTCCTCCAGTCTACCTAGATCACTCCCGTTTTGTGTACCCCTCCTGGCGTGTCTACCCTGTGGTTAATACTTTTCTCTGATCCATGATCAGTGTCTGATTAAGGGTTACGGATGCCCTAGGCAAGAGTTGACATGCCTTCCACGCCAAGCTTACATTAGGCAAAGATTAATTTCAAATGAGTTTTTGTTCAACCCTCACACACCAATGTTTACACACCTCTTATTTATTTCACAGGTTTTTATATAGCACCATTATTATAACAAGACAGGGTGGTAACAGACGGACTGGGTAGGTAAGAGGGACCTGTCTGCTAGCTTATAAACTAATCATTTCAAATATCCATGCTCCACTACCCAGTAGACATCCCCAACAATCTTGTGGTGGCACCCAGGAGCAGTAGCTGACTGGCTCGAGCCCTGTAGCAAGCCGTCAGGGCCTGAGTCTGGATGGTTTCACCTCTCCTTTCTACCCTTTGCACAGTGCAGCTGCTGTCAGAGGCTGGCATCTTATGCTGGGCCTGGGTTGATAAATACAGTGCTAGCAGCTCTCAGTTCCTCAAGATTCAAAGTTCCGTAAGGATTTGCAAGCAGCGAGTTTCTGGCGGTGGGGTGGAAGCCAGCGGAACGGAATATATTTAAATTATACAGTAAGGTAGTGCTGCGAGCTCTCTGCCCTACCAGACTTCTGAACGCTGTACGGTAGGGTTCAGTTCTCAGAGGCCCTTGTTCGTATGGAAGGATGGGTCCAATGGGCAGAGCCGCCATCAGGGGGGGGGGCCCGGACCTGATGGGGCCCGCAATATTCACCTTTGCTCTGTGAGTCGGTGCACAGGAAAATCTTCCCTGCACACCAGCCCGAGGTTAATACTGGTCAGTGATGCTCCACCCCCTATGTGACAAAACCACCTATGTGACGGCCCGGGTTATTAATTCATGTGTTGTTGAAGATGTTTTGGCTATTGCCTATATAGCCAGCACCTTGGGTACTTTCATAATTCTTATTGCATCCCCTGTAAATTAGTGTAACTTGTTCATAAACTAATCGCTAACATTCTATTTCTTCTAGCGTTGAAGAGATCTTTTGAGGTCGAGGAGGTCGACCAATCATCAAACCCCTCCGTCCAGCCCCGCAGAACTCCAAACCCTCTGCTGAGAGGCACAGCATCTGCGGCCCAGAAATTCCAGGAACCCAGCCCTAGAAATGCAGAGGCTCTCCTGCGACATGCAGACATTGCTAATCAGAGATCCCCCAAATCGTCACTAAGGCGGATTGAGTTGACTGGTTCCCGGCACCCAGAACCCATGTCCGCTGGCAGAGGCTGGCATCTTATGCTGGGCCCGGGTTGATAAATACAGTGCTAGCAGCTCTCAGTTCCTCAAGATTCAAAGTTCCGTAAGGATTTGAAAGCAGCGAGTTTCTGGCGGTGGGGTGGAAGCCAGCGGAACGGAATGTATTTAAATTATACAGTAAGGTAGTGCTGCGAGCTCTCTGCCCTACCAGACTTCTGAATGCTGTACGGTAGGGTTCAGTTCTCAGAGGCCCTTGTTTGTATGGAAGGATGGGTCCAATGGGCAGGGCCGCCATCAGGGGGGGGGGCCCGGACCTGATGGGGCCCGCAATATTCACCTTTGCTCTGTGAGTCAGTGCACAGGAAAATCTTCCCTGCACACCGGCCCGAGGTTAATACTGGTCAGTGATGCTCCACCCCCTATGTGACATCACCCCCTATGTGACGGCCCGGGTTATTAATTCATGTATTGTTGAAGTTGTTTTGGCTATTGCCTATATACCCAGCACCTTGGGTACTTTCATAATTCTTATTGCATCCCCTGTAAATTAGTGTAACTTGTTCATAAACTAATCGCTAACATTCTATTTCTTCTAGCGTTGAAGAGATCTTTTGAGGTCGAGGAGGTCGACCAATCATCAAACCCCTCCGTCCAGCCCCGCAGAACTCCAAACCCTCTGCTGAGAGGCACAGCATCTGCGGCCCAGAAATTCCAGGAACCCAGCCCTAGAAATGCAGAGGCTCTCCTGCGACATGCAGACATTGCTAATCAGAGATCCCCCAAATCGTCACTAAGGCGGATTGAGTTGACTGGTTCCCGGCACCCAGAACCCATGTCAAGACGAACAGAGATCTCCATCGACATCTCATCCAAACAGGTGGAAAACTCTGCTCCACCAATGTCAAGGTTTGGTTTGAAGAGGGCAGAGCTACCCGGACATAAACCTCCAGAGCCCGCTCAACGCAGGGCCGAGATCACACTGGGGAAGCCGCATGAGCTCCGTGGAGAGTCCCTGAGTTCTAAAATACCTGAGATGCAACAGAGGAGAGTAGAAGAATCCATTGCCAAACGAGTTGAGATCCAGGTACCTAAATCCCCGGAGGTCCTTCCAGTAAAACAGGTGGAAAACTCCATCCCATCATCCAATGTGCTTCACCACCAACCAGAGCCAAAACCACAACCAGTCCAGATAGAGGTTCAACACAGGACCCCAGAGGGTGAGTTATATTCATTATATACACATTAAAAAATGTTTTGATTATGAAGAAACGGTCTAGAATATTGCATTTTAAAACCACAGAGACATAATGCTAGATATTCAAAAGAAGAATTAATACATTTTATCTTGCTGACAAATATAGTTATGCAAAATATGATGCTAAAATGTTGATGTTCTTAGCCTTGGTGGCAGCAGACTGGTAGAAGCCAGAGTCTTATAATGGGTTCACAATTTTACAATTCCCACAACGCCTCACAATATGGTCCGATAGCCGAGGAGATCATAGGAGTGTACAGACTGCAGGAGAACTGGACCATGTTCTTGGCCATGCTGCGCCACACTAATAGGTCTAATTGTTGTGCCATCTGTCAGTCCAGTATACACACCATACAATTGTTGAGCTGATAAACTGATTATTGGGTGTTGTATATTGATTATATAGACATTCATACACTCAACAACATTTGTTGATAGTGAATAAATCTGTATGATTACATTGACCTTAGTGCTATTGGACTCTAACCATAACCCGAACATAAGGCATAGAACCCATGTTGTGATGAGTACAGAAATGAAGGTAAGGCATCCCTGTTGAGCGCATAATCCGGCATCCCCATCGATCTTCCCTCCTGTGATCCAGTAGTGTTGAGCTCCCTTCCATCTATCAGGTAAGTGTCGGATGCCCCAAGTATTGGCTGATCAGCATGCGCCCTCCAGATGTTACACTAGTGTTACGATAGTAAAACTAGCATATCAAGCATCATACGGAACTTAGTTCCATATGAGCCTGGGCTGAGCTTCCCCTCCGTTCGCTAAAGTGGGCTAATTGTACAGTGTGGCCGGGGTATCCCACACTTGTGCGGATCAGCAGTCCGCAAGCTTCACATAAGGCAGGCTTATGGCAGTGTAAGCTGCCATAAAGCCTGCACAAGAGAGGGGAGTGACAGGTGGGGTGCGATCATCTCTTTCTGTCGGACAGACAGACTCCTGCAAGTACGGAAAGCATGTGGGACTCTGGATCAGGGTGAGAGGTTATTTTCTATATGTAATATGATGAACCAGAAAGTGATACTGCGGGATCTTTGCATAGCTCATGCTTAGATATTGGAATTAATGTATAGTTAGATCTTGGAAACAATGTTATTGACTGGTTGGGGAATACAACAATCTCTGTTTATAGAAGGCTTCCTGCGGAGTTAAGGTTAAGCCTTAACATTTTCTGCAGCACTGTGAACGCACACAGCATTTATGTCATAATCATGTCATTTTACTTGCACTTTTTACATTCCATTCTGCACATAACATCCATCAATATCACACTCTCCCCGGCCAACATCATATGATCAATGAACAGTCTCCAGGATATGTCATGTTTACAGGAATCCAAAATGGACTCATTGTTTTCACTCAGGTCACATGGTTCTTAGCAACATACAGAACTGACATAAGCCCACGGGCAGAAACGTATCTCTCTATATAACAGTGTCTTCCTATGGTAGAATGAATGAATGGACATCAAATAACTGGTAATGATTCATCAGTTAGCATGCTCCACACTGGGGGTCTCAGGCCATGATTTGTAACACAGGGCTTGTGTCGGTACTTTTACTTATGGAGTTTTTGCTTTTGTGGTTTAATAGAGATACAGGGGCCAGATCCAGACTTAAGGGTGTTTTACATACACAAGTGTACCTAAGTTACGTACTGCTAAGGATAATGCCCCCCCCCCGACACTCTCCTCCCACGGACGTAACTTAGCTGACTTACGTGTTCAGAACCCGGCCTTAACTCTTCCTTGCGTATCTCTGGTTGTACGTATCACCTTGTCATATGTAAATACCTAACCAGCCCATACTGTACAATCTAAATGCCTCCCTCTGTACACAATGGGGTAGATCCAGAACTACGTCCGTCTTCCATAGACGGCCGTAATTCAATGAACAATAGCTACTGCGCATGCGTAGTAGCTATTGTACGTAATCTGCGTATCGATTCGATACGTAGATTGCGTATATGCGGTCTTTTAGACGTAACTCTGAACGTTCGTACTAGCCTAGTATCAACAGCGGAACTACGAACGAAGGAGCGTGCTTTGGAGGCGGAGTGAGACATTTAAATCATACAGTATGGGCGTGGCCTAGACACCTACGTACGTGAAGGCTTTACGTACGTCAGTAGTTACGCTTTGAAAAGTTAAGATAGGGTTTGGCCAAAGTACATACGGCCGAGGGGAGTGCCTAGAAAACACGCTAGCGTAAATACGCCACGCGATGAAACATAATGGGAACGTAGGTCTGGATCTGGTCCAGTGTGTTTATTCAGCTGTATCAGAATGTAGAGACTGGTAAAATATGGACTATATTAAAAAATAACACAGTGTATTAGATGTCACAGGATTCGTTGCTATGTAGCATCCTCTCTGGAATACTTTTACGTCATCTCTCTTGTAACAATAACTTAAAAGCAGCAGAGAAGCAAAGGGTTAAAGGATATTGGCTTTAATTACAAAATGAGTTAAGGCAAAGGGAGGGGGGGGGGGGGTACAGGGACATCTGACCTAGTGAGTCATGTAACTTACCCAGTGATCTGGGAATTGTGCTGCTCGGGGAGGGGATTGGAAAGTTTGCCTGTATTCTCTGATCTAAACCCTTTCCTGGCCAAATATGGTTGCGGCCGTTAGTTTTTATCACAAGCCCTTTTTCCTTGCTTGCTTTGGCAGATTTGAATAGTGTTGAAACACTACATGATGGCGCTTCCCATCACATTGTGATTGGGAAGCAGGAGTTGGAAAGGCAGTAGCTGCAGGGATTGCCAATCTCTGGCTCTCCAGGTATTGCAAAACTCCCAGAATGCTTTGCCACCTCTCAGCTCAGCCTGTGCCTATGTTGGAGCATCATGGACGTGAAATCTCTGGTCAGGGAGCATTGTTTATTCTATCAGACTGTGTTTCAATGGTATAGTTACAGCAGGTGAAGGGGTGCAGGTGCTAAGGGGCCCCCGAGGCAGTGCTACACCTGCTTCCAATAGAGTTTCCGTGGCTCCTGTCCTCTCTACTCTGAGAACGGAATGGTGGCCTCTCCTGGGCATGTGCGTTATTGGAGTTCCTTCAGGGTTGCCGCCTTTCTATTTCTTCCCTATGGGAGATCTTGGAGACAGGATAGAGATGCCGGCATGATGGGGGCGGGGCTTGATGACGCATATTATGCAAAACATGTTCTAAAGATCTGCCCCATGTCCATCAATGCTACTATTCATAGGGCCCAATTTAAATGAATGCGAATACGCATTATTTTGGTTGCAAAGCAAATAGCACATATTTTCAGATATTTGAAGATAATAATATGCACCTCTATGGGGTGCGTATAAAAATCTGTGATATAAATTTACAGAATTAGCGTCACAACCAAAATAGTGCGGTCTTTGCAGTCAATTGAATCAGGCCCACGGTGTTACTAGGGATGGTGCAAGGCTTGGTCCAGCCCAACACTTGGATTTATAGTATTGATAGGCAGGGGGTGGGTGGGATTTAAGGCTGTGATTTCCATTAATTCACAGCTTCAAGGCCATTGCAGGAGATTTGCCTGCTCTCCCGGGTTACTGTGAAAGAGTCGGCAACCCAGAGTTTATTGCCATTATAAGAGTAGAGCTGAGAGAACAAGAGGGCAGAGCATCACTGGGCCCTTCCAGAAATTTGCCTTTGGGCCTTCACTGTCTAGCTGCACCCCTGCTGTTTATACTTATGTGGTCACTACGGGGCCAGGAGGAAAGGGGGGCCCGAGGCAGACACGGAGGATGCATCAGTGCTGAGTTTCCCATTTATGGCAGATAGAGGGCACTGTAAATAACTTGCCAGCAGTTGGCAGCATAGCGCTGCCCTCTTCTGGGGGGCAATGTTATTACAGTGTGTGTTAGTGGACATATTGTATGTCTTCTTCACACATATTCATCATGATTAGTAGGCGTCAGTCTGGCAGGATGGCTGGAACCCACCATGACCTGTCACATGCACACATAAATGCCTCATGCTATGGTAGTCGGTGAGTAGGCCTCTCATCTTATCAAGCCTGCAAGTGGCAAATTTACTTGCATATAATAAATGTTATGCATCTAGTTCAGCAAATCACATATAATAAATGTTATGCATCTAGTTCAGCAAATCACATATAATAAATGTTCTGCATCTAGTTCAGCAAATCACATATAGACATTAATGTCTGTATTTTAGTGGTTTCTGCTAATATGGCTCTGTATCTATGTAATTCACACACTTATTATGTATTTTTGTTTGTTTGGGCCTGATCCTAAAAAGACGATCTGCGCATGCGCTGGGCAGATGTTGCCCGGCGTAGCTGCGTAAACGCCCGATCCTGGATCGGGCGTCCGTAGTTACAGCGTATTAACGCTGGAGGGGGCGCCCCCCAGCGTTACTACGCGGTAGTTATGGCAGGTAGGCGGGGGGAGGGAGGGTAATGAGGCTGGGAGGGCGGCGTTAATGTATCAACGCCGCTGTCCCAGCATATTAACAGTCGCTTACGCCGGCTGAATTAAGGGTAGCCTTCAGCCGGCGTAAGCGACTGTTTATACGCTGGGGAAATGGGGATTGTCGGGGGACGGAAGTGATTTACCGCTCAGCGTACCATCGTAGGTCTGGATACGGCCCTTTGTGTTTAAATTTGGGATTTGATCTGCTAGCACTGAGGGGTAGCGGATCCTTTTTGGGGGCCCGTGAGTATCTCCAGTCATGCTTTCCACTAACATTGATCTGTGGTAATCCAGACAGGCCTTTGTACATGCGTACACACTGCTCACATTTGTCTGACCTCGTGCCATCAGTGATCTGATTTTTGGAAGTGCATAAAACCAAATCAACATAAGACCAGTTTTATCACAGCAATGGAAGCGTCCACACTCGTGCAATATTGTTACAGATACTCATGAATCACATGATCAGCCCAATAATTGCTTCACTATATACCCAGCTTTACACAATTGATCCAGGTCACTCCTGCTTACTGGCTATTGAGTAAGAGCCGTATGCGAACTACCGGACGTATAACATATATACGTCCGGTGTTTAGCGCTTTTTCCTACTTCGCATGCGTAGTACATTTTTTTTTACATAGACCGCATTTATGCAATCTACGTAAGGAAAAGATACGTAGATAACGTTAAAAAAATGTACTACGCATGCGCAGTAGGAAAAAGGGCTAAACACCGGACATATATATGTTATAATACGTCCGGTAGTCTGCATAGGGCCCTAAGTGTGTATCTGGGGCTTCATTTTCTAAATGTAGTTACTTCGATTTGATTCGAAGTTGATGATGTTTACTTAATGTTTCCATAGCGATCATGGCCATCACTACCCCCAATCGCTGGCCCATTTTTATGAATGCGTGCCAACTGATAGTTCTATTTACATATCTGAAAATGGCGTCCTAATAGGAATTCCAGTGGTCTCCCCATATACTTCACCTTTCCTCCACTGAGTATATACAACAAAAATAATAACTTATTAAAACCACACAAAGTAAAAAAAAAACAATTAACAAACACACATACATACATACATATATATATATATATATAAAATATATTTAGCCCACTGGAATCACCAATGGTTTTCTTCGTTAATTTGAACACGGAATGATGATTTTAGTTCAGGGTTGTCGACTTTTAATAACTTCCCTACAGAAGATCCCAGAGAGGAGCCATAGATGCATGCAGGGGGCGGCTCTTAATGATGTGACTTATGCAAATTATGTCATTAAGCCCCACCTCCTGACTACCAATTACACCCTTTTATGGTTTACTAGTGATGGGGGCGGAGCTTGATTATGCAGGCAGGGGGGCAGGACTTGAAGCCATGGTTTGCATGAAACCACAGACCTCATGCTCTCTGCGGGAGATTTGCCGGCTCTTCCGGGATAACAAAAGAACTGGATGAATTTCAGGAGTCTCCCGCAAATTCCAGGAGAGTCGGCAACCCTGTTTTAGTGTGGGGGAAAAAACAACCAAAAACAGATTCCAAACTTAGAAATATTCAAAGTCCCAAAAATAGGTCACTGTGTCTGCAGCGGCTAGCGGCTGTGTCTGATCGTCAGGGCTTCGGCGAAAGTTTCCAAAGATGGAGCTGGCTCTCGGTGCATTGAGCCTGATCCAGACCTACGCTGATGTGCTGTGCTTAGTAAAGCACAGCGTATCGGCATGTACTTCCCCCGACACTCCCCCCTGTCCCAGCGTATTTTCCCTCGCTTACGCCGGCTGAAGGCTACCCTAACTTCAGCGTAAGCGAGGGAGAAAACACTCGGACAGGAGCGTATTAACTAAAACCCCTCCCTCCCTCATTAAACTACCTCCCCCCGCCTACAATAACATTTGCCTAGTAACGGCGAGGGACGCCCCCTCAGCCGTTACTACGCTGAAACGCCGTAGTTACGCCGGCCAACATCTGGTCGGCGCATGCGCAGATTGGCATTTCAGCCGATCTTACGATTAAACCCGGCAGCGTAGATTTAGATCAGGCCCATTGTGAGCCCTCACCGGAAAGGTGAGTATTAGTAAATATTATTATGCTAACCAAGCTCACCGCGAGGAGAATAATTAACGCTATTAATGGTGTTAACAGTAAATGGAGCCCAGGACACAACACACATGCAGACGGCTGGAAGAAAAGAATAATTGTATGGTAGGTATAGCCTGGTCCACTCCTTGTCCCTGCAGGCATCAGCACGATTAATCCCCTTATGTGACACCTGCAGGGTAAAACAATATTCT
Source organism: Limnodynastes dumerilii (assembly GCA_011038615.1). Classification (NCBI taxonomy): domain Eukaryota; kingdom Metazoa; phylum Chordata; class Amphibia; order Anura; family Limnodynastidae; genus Limnodynastes; species Limnodynastes dumerilii. Next base: position 152,945 of record WWET01000862.1, on the reverse strand, counting down.
AACCTGTTTTCTGACGGCTTACTATGAAAAACAGAGGCCGTAATAAGCAAAATGAAGCTTAAGTCAGTAAAGGCCTCTTGACTTCATGGTAAATACTGGGCATATTTCAGAAATAATGAACACTTATGAAAGCAACATGATCTCCTTGAAATGAAGTACAGGCATTTAGTGGAGTCTGAAGGGATGATAATCTGGTGGAAATATAATAGTTAAAGGTCAAGTATGGTAAAATTGAAAAACCAATGGTAGTTTTATTACAGAAAAATAATAGGGTTTTTTTCCAACTTAGTCATGGTTTATGACTGCAATATAAAACAGGATGTTAATATAACATTACTCCTTATAGCATACTCGCCAACTTTGCAAATGAATATCAGGGATAATGTGATAGCATTATCAAGGGGTGTGTCCTGTAAACCAAAGGGGTGTGTCCTGTGAATAGCTCCACCCATGGGTGTGTCTAGCACTGCCAGGAAAACTATTTCTCAATACAAAAGACAGCATCGGTATTTATTGACTGTTAATTTGTCAGCGAGTGAATAATTTCTGTGTTATTGTGGACACTGTGAATAAGAGATCCGCTGGCTCCTTTCTTTATAGAAAATATAAAAGTAGGTGAAACTGCAGCTGATTAACAAGAGACCAAAGTATATTTGCATTTCTGTCTCCATTATTGAAGTCATTTTGCCTTAGATAACTGCCTGTTTTTGATTACGTCTTGAACTTAACGAAAATGGCCGCCTCTATAGGCCTCAATGGAACTAAATTAGCATCAGGGAGATTGCAAAACACAGGGACACCACTCACAAACCCTAAATGAAATTGCACCCCTCACATTGCTGGATGGTCTGTCCAGGTTCATATTTGCACATATTTTGAACTCTGGATCAACCCTACTATGTTGCCAATAGCAACCAATCAGATTTTACCTATCATTTTATAGAATGTGCTACAAGAATAGTAGATAGAATCTGATTGGTTGCTAAAATTTCCTATTTAAAAGCTTCATTAAATATACCCCTATGTGTCTGTGTTTAGAATTCTGGAATGAAGACTTTGATGCTATTGAATTTCTGTCAGACATCTATTTGATGATACCTAACTCAGATTAGTATTATTTTCTGTTTCAGTGGCGTAACTACCATGCGGCTGTTATGGGGCCCAGATGAGGAGAGGCCCATGATAGCCACCCACTCTGCACTTGACCTGCACCCATGGAACACACTGTCCGGAAAAAAAACTGGACAAAAGCTTAACAAAAATACCATAGAGATTCACTATGCCATTGAATACTCAACCAGGGTTCCCTACTTTCTATCTATTCCCTCCAGGAGATTTCGAAGGGAAGAGGTAGATGCCTGTGTGGGGGCAGAGCTTAATGACACAATATATGCAAATCACATCATTAAGCCCCACCTCCCCTGTCCGTCAGAGTCCGTGAGAGTTCGCAACCCTGGTGTTCACAAACATTCAACTAATTTCGTGAGGTACCAAATCCCTGCCCCAGAGCCTCCAACAATCAGTTACTATGGTAACCATCTTTCATAAAGAGAAAAATGTTTATCAAACTTCTGTTAATTCATTAAATCCAGGTGAATGACAGTTGGAAGCTCAGGAGCGAAGTATTCTAGATCTAGTGGAATGGATCGTGTGGGAAAGTGTGCGTTCAATAATGTCTAAATCAGGCTCAAAGTGACTGCATACCCTCCAACATGACCCATTCCATTAGATACAAAATACTCTGATCCTCAGTTTCCAATTGTCAGTTACTATGGTAACCACCTTTGTTGAAGAGGAAAATAGTTTTTTTTTAAATATCGGTTAATTCAGTTCACCAGGTGAGCGACAGTTGGAAGCTCAGGTGCAGATTAAATTGTACCTAATGGCATGGGTCATGTTGGAGGGTATGTGACTGGTCCCAGAAAACCCCAGACAGCTGGTCCATCCTTCCCCCTTTTTACCATTTAAGCGTAATATACTTTTGCATGATCCATTAGGTGGGTGAATAGAACTGTCCATAGTTGAGTTTGGCATGTGGTAAGCTATAGATCAGACCCATGGATTGGCAGAAAGAGCAATGGGTTACTCATGTGGATTACCAGCAGGGGAAATGGGCAGGGAAGAGGTATGAAACAGTGAAGGAAGGCAAAACGAGCCATTCATAGAAGACTCATGTTGTTACCCACAAGTAGCCCAGCATCCTGTAGCGCTCAAGCAGTTAAGTCCTCATCCCCAGCATGGGCAGCTGTCCAACGGTATGGTGCTCACTGGCAGCAGAAGGATCTGTCCCAATCAATCCATTAGTAAGAGCCAGAGTGGGGCAGAGAGGATATAATTGCTGGCGTCTCGTGGGGGACCAGCAGATCCTGCAGACGTTTGTTTAGGATTTGGGGGGATGAACCTTAAGCTCGAGACGCAGCCCGGCAGCTGTTTCAGGGTAATAGCGAGGGGGGTGTCTCTGTGATTTAACAGGGGGTGGGACAGCTGCTTTGGACAGGGTTAATTAAATACCAACAGCTGCCCAGGACGTTGACTTATAGACAGCATAAAATATGATTAAACTGTGCAACAACCACAATGCGGAATTCATCATTCTTCACTCTTCTCAGGGTTACATCTTGGCCCACATGTCATTTATCTGGGAGTTTATCCGTGGTCAGATACTGGCTATCTATATAAGGACACAACTCTAGGATCAAACTCTGCCCTAACAGAAAAAAAACCCCTAAACTATAAATCCCCACAGAGCTGACTGACGTGTTGGACAAGTAATGAAAACATATAGGGCTGGATTTACTAAACTGCGGGAAAGAGAAAGTGGAGATGTTGCCCATAGCAACCAATTACATTCTAGCTGACATTCTCTAGTGTGTAATTGGAAAGTAAGAGCTAGAATGTGCTTTGTTGCTATGGGCCACATCTCCACTTTTCCTTTTCTGTAGTTTAGTAAATCTAGACTCTAAAGTTCTGATAAATTCCCAAACAACGAAGAGAAAGAACACAGTGACATAAACAATATCATATATCCTCCATATAAGTAAACATTATATAAAGCTTGTACTTTATGAATAATATGAAAACAATAGAGATTATTATTTATTTATTAATTTTATTTTTCCAAGAGGGAATAGATTGACCTTTTACGCATTTTTCTTTTATTTTTCTTTTAATTTAATTGTAACTTTTTTTCCCTTTCCAACCTGAGGCTCTTGAGCATGCAGGTGCCGCCCAATTTGTCATTTTACTTCATGGTTGTCCATTTTAATATCAGGGAGATTGTGCCATCAACACGCTCCACCAAAGAGGTATGTCTTGCACCACCAAAGAACTGACAGTCTTTAATTACTTACTGGCCTCTATGAAAATTGCCACCTCCCTAAGTCTTTATGCAAAGAAATAGAACACAATTTCTAAATTCTGTCATAAAACCACAATGACTTCTTAAACTAAATCAGCATCAAGGAGACCACCCACTCTTTAGGGAATCAGGGAGATCACCCACTCTTCAGGGAACAGGGAGACCACCTACTCTTTAGGTAATCAGGGAGGTCACCCACTCTTCAGAGAATCAGGGAGATCAGTCACTATTCAGGGAATCAGGAAGATCAGCCACTATTCAGGGAATCAGGGAGATCACCCACTCTTCAGGGAGTCTTCCTGATATTCAGGGAAAGTTAGCAACTATGTTTTAGTTCATAAACAACCCATTTCTAGGCAGGGGCAGAGTTTGACTAGTCTTATACAGAAAACATTGCATTTATTAACGTGTATAAAATAGATGTAATGAAAAAGGTCTAAAATACCAAATCTAATGAATCACCAGATTCATGAATCACAATCACAATGAATCACAAGATGGCAAAACTAGTCCGCACTATAAACATGAGAGGCCCGATGGGCAGGGAAATAGTATAATGATAATTTTATCATCATGCCTGGCCCACTAGATTTCATACCTATCAACATTCTAGTTGAGGGAAACACTGGTTGTGGAAGCTAATAAAGGGGTTGTAGTCACATCTACAGAGGAGCATGGCCACGCCCCCGAGGGAATCTCTAGTTCTCAGATAGTGCTTGACAGCTTTTTAATTCGTATTGCACATGTGCTGAATGGAGGGTAACATCAGTTGCCTACCTTTCCCCATTCGGATATGTCTGTATAGTTAAAATACTGCTTTCCTTGGTGATCACACTAACCATTATTACTTCTGGGATTTGGCAAGAGAACTCCACAAAACTCTTATCTTTTTTTTAGCTGTATACCCACACACTGCTAATCAGATGATTTGTAAATGATTGGTTTTTATGTTAGCCTCTACTAAGCATGGATAACACAGTACAAGAGCTGTTTTACACTCCTCCACTTGTATGTGGCCATTATTCTATACACTTAGAAATATACAGGCTTTCACAGAAACGCTGCTTGACTCACTCACCACAACACACTCTGGCATGCAGACAGCAGGATGTCAGGCTACTGTTACAATCTCTAATCATTAACCCTTACTTTACACAGTAGTAGTAGTAGTAGCAGTAGTAGTAGTAGTAGCAGTAATAGTAGCAGTAGTAGCAGTAACAGGTTTTCTCTTCTCTGGGTGTATTTAATCTTTTGGGGACTATTAAATAATCTAAATCTAAACGTCTATAACCCTTTGCTATTTTTTGTGCAGAGCTTTAGATTGACATATTTGTGTCTTGGAGATTATATATATATATATATATATATATATATATATAGTACATGGCAAATGAATGTCAGGGAGATTGTGATAGCATCATTAAGAATGTGTCCTGTGCTTCCAAAGGGGTGTGTTCTCTGAATAGCTCCACCTATGGGTGTTTCTCGTGCTGTCTCGACAACTATTTTTCAATACAAATGGCAGCATCAGTATTTATTGATTGTTAAATTGATCAATCCTTTCAGTATTTAGTGTGAAGACTGTGAATAGGAGATCCACTGTCTTCTTCATCTTTACAGAAAAGCTAAAGTTAGCTGACACGGCAGCTGATTAACAGGAGACCAAAGTGTATTTTACATTTCTGTCTCCATTATTGAAGTCATGTTGTCTTAGATAACTGCCAGTCTGTGATTACTTCTTGGCATCCATGAAAATGGCCATTTCTATAGGCCTCACTGCAGGAAAATGGGACACAATTTCTCAATTCTGTCATCATACCGTAATGACTTCTGGATCTGAATCAGCATCAGGGACACTTCAGGAAGACAGGGAGATCAAACACTATTTAGGGAGAGTTGGCGACTATGAATACATATCTGTAAGACATAATGGGCCTGATCCAGACCTACGAAGCCCCGCGTTAATACGGGCGTAAGCGTAAGATCGGCTGAAGGGCCGATCTGTGCATGTGCCAGCCAGATGTTGGCTGGCGTAACTACGGCAATTCCCGATTAAGGATCGGGCGTCTGTAGTAGCAGCGTAGTAACGGCCGAGGGGGGCATTCCTCGCCGTTACTACGCAAAGGTAAGTGTAGGTAGGCGGGGGGAAGTAGGTTAATGAGGGAGGGGTTTTACTAAATACGCTCCGGTCCCAGCGTATTTACCCTCGATTACGCCGGCTGCAGTTAGGGTAGCCTTCATCCGGCGTAAGCGAGGGTAAATACCCTGGGACAGGGGGGAGTGCATGCCATTACGCTGTGCTTTAGTAAGCACAGCGCATCAGCGTAGGTCCGGATCAGGCCCAATGGCCCTGATCCACACTGAAGTGTAAAAAGGAATGCTCTATGCTTGTGGCAAAACCATGCACAAATAATGGGAGGTTTAATAGTGATCCAGGGCACAAAACTGTCACACACAATGTAGATCCTCTCTCTTTCCCAGCATGGTTTATCTACTACAGTGGAAATGTTTGTTATGCTTCCTGTGAGCATTCTGTCTGAACTGAGAATGTGAATGTACTAAAATATATACAGCCATGAATAAAATACCATTATAAAAAACAAAATGAATACACTTCTTAAACACTTCGGGCCGGATTTACAGCACCGGACGTAATGCATATATGTCTTTTAGACCGCATATACGCAATCAAAAAGATACGTAGATTACGTAAAAAATTGACTACACATGCTCAGTAGTCAAAAACGGTAAACACCGGACATGTATGCAATACGTCCGGTGCTGTAAATCCGGCCCTTCATCTGCATTGGAGAGGTTCTCAGCACAATGCACACACAGCATTGCCATACGTGTAGTCAGCGCCACCCTTAGCACTGTTGCTGGGAAGCGCCTTGGATCCTTTAGATAGTGAACCACAGCCTGCTACAGCACATCATTAGCGGGCTGGGTTCTGTATCTGAAGCTACCGGGGAGCAGTTGCAGCAGGTGTGTGGAGGGCTCTTGCCCCAGGTCCCTAACATGCTGAGGGTGGCACAACTCCAAACGCAGGCACTCACAGAATTGTCGCACTTGCGTACGATACTGCTGTGGGAAGATATGCAGAGATACACTACACCAGGCCTGGCCAACCTGTGGCTCTCCTGGTGTTGTAAAACTACAACTTCCAGCATGCTTTAACATCTATCAGCTATGCCTATGCAGTTAAAGAATGCTGGGAGTCGTAGTTTCACAACACTTGGAGAGACAATAGGGCCAGATGCAGAGCTACGCTGGCCCCCTGGCTGTGAGTACTGCCAGCGTAGCTCTGGTGCACTCCCCCGACACCCCCCCTGTGGCCGGCGTTATAACCCATTGTTACGCCTGCTGAAGGCTGCCTTAACTTCAGCCAGCGTAACAGTGGGTAACTACGCCAGCCACAGGATCATAAGTGCCTAACCCAGCCCTCCCCTCCTAATTTCCCTCCCTCCCTCTGCCTACCTTCCACGTCCCTTCGACCGTAACTACGTTGTAGTTACGGATGCCCAATTCAGGGATCCCTGAATCATAGATCAACATCTGCCCGGCGTATGCGCAGAATGGCAGAAATGCCGTTCTTACGCATACGGCCGCCGTAACTAGTGCGCCGGTGTAGGTCTGGATCTGCCCCATAGTCCCAGATTTAGATCTACGTTCTCTTTACATTTCAACACGTAGCGAATTTACGCGTCCGTAAATACTTTGCACTCCCCTTTGCACTCATCGCGGTCGTACGTATTTTTCACGTTTTACGCTTACTGAACCCTACCTTAACTTTTCCAAGCATAACTGCAGTCGGCCGTAACGGCTGCACCTACTTACGCGCCTAAACACGCCCATACTGTACGATTTAAATCCCTCACCCTGCTTCTGAAGCGTAATTACGGGTGTCGTATGTCTGGCACGTCCCTACGTCCATAGTTACACTGATGATGGTAAGTACGTTCAGCGTTTCTGGTCGTAACATCTGCCGCGCGCAGAACATGCAAGACTGCGTTTTTACGACTACGGCGAGCGTAAATACGCTAACGGTCGTAGCTCCGGGTCTGGCCTATAGTCCCAGTATGGATAAGGACCAATGTGGCTAATGCAATCCAGAATAGAATGTCTTATGTGTCTGCAGCTACATAATGGCACTGCTTATGCATATTAATATGGAAGGCAGCATGGCGGACCAGGGATTAGCACTTCTGCCTTACATTACATTACTGAGGTCATAAATTTGATTCCCAGATTAGGCATTATATGTGTGGCGTTTGTATGTTCTCCCTGTGTCTGTGTGGGTTTCATCCTGGTTATCTGGGACTGGATTCACACTACTTCCCCGGCCTCCTCCCCTGTTTACCAGTGCCATAGGGCAACCTTAACTACCCATGCGGATTTTCCCTCCTTAAACATGGAGAATTCCCAGCCTAATCTACACCCCCCACCCCCCACCCACGCCTCCTCTTACCCAAAAAAGGTTAATAATAATATTACATCACACACTTGGCATAAGGATCAGTAATTATAGATGCTCTGCACACTGATTGGTGTCTGTCTATTGTCAATGAATGTATATGTTATCATTTGTATATATACAATGCAAATCAATACAATCCAGAAAGCTATTTTCATAATGTGCTGCTGGGCCCTTTAACCAGACCTGATTTCATTTTTTCTGCATAAGCTTCTTATATATTTTTCCATACAGAGAGGTCTGTAGTGACCTCTATGGATTTACCACCATTATGATTTGCTCCACAGGGTGGCACTAAGACATTAACACATGCAGTCATGGGTCATAGCCACTGTCATAGGTCTGCAGCAGATGTGACAACTGGCCGCACTGTGACATGGTCCCATCTACCTTTCCATGTTACATATCCAGCACTGCAATTTGCTTTAAATGACTATAACCCTATAAGATAATGGGCTGGATCCAGACCTTGTTAAGTGCATTAACTTAGTTACACCTGGGCTAAACCATGTTGAATTGAGGGGGAGTCAAGTTAATTGTATACTTTGCATGCAGGGATATATCTTTAAATTGCTTACTGCACACAGATACTGACCAGCTTTACTATCACACTGTTATTTAGACTTAGGGATAGGAAACATCACCTCTCAACTCTAATACGGTTTGCAGCAGATGAAATATGACTCCCCTGCAATCAACATGGTTTAGCCCAGGAGTAACTAAGTTCAAGCAATTACTTAAAGTCTGGATCCAGCCCATGAGCCTTAGTTGCCATCAGTAAAAATGGCAGATGTTGATGTGTTAGTAGTCTGGCCTAGTGTAGAGACCCCCTAACCGTTATATGTGCGTTGTGAAGGTGTCTATATAATAAATTATGTAGGCCAGTGTTGGCTAACCTGTGGCACTCCAGGTGTTGTGCAACTACAATTCCCAGCATATATCCGCTATGCTTTTTCAGTTAAGGCACGCTGGAACTCGTAGTTTCACAACACCTGGAGAGCCACAGGCTGGCCAGGCCTGATGCAGGGGCTTCTCACCTGTGTACTTTGCTAGCAGTGCCTCCACCTACATCGCAGCTTTGTTATATGGGGAGTGTTCTGGAAATACACCAAGGGAAGATTCAGGAACCCCCCCGGCCCAGTACTAATACACTGTGTGCTGCAGAAGCCAACCAGGTCAGGGGTGTAGGAACCAGGGGGGCGGAGGCGGTAGTACCCCCCCCCCATGATTTTTGTTGGGGGAGCAAAGACTGTGTTTTGCCCCCCCCCATGAACTTCTGCACAAAGGTGAACGAGGATGAATGAAGTGAAAATGGGGATGAAGCGATAATAGCTTTATTTGAACTCGTCAACCGTTGTCACTTCTGTTTACCAAAAATAAAGTTGTCTTCATGTTTGTTCTGTACATTTTCTTCCTTTCTTAGAATCTCCACTCATTTTGCTACAACAATTTGCAGTAAGAGTAAGCAGACGCAGGAGACCGGGAACCGCTACTTCCCTTTGACTGTTCTCACAATGCAACAGAGAGCGAATAATTGTGGCCTGTAAACGGTTTAAAACATTAGCTGCAGTCTCATTGTTGCCAGATCGAAGGGTAGACAATGATTGCCTTAAATTAAGGGTAAATAGGGTCCAGGATCAGTATAGTTTTAAATAAACAACTGGGCAG
>WWET01000862.1:89639-110555 GCA_011038615.1 Limnodynastes dumerilii | reverse complement strand
ATGTAATGAAGTGTGTGCCCTATTATTCCAGAGACTTTCACAAAACACTATTAAGCAGAGCCTAATGAACAACTGTGTTGTACTTCAGAAATGTTAGTTTTTAGCTTTGTTTACTGCACAATGGCCGGTCACCCAATATACACATACTATGTCCCATACACAAATCCGCTAATAATAATTTCAGTTTGTATGCTAGATTTTGATTGGACGATAGCTGTTCGCCTGCCTCTTGCAGATAAATATGGAATAAAGTTAAAGGCATTGACCATCATGTGTAAGTGTTTGGCAACGAGTTTGCAAACCTGGCCTATGTGTGGTGTACCGTGTGTTGTAAAATTCATTCCCATCATGCCCTGCTAGCTGTCACCTATGCCTGGGCTGTTACAGCATGCTGGGACCTGTAGTTTCTCTTAAGCTGGTTACACAATATATCAGACATAGGAAACCTTTGCTCTACAGCATAGTCATAGGTGATACCTGGTAAAGCGTGATGGGGCTTTTGTTTCAAAATGCCTGGAGTTCCACAGACCGGCTGCGCCTACACTATATAATAACTGGGCTGCGCCGAAGCCACGCTGACTCGGTAATGACCTCTGCTGGCGTTTGCATATTAGGACGTGGAAACGGCGGTGGGGTGATATGTGTGTCCACTGCGTGATGTTAAAGCGTGATGTATCACGATGGACGTTGTATATGGGCCAGATCCAGACTTAGGATGTCCGCAGGGCCCAGTCTTCGGTACCGGTGAGGGGACGCCATGTACAGAAATACAATCTGACCCTAATTTTAAAATGTCTATGTTGCCCTCACTTGGGGACAAATAATATGGAAGGGTGTTTAGCTGTACTCACTGTACTGTGTACATACTCCCCCTCCCACAAAACAGAAGTGTTTTCCGACTCACTGCCCGTAGTGCCTCATCCGTCAGATATGCGGCACTCGCACATACGCTGTTGGTAAAAAATTGGGCACTTTCTGATCCTAGAGTCCAATAATCATATAAAAGTAACCAATACGGTCGTCGTGTATGCTGATTGGACAGTGTGTGCTGCACAAGTTGCATATGACATCGCGCTACCGTCCCAGTCGTGTTAGTGGGTGAGCAAGTTAGAAAGCAGTCGCGGGATGACTTGACCAGTGGATACCGGCGGTTGCGCATTTATGTGGATCAGGTTGCCAGGTCCCAATTTCTAGTCGACATGGTGACTGATATTTGTCTCGGCTCCGCAGTAGATATTATAATGGACCGCAATACGGGATAAAGCCCATGAATTGCAGGGTTGCCGACTTTTTAAAACTTTCCTCTGGGAGAACTTGGAGGGAGGCCGTAAATTTCTGCAGGGGGCGGGGCTTAATGAGACAATTCATGCAAATTGACTCATTAAGCCCTACCCTCTGTCAATCACTACTGTAATCTAGTCTTCCAGAGGGTGGGTGGGGCTTGATGACATCATCAAGTTAAGCCCATCCCTAGTAACTCTAGGGAGTACAATAGACAGTGGTAGCTGGTCGGGACTTGTGGGAGAACTGGCCAAATTTCGGGAGTCTCCCGGATATTTCAGGAGAGTGCAACCCTGTAGTATTATCAACTTAACTCTCCATCCGACTGATTATTTATCATGGAAGTGTTGTCTTTACATAATCTTGTGTCCTTTTGTTCTCCCTGTGTTTTTCTGTGCATGTCTGGTATGTGAGTGTGTATACACGTACAAATAGCGCCGCTGCATCGCAACACGTGTTTGCATTTATATCTATAAAGTTTCACAGGCCTGTACAAGGAAGTGATAAACCACCCTGGTGTGTGTGTGTGTCTCCCCTCCCTCTCGTGCTTCCCCCTAAGGACCTTTTTATTCTTCCTTCCCTGGGCTTAGCCTCTACTTCCCTTCCTCCCCCAGCACAGCCTCGCATCCTCTCCTGGAACAGTTGCCGTAGGATACCAAAAGGTCACCATTGTTGGCCTTTTCCAGGGTGCTGCACCGGGCCTTTGCATTAAGAATCCTTGACATTAAACGCCCATAGCAAAGGGCAAGCTGCCCATACAAACGCAACTATCTCTTTGTTTAAGCTCGCTATAGTTCATTATTCAAACGTATTTCTGTTGTAACTACATAACTATAAAGCAATATACATTAGGTTATTGGACTTCTATTATGTATGGAGAAAGAGACTGAATACAATAAGTGCTTTCACATCTAAAGATCTCCAGGGGCTGATCCAGGGTTTAAGAGGAAAGCTGGCCATAAACTACAGCGATTATCGGCCCGATTATCCGGTGATAAAGCCAATAATCGCCGTAGTGGGTGGTCAGGATGGATTTACGATTATTTGATCATATCACATGCATAAAATATATTGTTCTCATACTCCTGAGATCAGTGCAGAGCCAGTTTCAGGGGCATCCTGTCATTCTCAGCAGCCCCTCCCCCTTCAGTATGGATTATCAGGCTCAGCAGGAGAGGTGTTTGGCACCGATATCTGGACCTTTACCGAGAAGGATAATTGCCCTTGTGTGTGGCCATCTTTAGAGCTAAAACAGGTATAAGTGTGGACCTGGCTGCAAGGGAAGGCAAATGTAAATTAGAGTTGAGAGGTGACGTTTCTTAGCTCGACTCCAATTTACTGATTAAGCATAAAACTAAGCAGTGTGTGAGTTCTAGCAAAGTATTTTCCCTGCATGCAATGTAATTAAAATATATTTGCACACCTCATATTGTAACATGGTTTTGCTCTATACTTGCATCTGTTTTGCTCCTTACTCTCACTCTCTGGATCAGGCCTTTATTACGTTTAGAATTTCAGCAGCGGCTATAAGCAGGCGCAAAACTATAGGGGACGCAAAGGGTATAACTGCTGAGGGGTCCGTGACAGCCACCCCCAATGCACTGTAAGCAAGCTGTTAGAGGTGGGCAGCTTAAAACAGTGCTTGGCACGCCATGTATGAGTGTATGTATGTATATTGCTGTAGCGCTCAGCACCCATAGTGCCGTGTGCTGTTTTAAGCTGTCAGCCTGATGGCTTCCTTCAAGCCTGTAGCCCTATCCAGTCCTGCCTCCAGTACCGCACGGCGGTATAAATATGCTCCGCCCCGAGTCTAAACATAGTGAGCTTGTGTTATTTACTGCAGGTCATGTGGCCGTTTGATATTGTGGTATTAATAAGGTTTGTGAGTTAGCTATGTAAATGGGATACGTTTTTGATAGTGGAACACAGTCGTGCACGTAGTACATTCGTGTAGAGGTCCATTTTCCTTTATATACCTCAGATCATGGCAGGAGGAGGCAGGGATTTGGCAGGGACATGAGACCACTGCAGCATCTCTGCCCTTCACGGGATTGTGATAAACCAGAGAACAAAGTGGTTCTTACTGCAGTGATATGAGGCCTCGCATGGCTCCTGCTCCCATGAGAAAGGGCTGTAGTCAAATAAGAAGCAGACTGAGCACCAATGCTTTCTTTCATCTTAATGTCCTGAATGGTACTGAAGCGTTAATAAGGGCATTTCTGAAAGCGCAGGTGCAGGGGATTACCCGGTTACTCAATAGGTTTGGAGGTTATGTACTATTTTATGAAGTCATCAGTGCCTGAACTAGGACCAGGACAGATTTTTCTGGGTCTAGGAAAAGACTTCAGTAAACAAACTGTTTATGGATAGTAGAATGTCATAGTGCGGTGCACGTCATTGATGCGAATGATGTCTGTTAGGTGTAGAGACAGCTGAAAGCTCATTTTCATCTGTCTCTATTTTGAAAAGGCAGCCATATTTAAATGTTTGTTTAGAATGGGTAAGTATGCCGATCGGTATAATTACCCATAAGCCACCACCAGAGAGGTGAATAACGCTCTCCAGGGATTTTAGGGTTAGGCTCTGGGGAAGGGAGGGTTAGGTTAATGAAAGGGGAGGGTCAGGTTCAGCCTGTGGGTAGGGGAGACTTGGGGTTAGATTAGGGTTAGGCTATGGAACAGGGAGGGTTAGGGTCAGGCTGTGGAGCAGGGAGGGTTAGGGTCATGGAAGGGGAGGGTTAGGTTCAGCCTGTGGGTAAGGGAGACTTCGGGTTAGATTGCGGGGATGGGAGTCTTAGGGTTAGATTGCGGGGATGGGAATCATAGGGTTAGGCCATGGAACAGGAAGGGTTAAGGTCAGGCTGTGGAGAAGGAAGGGTTAGGGTCATGGAAGGGGAGGGTCAGGTTAAGGGTAGGGGTAAAATTTAGACATACCATTTGCAGCTCTGTCTTCACTGTTACGAGGATTGATTGCTTCTCCTCTGCAAGGAAAATGCAATCGGTTCCTTGCCAGTTCAGATATGGCTGCGAGAGATCGGCCCTTTTCAAAAAAGGGGCATTCGCAGCGGTGACCCACAGCTGTCATAGACATATGTCACAATGCGGCTGTACTTTTAAGAGTGTGGATATTCGATGTTTCATTTTCAGCTATAGTTTGTTCTTTCTCCATTATTCTTATCAATCTCTGCTAATACATAGGACTATGTTAAGACACTTTACTTGAAGCAGACACCTCTGGAGAAAGTCGATGTGGACATCATAGTCTACACACCTTAGACAGCCCTCGGCACTCACTTTATGTATATAAGTATTTAAAAGCTCAGTGCTGCCCTCTGCTGGCTCCCCCCCCCCTTCACTGAAAGAGGACCTCTTTTGGGGTAATATAGCATTTGCTCCCCCCCTGCACCTATGGTAGTTAAGCCAACGCTGGGTTGGTAAGAGGGCCCTGCTCAAAAGCTTCCACTCTATTGTGCACTGGGGATTTAGGTAAGGGGAAGTGCTATATATCACACAATGGAGCAGCCAGGGTGTATGGTAAAAGTGCTCAGTGCTCTGTATGATCCGGTCACACAGCAGTGTTAGCATTAATGAGGGTAATACAGTGTATTATATCCTGCATCCCAGTTACAGGGATATCACCCCCACCCCCCTTGTATGTGTTACTCTGCTCTGATTTTCTCTCTTTGTAGTCTTTATATAAACAGGATGCTCTTAACATCTCATCTGTCTGTCAGGGTTACAAGGGGGGCAGAGACTTGAGGTGGATGGGTGCATAATCTGGCTGTGGTTTACAATAACAGCCTGTGGTTACAGAATGGAGCCATTACTTGCTGGATTCTTGACAAGTCAATTGCTTATATATATATTTTTATTAGATAATGTTATCCTGTGTGGTCTCCTCTCTTTTGTAGTCATGTGACTATTGTCCAGAGCCAGGCTCAGCAGTGATTGGTGTATTGTTCTATGCCCCGATGATGACAATTGAATGCAGGTTTACAACTTCTTGTCTTCGCCACTGTTCTGTCATGCAGCATCTATATAGCCGGCCGGCCTCTGCTGCGGTCTCTTAACAGACATCTTACACATTTCCTTATTAGGGAGGTCAGATAGATCTGTTTCCTGTAGCATCTCATATAGATATTCACACATTAGACAGAGGAAGGTCTGCTGTCATTGTAAATATTAAAGGGAAATATAGTCCATCTACAGATACTCTGTGACATGAGAGAGAGAAAAAATTGCTTGCAAGTGAATGTCATTGATAAAACTAGCCATTGTTTCTGTGTTTAATATAGACATGTATATAAATGATTTTAGGCCTTATATCTAACTGATAAACATATAGATCTAGATCCAGACTCTCAGGCGACCAGGTCCCTAAGCATATGCATCCAGGATTAGTAATTATAGGCAAGTTACATATGTCATGTACACTAATTGCCTATCTGTGTGCACTGCGCATGTGCAGTAAAAGGAATGAAGCATCAGACAGCATCTGGTCCGGTGCATAACTCTATGTGGGCTTCAGTGTCCGCAAGGAGGGGCCGGCCTACCCGCCATGCGTACAAGATATGCATGGGGGTGGACATAGGTATTTCATTTGTGCAGTAAGGGCTTAGCTAATTCCTTACGTACGATCCAGTACTCTGGGAGTATTGGGGGGTGTTACTGATCTCATCCGTGAACCATAGTATAGTAAAGTCCAAACAGTCGTAGCCACAGGCATATATAGCCACGATAATAGCATAGGGGTAGATCCAGACCTAAGTTCTTGTTACGTTTCATTGCGTAGCGTATTTACGCTAGCTTATTTTCTAGGCACTCCCGTCGCTCCGTTTTACACAGCCCAAACCCTACCTTAACTTTTCAAAGTGTAACCACTGATGTACGTAAAGGCTGCACATACGCAAGTGCCTAAGCGCGCCCATACTGTACGATGTAAATGCCTCACCCCGCCTCCAAAGCGTAATTACGGGTGTCGTATGGATGTCACGCTCCTTCGTTCATGGTTACGGTGTTGATACGTGACTGGTCCGTACGTTCAGGGTTACGTGGCGTAACATCTGCCGTGCGCATGTGCAGTAAATACCAATGGGCGATTTGATGCCAGCAGCTAGCGTAAAATTGCTTGCGTACGTAGTTTAGGATCTGGCCCGTATTGTGTTAGCCCTATGCAATGTTTTTAGTGGCCAGAACCTTTGCCAGAGTAGACAGCTTTATTTTGACTCCCCTTGAAAATGAATTCTATTTGTAGACTTTTCCCAGCTAAATAATCTTTTTGCATTATCCATACACTGCTTTCCTGTTCAGATTGGTTCAGGACACAAGAATACTTACATTCCTGCCCCAATTTTCCCCCTTAAATATCTTCAAATTCTATCTCTTAATTGCAATAAAGATAATTGCTGCAAAGTAGTTTTTCTTTTACCTCTCTAATATTTACGTTTACTAAAACCTCCCCCAACACTGAGTTTTCGGGTCCCTCACTTGAATTTCTCGTGGTTTGTTCAAGCAGCACTCCATTCATATTAATATTATGAAAATAAATAAAATTAACCATTTGGTAATGTTTCCCTTTCATTTATTCAGATGCCTTGCCTCAGTTGTATGTTGACCAATCTTCATTTCTATTGGTACCTGATGACAGACATCTTGATTGGATATTTTAATTTGTGATCTCTCCTAATTATCAGGAAACTGATCTTGTTAACATATAAGTCCTCTTTGAAATAGTTAAGATGCAGTAAGATAGATATCTTGAGGAAGCGAATGATTCCTGTGAATGAAGGCAAATACTTCTCACCCAAAAGAACATTGGCAGTCTCTAATATGAAGCGTTTTCCATTCATTTCCCACCTTTCATGACTGCAGGCCAATAGATGAGCTGTAACATGTTCCCGGGCTTGTTTAATGGTGATGATAAGGTCGTCATGGTTACACACGGATGTCTGCCAAAGTTTTTTTTTATATATTTATTTGTCAGTGTTGCCATTGTCAGTTCAAAGCAAATCTGACTCAAAAAATATATATTCCCAGCTGCACCAGATTTTCACAATGGTTTAGAGTTCACCATATACCTACACACCATGAAAGCAAATGTTCTGAGGATTGCTTATGAGTTATGGATATCACATGACTACCTGTACTGTTGCCACCAGAGTCCCTTTCTAATATCACAAACTACCTGTACTGTTACCACCAGAGTCCCTTTCTAATATCACAAACTACCTGTACTGTTACCACCAGAGTCCCTTTCTAATATCACATGACAACCTGTACTGTTGCCTCCTCCAGAGTCCCTTTCTAATGTCACATGACTACCTGTACTGTTGCCTCCAGAGTCCCTTTCAAATGTCATGTAACTACCTGTACTGTTGCCTCTTCCAGAGTCCCTTTCTGATGTCTCATGACTACCTGTACTGTTGCCTCTTCCAGAGTCCCTTTCTGATGTCTCATGACTACCTGTACTGTTGCCTCTTCCAGAGTCCCTTTCTGATGTCTCATGACTACCTGTACTGTTGCCTCTTCCAGAGTCCCTTTCTGATGTCTCATGACTACCTGTACTGTTGCCTCTTCCAGAGTCCCTTTCTGATGTCTCATGACTACCTGTACTGTTGCCTCTTCCAGAGTCCCTTTCTGATGTCTCATGACTACCTGTACTGTTGCCTCGAAAGTCCCTTTCTAATGTCACTTGACATGACTATCTGTACTGTTGCCTCAAAAGTCCCTTTCTAATGTCACCTGACTATTTGTACTGCTTATAAAATGGATGCCTCTGCTTTGTCTTTATAGTGCCCATGATTTATGTCTTAAAAAGTATTTTCTTTTATTTAAGTATGTGCATCTGTTTACAGCTGTGTGTGTTATGAACTGTGTGTGCTTCAACTGCTACTTCCTGTAGTCTCTTCCTCTTTTAACCGCTGTGCCTGCTCTTTGTTTGGCTTAACCCCTTCCATGGTAAAGCATAAATCTTTGGAAATGCAGTTTAAGGGTATGCAGACCCTCCAACAAGTCCCATTCCACCAGGTAAATAATGCTCTGCTCCTGAGCTTCCACTGTCACTCATTTGGTTTGAATAAATTAATTGATGTTTGAAAAACATTTTTCCCTTCCCTCAACACCCAGTGGTTGCCATAGTAACTGATTGTTGAAAGCTCAGGAGCGGATTTTTTGTACCTAGTGGAATGGGTCATGTCTAGATTAGCCTGTTCTCCACGTATTTTCACCACTTCCGGCTTAAAATATGTTGGCACTGCAATTATAATAGAGGAAATGAGTAATTATTGGTACATCTAAATGGCAGGGAGTGTGCAGTGTTATGTTTTGGGTTTTCCCCTCTCATAAACAGTACTTACACCTAATTACCCCCCCAAAAAACATGTTTCCAGCCCCTGCATTTTTCACTTGTCCCATATGTTCCCTAAGGGCCGTATTCAGAGAACCGGTTTCACGGCCAGTTGTGTGCGTATTTTTAGGTACGCTTAAACTGCGCATGCATAGTAACTTATTTTACGTAATTAACGTAGACTATACGCGCGTAAGTGCCTCACGAACGGACTTGTGAATTGCATGTGGGTACATACGTCTGGATATGCAATGCAAAAACACGCACGTGCAAAATGAAATAAAAATGGGCGGGGGAAGGCATTTAAATGAAGGTATGTGGGCGTGACTAGCATGAATCGCACGTACGGAGGACGCATACGCACGCAACTGCTCGCGTAAAGTTACAAGTGGTCTATAGAGGTGGATGTCTCAGACAGCACTGCCAAGAGAGGGGCGTGTCATGGATGTGAGGGGGTGTGGCCTGCACCGGCCATGTGTGTAATTGCATACTTTCATGAAAATGGATCTCTGGATGCGGCCCTCAATGGTTAATATGTTGTACCTTCTTGTCTATGGTGCCCCCCCACCACACACACACACACACACACACACACATTCTTCTCTCTATCCTCCGATTCTCTCCTCTGCTGTCACTGCTGTCAGGACTGCTAGTGAGGCTAATAAATATGTCATGTACAAAGCCTGTGCTCTGCAGCTGCCAGCCTGGGCTGTGGAATGTGACTTGCATGAATAAGGACGCTCATACACCAGCATAAAGCACCATTGGTAAATATGTTTTACTAAACCACATGGCATTGCACACTTGTATCTCTAACTTCCAAATGCAACAACTGCACTCATACCACTGAGTGTGCTGATATCTCTTACCCTAAGGGAGCTTTTAGGTCATTACATGCCGCCCAATAAAGCAATTAGAAGACGTTTAGCTGAAGCCAATTGACTATTTGAGTTGGATTTGCAAATAATATAGAAATTCTGAAATGATGTGTTTTATGAAATGACCTTATAAGGACTGATTGTGTTTTGACTAATATTACCTGCAATGGAGACAGTGCTTGTAGGGGATAAGGGTTTGAGTCTCCATCTGTGGAGGTGCTGTGGACAGTTGTCTATAAACACAATGGAAACCCACGTGGTTTTATAATCAGCCATTAGTAATCAATCAAGTTTGACACTGACCTTGTTAATGTTTACATTAAGTGTAAATAAGTGAGAATGCTTGAAATTGACTGCATGTATTAGTTTGCTTGTTGGTATGCTTTTCATGTGTACAATGTATAACACAACATCAAGTTGGATTTTCAATATTTTTTTTCTACTTCTGTTATAAAATAATGTATTCCTAATTCTAAACCCTCCGTTTTTTTTCTTTTTTTTTAACAAAACAAAGCTTAAATAAAAATGCAGTCTCATGTCAGAACGAAAAAAGAGTTAATAGCCTTTGTGTTCATAGCGGCTTGACCAATCATCAGCTGTTTCTTACTCCACCTTCTTGTGATTGGCTGGTGGTGAGGGGCATTTTAGGGGAATCCCTGTTTTGCTTACATTTCAATGAAATAATGGTGTTGAGCCTTCAAATTGACATCCACAGCTTTGTACACGTGCAGCCCAATGATGATGGAAAAAAACCCCAGCACAACATTAGTTAAATCCCTAGTGGGTATGTACATAACATGTTCACACAGAGTTCAGTGGCCTAAATGGAGAAACTAGCATCGAAAAAAACCCAGCTGCACAATGCTAACACATGTAGACTCAGGGATGAACACAAATGATTATGAAATCAGTGTTGAATGCTTGCAGAGTTTAAAGGGAAATGACAGTGTTTATTTCACTGTACATGTAAAGACTTAGGAAGGCAGTAGAGCAAAATGTTTTATCTTTCAAGTATTCTAAGAAACATTTTGTAGCTTGCCAAGCAAATGAGATAAACTGATGTGTAACTTGCTTGGTAAACACACAGTACGTGCCATGCCAGCAATTAACACTGGCTTTGTGTTGTCATCAGCCTGGTCTTGGCTTCCATTGACCCTCATTTATTTGCCATTGGTAGGTGTCCTTGATACTTGGCGGATGGATAGAGTTGCCGATGAATGCGTTGCTGGTAGGAGATTTTTATGCAGCGATAATAACGTTCCGTTTCCCTTTCTTCTTTTTACAGTTATTGAGGACAGCCAGTACGCTGCCACCATGACAGACGTGATCCGAGACGTAGGGGTAAAGCAGGCCCTTCCTCCTCGTGTTGGAGAAAAGCCAGCCACAGATTTTGGATATGTGGGCATCGATGCTATTTTAGAACAGATGAGGAAAAAGGCCATGAAGCAAGGTTTTGAGCTGAATATAATGGTAGTCGGTGAGTACCTCCATTTTATATAACCATTACATTATTGCTCTCAAGAGGTGTGTTTTACCAGCAGGTTTGCAATGATCAAATGCTCTGATTGCCAGTTACAGGACTTCTCCCCGGCTGCACCCACTCTCTGGAATAACCTTCCTTGCCCAATAAGACTATCCTCTACTTTCCAAACTCAAGCGCTCCCTTAAAACTCACCTCAAGCTTACTAAATTCCTCAACCCACTTCTTAGCATTTGTCTACCCAATTTGCAACTAGTTTGTTATTCAGTTTCTTTTTCTGCTACATAATAAACTCTGAACACTTTCTCTTTCCATACTAAAATGACCTTACGTTTTGCTGCCGGCACAGCTGTGTGACTGGATCATACTGAGCACTGTTACCATACAACCTGGCTGCTCCGTAGTATGATACAGTATATATAGCACTTTCACCATACAACCTGGCTGCTCCATTGTATGATACAGTATATATAGCACTTTCACCATACAACCTGGCTGCTCCATTGTATGATACAGTATATATAGCACTCTCACCATACAACCTGGCTGCTCCATTGTATGATACAGTATATATAGCGCTTTCACCATACAACCTAGCTGCTCCATTGTATGATACAGTATATATAGCACTTTCACCATACAACCTGGCTGCTCCATTGTATAATACAGTATATATAGCACTTGCCCTTATGTATCAATCCCCAATGTCCTATAGAGTGTAAGTCTGTGATCAGGGACCTACCCAGTCTGTCTGTTACTACCCAGTCTTGTTACAATGATTGTTAAAGTTGTAAAGCGCTACATAATTTGATGGTGCCATATAAAAACCTGTTCATAAATAAATATATAAAATGATCTCATTACCAGATCCAGCGCTAGAAAATAGGTGGAAAGTTACACCTGTACGGAACCAAATAAATGGTATTCTTTGCCTGCAGGGAGAATACTCTGCTTTTACTTATTACACACAGATACTGACCAGCTTTAAACTTGAGCTGGGAAACATCAACTCTCATACTGTTTGCAACAGGTGACATTGGCCTCTCCTGCGATTCAGCATGGTTTTCCCCAGGTGTAACGTTCCACCTGTTTCCCTCTTATTATCAAACTTTTGAAAAACTGCTCCGATGGCCTTATATTTGCTGCCTAATCCCTCTGCTGATTAGCAGATACTCTCAATGCGACAGTCTACAGATGGGGAAATCCGTCATGACTCTTGTTTGGGGTTATAGCATTTGTGACGGGAGAGAGGTCGTCCTTTAGAATGGACATAGTTCTTCTCCTGAGGTCTGAGGCGTGTGTGTTGTGGAGAAACATGGAGAACATTTGCACCTTGTTTAAGTCTAGTTAAACTGGCAGGCAAATATACATGTGCTAAAAAATTAGATAGGGTGTGTCCTATAAGTAATATAAATAATATGTATATATATCTATGTATACACATATCTTTGTATTGGAGCAGAAAGCAGGAGGTACACACATACAGGAAGAATGCATCTTACACAAGATATACAAACAATATCATATCGCAATTATCACACCTATGTCACAACGGCGACATAACTCTCCTAGAACCTGATGGTTGGATTGTTCCGGAATTCTATTAGAATGAGCACAGGGCAGTGAGGAGGTAACTGATTATCAGGTTCAGAGGCGGAACTAGCGAGTTGTGGGCCCAGGTGCAAAAAAATATGCATTGGCCCTGATGATATCTAATGGGGAGCTTTGGCGGTGTGGTGATGACGGATGTGGGCACCGGTGCTGTTGCACCAATAGTAGTTCCGCCCTTGATCAGGTTATGGTCCTGGCAACCAGAGCCTTTTGTTGGCTGCTGGGGATATTGCACACAGTGTCCCACACATAAATGACCCATACATCAATAATTCTGCCCTATATGCAGGAGCAGACCGTATTCCACTGTATGTACAAATCTATTCATTCATTCATTTGCACCACTTGCCCAGAAGGCAAGTGTCCCTTTATTAGTTTTTGTTTGTTTATTTTGGTGTTTTTTGCTCTTGATTCTGAACAAGTCCCAGTTGTAGCCTTCAAAAAGGAGTATGTCCTTGGTCTTACTGAATAAATAAAAGAAAACATATTTCTCCAACACAGGTAGATACCATAGCAACTGGCATTTGGAAGGTCTGGAGCAGAGTATTGTATACCTAGCGGAATGGGTCATGTTGGAGAGTGTGCGATAAATGCAGTGATATGATTTTGCTTGTCGACTTTAAAAAAAAAATAGCTTGTTGATAGACAAATCTTTATTGTTCTCACAGGTCAGAGCGGTCTGGGAAAATCAACATTAATAAACACACTCTTCAAANCTAGACGCGGGCGATACGTTTAATTCATATCCATCTCTTTAAAACCAAGAAAACTCCCCCACTCCAGTACAACGGGTGTGCGTCCCCGCAAAGAAAATGTGAATTCCGAAAATTCTGATTTCTCAGTTCGATTGCATATGCATCGAGGAGCTTTCAGTGCTCTGAAAAGTTATTAAAAAATAGTCCCCCAGTCCATTCCCTAATTCTTACCCGAACCCTCCCTTCCTGGCAGCCTGACCCTCACCCACCATCTCCCGCAGCCTGACCCTAACCCTCCCTCCCCTACACCCTGATCCTGACCCTCCCTACCCCACACAGATAATTTACTCACCTGTCCCTGGTCCAGCGAGCAGTGGCGGAGGGATATCGCGGATTGCGAAAGTGAATGGGTATGCTCACCCATTCATTTAAAAATAGGGTAAGTATTCGAAAAAGGGACATCCGAAAAGAAACTTTCTATGTCCCGTTTTCGGTAATCACATTTTCTTAGCGGAGATTGCAACCGCAGTACAACATTGGCATTCTATTTTTTTTTTCTTTTCTTTTTGTAGTTATTGAAGTATTTTGTTCTGTTCTGTTCCAGAAATTGAAGAGAAAGGAGTGCGGATGAAGCTGACGGTCATTGACACGCCTGGCTTTGGAGACCACATAAATAATGAGAACTGGTAAGATGGGGATGACCTGAATCAAGGGATGACCCGAGTCTGGATGGGCAGAGCCAGGCAGGACCTGGGGCAAAGTAGGGCAGGAACCGCTGCCTAATAGAAAGTGTCAGAGACTGACTGTGAAAACAGTGCTGGGCACTCCATGTATGAGTGTATGTATATCGCTGTAGCGCTCATCACTCATACATGGAGGACAGAGCGCTGTTTTAAGCTGTCCACCTCTGACAGCTTGCTTATGGTGCAGGAAGAGCAGCTGCTGTGGCCCCCCTCTCCTCGGGGCCCCGTAGCAGCCACACCCCCTTGCACCTCCTGTAGTTACGCCCCTGGTAGTTGCATTTATTTTTCCTGCAGGTGTTTCCTTGCTATCATGTGTACACAGCAGTGCATCGGACCGGATTCAAACCTGCACTTAGATCTTTAAATGCAACGGCAGTGGCAATACCCATGCAGGTGAGGGGAGACCACTCCCCCTCGCACACACAAAGTAATGATTGGTGGATCCTACCTTAAAATCCCTGCGTCATTCCCACATACAGTAGTCTGGTCACAAGTCTGGATAATGCATAAGGGCTTAAATATACCCCTACCATCCATTATAAATATATCTTACCTAACCCTTGTGTGGGCGTCCTATGCAGCTCGTCCTCTTCTGCCTCGCTGTCTGAAAGGCTTTTCCGTACGAAAGTCTGGGTTCTTAGACTCCAGATCCATACTGGAAGAACGCTGTATGCGCGCTCTCTAAGCGAGCGTTTCCCTTTCATTGCGGAAGCCCAGTGCACTGTATTTAGTATTTGTCAATATGAATCTTTGGACACCTGCTGAATGATGTAAATACATAAATAATTGTATTTGTTATGTTTTTCCTGTACATTCTTCTTAGTGGTTTCCAGCATTATTTTGACTTTGCAGCGTCTTTGAATACCTTGGCTCTCATTGCTGCGCAGAATCTGATATTATCATCTGGTTTTTCTTTCAAGCCTCAGGACAGCATTTAATAGAAAATGAGTTATTCAGGAGGAGATGGACCTAAATCCACTCAACCTCAGAAATCCTAAACAGAATTTAGTTTTAAAGAAAATAATTCCATATTTTACGCTGGATGCCGTAACAGCTATACATTCACAATCGGGGGCATATTGGGGGC
Source organism: Limnodynastes dumerilii (assembly GCA_011038615.1). Lineage (NCBI taxonomy): Eukaryota > Metazoa > Chordata > Amphibia > Anura > Limnodynastidae > Limnodynastes > Limnodynastes dumerilii. The sequence goes on along the minus strand of WWET01000862.1, from coordinate 95,436 downwards.
AGTATGCAATCTACGTTATACGTCCGGTGTTTAGTGTTTTTCCTACTGCGCATGCGTAGTACGTTTTTTTTACGTTATTTACGTATCTTTTCCTTATGTAGATTGCGTAAATGCGGTCTGAGAGACCGTAAGGAAAAGATACGTAGATAACGTAAGAAAATGTACTACACATGCGCTGTAGGAAAAACCGCTAACACCGGATGTATATGGTATGGTCCGGTAGTCTTCATACGACTCTGGGACTTTAAATGGCCATGAAAAAAAAATCAAAAGGTCATATAATCAACTTTATGAGGCTACCAAAAAAGTAAATAGGATGAACAGAGTATAGAAATCCTTAATAAGAGCGAGTAATAAAATGACCTTGACCTTGCACCTTTTGTAATGGCACCATTTTAGCTGTTTTCCATATGTCGGAAGGGTTTCACATGTAACATCACAAAGCAGCATTTGTACTTAATCTTTTGTACTTTTGTTACTGACATTTGCCTTGAGTTGAAGCCAACATTGACTTGTTCAGCCAAGTATAAGCACTGTCTTTATGTAAGTTTATTCAGTTTATTAAGAAACAATCTGTGCTATTTGTTACATTTCTAATGACTTGACTTGTTCCTTCGCTAGCTGGCTGCCCATTATGAAGTTCATTAATGACCAATACGAGAAGTATCTACAGGAGGAATTAAACATCAACCGTAAGAAGCGAATTCCTGACACCAGAGTCCACTGCTGTATATATTTCATCCCAGCCACAGGACACTCGTAAGTCAATTGCGTTTGCCATGTTTCTGAACGTAGGATCCCCCCGTTGTCTGCTCTGCTTCTCCGTCTCTCCAGGCCCGTAGCTGAGGCTGAAATAACACAAACTGTACCACAAAAAAAATTTGTGTAGCACCCCTGGGGGGAGAGGACAGAACCTCCCGCCTTTGGCCCACAATGACGCCTGACGCTGCAGTTTATTTTATCAAGCCCCGCCCCCAACTGTTCAGTAGTTATTCACTGCATTCTAAGGCATTGGGGGCAGGGCTTGTTCATGGCATTAGGCTCCACCCCCTGCTTCACATTTTTGTGATCCATAGGATTGCACAATGGGGCTGTGGCTTTAATATGTGTAATACAGACTTTAGATTTTCCACTCGGTTCCATGTGCAAACTTCCACACTACCCTATGATAACGCATCCTGGGAGCAGTGATGCTTCTGACAGAGGAGCTGTGTTCCTCTCGCAAGTGGGCGTGACTTGGTGTTATAACGTACAATAGTAGTAATAGTATAGTAGTAGTATAGACACAAAGGTGAGCAGCGTAATGATCCAGACATGCCAGGATCATAAATATGACTATAAGAATTCCATTTTGTGTGAGGGTGCGGTCAGAGGAGTGATCGCCTGGATGTGTAATATCGCAGCCCTGTGATTGCAGAGCTCCGCTTATCCCCCGCAGATAAGATCTGATACATTTTCTCTTTCTCCAGGATCAATAATTTGTGTAACGCTTCATAGAATATTTGTTCAATCACCTGGGTGACAAGATTGATAATATCAGTATTAGCAGTAGTGTCAGGATCATCTCTGACATAAAGTGATCTGTTAAAAATACAGACGGATCCAGACTTAAGTAAGTGCTTGAAATGAGTTACTCCTGGGCTAAACCATGTTCAAGGTAATTGTATTCTTTGCATGCAGGGATATATCTTTGAATTGCTTACTGCACACAGATACTGACCAGCTTTACTATCACACTGTTATTTAGACTTGGGATAGGAAACCTCTCCTCTCAACTCTAATACTGTTTGCAACAGATGAAACATGACTCCCCTGCAATCAACATGGTTTAGCCCAGGAGTAACTAAGTTCAAGCACTTACTTAAGTTTGGATGCAGCCCAATATATTGGACATTGCTCCTGTGTAGACAACAGACACTGCAGTACTGAGCCAATCACAGTACATACAAAGAAAGACTAGAGGATCTAAGCATGTGTAGCTTGGAGCAGAGAAGGGAAAAGGGGCATATAATAGCAGCTTTCACATATATCAAGGGCTGTAACCAGGCACAGGAGGGTGGAATTATTCAAGGTAGGTTGCACACAAAGGGTAGGTTGATAAAAAATGTGAGGAAACATTACATCTGATCTGATCCAGAATCTTTTAATTCCAGTTTCTGAATTCTTTGTTTAGCCTCTGGGGTTTGGGTGTAAGTTACTGCTCCATCCTTTATATAAAGGATAAATATCTTCAGACTGTCATTGAGTGGTTCATTCGGAGCTCCTCTCTCCGCCAGTCACAGGTGCATAAAGGTCATCTCTAGAAAGGTTATTCTTAATGCTTTCTAAATGTTTAGAGACTTTATGTAGGTTGTTCTGCTGCAGAACAAGTAGTTTGTGGAGCCTGGTGGATTATGTGCGGATTATGACCGTGTAATGGCTGTGTCATTATACAAACAAAGCATATGTATACAGATTACCCTGACCCTATTGTTTATCCTTGTGGTTGGCGAGATGCATTTGCCTTATATAAGGCACAGCTTGAGAATCTCTTCAGAAATGAAATCTTCTTTACATGGGACTTTTTTTCTGGAGCTGTCCCTCTATAAATACATATTGGTGCCCTCTGTACTGAAATGCTATAGATATATAGAAGGGAATCTCACCAGTGACTTCTTAGTGTCTGAAGGAGTTTCCAGAACTCTTGAGCTGGGTACACACTTGTGCAATCCTCTCTACATCCAACTCCCAACCAGACTGCTTACACAATCCTACAGCAGACCAAGGTCTCAGCTCCAACACCCAATCCATGATACACACTCGTACAATATTACAGCAGACCCCGACCTGCATCTGCTGAAAGGATTGTGTCACCGTACACACTCTCCCAATTATTCCTGACCCCCTGTCACCCTGTCACTCACACACAAAAGCGATGCCGCATGATGTCAGATTTGGGAGGAGAATTGGACAAAGCAGTTGTGGGAGCTTACACACTAGTAAATTGGTTGTGTGATGGGTGGTCAGGTCTCTTGATTGTTAAGCAGGTTTAAAATAATCATTTGACCCAACCAGAGAACCAGGATTGAATGTTATGAGGTTTTGTGAGCCTACACACTTATCCAATGTAGGGCCAAAAGGATGATCGGAGTTCGGATTGGAAATTGTATAGTTGTATACACAGCTTTAGACTAAAGTAATGAAAGCCGCACCCAATTAGATTGACACAGCTGCTGCCCAATCAAATCCATCTGTTCATGTAAATAAAGCTTCAATGAGACAGAGGAAGCTACTTTGCCTCCCTCTTAGTACTGCTGCATCAAGACTCACCACAGCTGTATCCAGAACATGAGGGTTTCTAATCGGGTCCATAGCTACACCTTGACCAGGATTCTGGGTGTGAGGGAATCCTCCAGAGCTGTCCTGGTTCAAGGACACCCAGGCTCATAGCTATGAAGCTGTTTCTATTATAGTATCAAAGTTTTTAGTTTTTTTTGTATATAATCATCCACAATATATCCAGCTGGCACTTCCTAGGTCAGTGTGTGACTGCCAAGTCCAAACAGTGTGGATAGAGAGTTATTATATAGCCGCGGGGTCAATAGGATCTCCGCTTATAAGAGAGACATTAAGTATTCCAAATGAAAGATTGAAGTTATTACAGACCTCTTTAAATAACCTTATTAAGGATGTTGGTCTGTTGGTCCCTACTGAGTACGGCCCTATTTCGAAAAGGACCATTCTCTTCCAGCCAGTTCCAAACTGCCTGGGCAATCGATTGCTTCTGCCTCGAAGAGGCAAAGCAATGGATTCACGGAGCACCAAAGACGGTGCTCTGAATGGTAAATTTTACCATAACCCTTTCCCTAATCCTTACCTTAACCCTAAGACTCCCCTCCCTGAAGCCTGACCCTAACCCTTCCCTTCCATGACTGTAACCCTAACCTTCCCCTTTCATACCCCTAACCTTCCCTTCCTGAGAGCCTAACCCTAAAAGTACCTGGAGAGGATACTCACCTCTCCGGTGGGGTTAGCGACAGGTCTGGTGGGCGGCGGCTTCCGAAAAGGAAAGGGTAAGTATAACGCTCAGCGTACTCACCCGTTCATAATAAAAACTTTCTAAAATGCCTGTGTTTCGAAATAGTGACGGTCGATACTGAGCCTTTGGCTGTCTCTAATTCTAAAACAGCCATTTCTGGCCGCAGACTGACAACGCCTCATTTATTAGGACATTGTGTCTGCATTTGGGAAAGAAGCTGAACTTTTCTATGCTAAACCCTAAGGTGGTGAAAAAACCCCAAAACTAAACAGGAATATAATTAAAAACAATAACCACAAACATTATTCTGATTTATACAACTAGTCTCGTTCTAATATTTCCAGAGAGAAATATGCTTGTGACCGGCTTATTGCACGGTAAATAAGGACCATTTCATGGTTATAATACATTAAATGCTGTGAAATTAAACACAGATGCTTTCTGCACTTACTGTGATGGTTTATTATCCAGATTATTATAATTATTATTAACACTTATTTATATATAGCGCCACAAATTATGTGCAGTGCTTTACACATCTGGCCTGCCCTTATTGGAGCTACATACTAAGGTCCCTAACACACATACACCTACACACACTCAGACTTAATAATTAAGTTCATTTAGTTCTCAGCCAATTAACCTACCAGCATGTTTTGTTTTGTTTTTTTGGTGTAACCCAAACAGACACGGGGAGAACATACAAACTCCACCCAGATAAGGCCTAGTCCAGGAATTAAACTCATGACCTCAGCGCTGTGAGGCACAAGTGCTACTCATGGTCACCATCCTACCTTATCTAGATGTCTTGTATCTGTCACCAAAGGACACAACTAAAGTTGGCCACACACTAGATCATTTATTGCCCCAATCATATAGTTATCAGTAGATCGGATAAATAATCGCTGTAAATAAAAAGGAGGTTTAGGTCACAATATAGCAATTTTAGGTTAAGCTCACCTGCCAAGCGTCAAGGCACCTCCTGTAGGTGAGTCCCTATGTGTACTCACGATGTGTGTATTAAGACCCTTCTGCCATTTGAAAAGTGTGCAGCAGCCATATTGGGGAGGGGTCAGGCTCCCAAAGTAAAACTAGTAACAGTAACAAGGGAACACCTCCCCAATATGGCTGCTGCACACTGTTCAAATGGCAGGAGTGTCTTTATACAGAGATCCTGAGTACACATATAGCAAAAGGATAGGGACTCAACTACAGGAGGTGCATTGACGCTGGGCAGGTGAGATAACCCAGTATAGCTATATTGTGACCTAACCCTCCTTTTTATGTATGTACTGATACATAGTGTTATATAATGTATGTTTGGAGCGCCGGACCTCAATTGTAGTTGCACAGTGGTCATTTTGGTCCTTGGCTGCACCACTACATTTATATATACACTTGCACACATTTCATATATTGAGCGCAGCCTTTTGTTTTATTCTTACTGTAAATAATCGCTGTATTGTGTGGTGCAGATAGATTTTTGAATGCTAGAGTCCAATAATCTAATTGTTCTGAATTCCTAAATAATAATCGTCCAGAGGGGACAATATTGTGTAGTGTGTTGGTTATCGGACCCTGTTCCTCCACCTCCTGGTGGGAATTTCCCCATCTGTCTCGCTCCACAATTATCAGCAAGTACAGCAGTAATACAGTGACTTGTTTTTCTGTGTTCTGCAAGAGATGCACAGCTTATGTTACTATATTACTATTATGCTTGCCTTTACTTATACAGTCAGGCAGGCGGGGGACATTCTGGTCCGCCAATTAGCTAGCTGC
>WWET01000862.1:59055-89581 GCA_011038615.1 Limnodynastes dumerilii | reverse complement strand
GTCCGTGTAGCCTCCTGTCAGTCTCTGCAACCCCTAGGCGAAAATAATTCTTTTTTTTTTGGCCACCTCCTGCTGGGAGCAATAATCACCCTTTGTAATGTTTGGTCAGCGTTAGATGTGCACTAGTCAGAGTGATAGACACAGGTTATCGCTGCCTGTGTGAGGTCATTCCTCTAGATTGCTTAGTTACATTACACATGGTTACATATACATGAGTGCTATTGAGTGAATAGCAACAATTGGAAGTAAATAGGTCGTATTGGACATTTTTGCCTTTTGTGCTAAAATATTTTTCTGTACCACTGGTAATACACAATCACCCTGGAAGATCGGAATGAATTAGCCAATGAACACACTCATCTGTGTATCTTCTATGACCTGGTTCTTCCAGAAGACACAGCATATTCTCTAAAAGTAGATACAGACCATAGTTATACTTTAAATGTCCTTTGTGATGTTTTTTATTGTTTTTGTTTTGATCAATTACAGTTTGTCTGTGCATTAAATTCCCAAAATAATATCTAAAAAAGTATACAAACTTTATTCATAGTTTTGCAAATATTGGTATTCTCCAACCATAAGTCATTCAACCCCCACATACTCATATTTTGTGCTCAGTAGTTAATGCGACATTTTATAGATATTCTCATTTTATACACTTGGGTCCGGACTCACAGTTACGTAGTTTTCGTCTTGCGTACATTGATTTAAGAATTGACCTACTATGCATGTGTAGTGGCTTATTTACACGATCTACGTACCATTTCTGTTAAAATATCGTACGTAAGACGGAAACTTTGCAACTGTGAATCCGGACCTTGGTTTCTAAGCTCTAAAGCCATAAAATTTGGCTCTGGAGTCCCAGTATAATTGCATGACTTAAATTGTTTGTTTTCCTGCCAGGTGAATCGAGCCCTAAGGATCAATTAAAATGTAGCCTTTCCATACAGATCTACATAACCAGATTGTATCTTCTCGTAAACAGGTTTCAGACTATGGAGAGAGGAAGTTTATTATTCTGGATCATAACTTTTGTTTAATATTTTCCCCCTTTGTCCCGCAGACTCCGGCCATTAGACATCGAGTTCATGAGGCGCCTGAGTAAAGTAGTGAATATCGTGCCCGTCATCGCCAAAGCAGACACGTTAACCCTAGAAGAGAGAGACTATTTCAAGCAGAGAGTAAGTGTCCGTTTGTGAAGTGACTGGGTCATGCAGAGCACTTACCATACAACCTGGCTGCTCCTTTGTGTAATATAAGGCACTTGCCCTTATGCATTTAACCCTATAGAGTGTAAGCTTGTGAGCAGGGCCCTCTTACCCACCCAGTCTGACTGTTACTACCCAGTCTTGTTTATACCGATTGTTAAAATTGTAAAGCGCTATGTAATCTGCTGGCACTATATAAAAACCTGGTAATAAATAAAATAATAAATATGAAGATGGGGTGAGTTTTGCTAACCTGATCCTGTATGGGCTTGAAAGGGTTAAAAGACTATACAGCCATTTTAACTGGTTTAGTTTGTGGCTGATATGAGATGAAATAGGCCATCAATATGGACCATCGGAGATGACGGAAAAAAAAATGTGTTAAGCCGATGTTCTTGTAGTCATTTTAATGGTATTTTAGTGTGACTTTAGCTAGCATTTTCTTAGTATGAAGCTCTGTGTGTTGACCTCTATAGGCATTTCCTGCATGTTATTGATCTTCATGATAAGCTGTATCTCATGGGTCTGTCACTTCCTGTGTGTAGACTGCTGCATTCTCGTAATGAGTGAACTCTCTTTCTATAGGGGCTGACTAAGGAATATGAACGCCCCCCCTATCTCACCTCTCTCCTTACCCCACAGATCCGCGCTGATCTCCAGAGCAATGGTATAGATATCTACCCTCAGAAGGAGTTTGATGAGGATGCAGAGGACAGGCTGGTGAATGAGAAGATCAGAGTATGTGGCTAGACGTGTTCCTCTCTGTGGTTATACATATATATATTCTGTGGCTGCCACACAGAATTGTTTAGTGATGTTGGACCGGATGCAGACCTTGTTTGTTCCACCGTTTATGGAGCTTTTTCGTGTTGTGCATCTGTGCAAACCAATCAGAACTCATTCCAACTCCATCCAGTCTTGAGTAATGAGTGTTGTAACACAGGGGTGGGGCTGACTTTGTTTTGTGGGCGTTCCCTCTTAGGCAGAGTACAGTAGAAACATCCCCTTTTATTTTTATTGAGTTCCTGCTCTGGCCTGTTATACTAATGTTGTTCTTATGAGTATTTGCCATGATCCTGAATCCTTCCTTTCTGAACTAGGAAATGATCCCATTTGCTGTGGTAGGCAGTGACCAAGAATACCAGATCAATGGCAGACGGATACTGGGCCGGAAAACCAAGTGGGGTACGATTGAAGGTGAGGCTGCTCTAAAGGCTGTCCCAATGTCCAAAACGCAGGCAGAAGTGCATTGTGGGTAGTGACCACAACTTCACTACTCCTGCCACCATGAAATGGTTCACTTCATATACACTTGAATGGATTGTGATAGATGATTCTAAATCTTGGTGCCTAGTATTTATTAATACAGGGTAAAGGATATAATATCTGCTTACTGATCTAATAGAATGACCTTTACCTAATGACCCTCTTTAAATATTGCACTTCCTGTGTTTCCATAAGACTCCTGTATTATTCAAGGACATGGCTTCATTTTCATTGCCCCTGGATACTGCACAGACAGCAGATCTGTGTCGTGTCCAAAGGCAGTTAACTGAATAAAATAAGCACCTTGCTGATAGTACCTTGTGCTGTTTAACAAAAGGGGGTATGTACCAAATAATAAAGAGTCTTTACAGTTGATGGGCGGGGAGTGGCAGGCACATACACAGGTGAATGAATATGTACACAGCTTAACTCTGTAATATGTGATCAAATCTATTAAGTGAAAGGCTATCCCTACTGCTCACCTTTATAAATAAGTGACACGGGAAGGACCAATGAGCATAGCGTCCTGGGAGCACACTGGCCAGTGGAAGAAGAGGGGCGGGCACAGGGCGTGACAGGGGGGGTGGGTCTATGAGAGAGGCGGCTGCAGATGGTGGGTGTGAGGAGAGAGTGCCGCTGATGGGGAAATAATTGTAATCTTACTCATTTTTTCTGTTATTTTGACAGGCTTTTAACTAATATACTGTCATTCATTAGTAGAATAAAATGTGCAGGAACTTGACATACATTAAACATTAATTCATTTAAATGTTTAATAAAAAAACAAAGACATTTAGCAATCGTAAATGAAACGTTATTAAAAATACAAATTGATGAAAATCATATCAACACGAATGTGTGTTAAACAAATCATCATTTATTTCAAATACCAATCAGGAAGAATGCAGAAAATACTCCTGAAACAAATGAATTAGAGCAATAAAATATTGAGGCAGTTAAATAATAATAATAATTAGTAATGTTACTAATGACCCAATTATTTGCAAACCCCCATAAACGCAGCACGTTAGTTGTATGTTGATACAGAGAATAATGTGATATTTAGCCAATGGCGATACGTTAATCGTTTGGACATCAAGATAACTGAAGATCACCTGTCTGCAGCTTGTTCTAGTCACTGGTGTTATCTCTATAATGGGATAATGTCACTTTATAGGGGAGGAACGTATTCCATTATTATTAAATTACTTCCAAAAATGCCTCAGGGACGATCGGATTAAGATCACTCTGAGAAAATCACATGAGACGTGTCTCGGAAACTCTGGTTTCCTTCCTAACCGGACAATGGTGGTGGTTACATCCAGGAAGTATTTAACAAGTTTAAAGATCCTATTTGATTAAAAAGCCCTTAATATAAATAAATATACATACATACATTAATACATACATTTATGACTATTTTTATTGTAACCAATTGTACACAACGCATTGCACAGTATTTTTAACCCCTCTTTGTTAGTCCATGCCCCAATTGTATGATCTATTATTTTCTACCACACACACACTGATTGTCCAGTGCTCTTTATGTGTGTCTGAGGAACGCCCACACTAAACCGGGGAGAACATATAAACTCTGCCCAGCCGGGGCCCTTTTGTCAATGCCAGTACTGTAGATTTGTAGCAGCATATAAGGGGTGAGGTTTAAGCATGCCATGGCCTGCGCAGGTGATGGGCCTTGCACGACATCGCACTGTAAACAGGTGTTTATAGGTTTGAATTGCCCCCTTTTGGAAAGTAATAAAATAAAAATGAATGGGCCACGATAGTCATCCGTACCCTCCCCCGTTCCAGATCGAAGTATGTACTGCACCAGAGGCGGAACTAGCGAGTTGTGGGCCCAGGTGCAAAAATATGCTTTGGCCCTGATGATATCCCAGTTAACACGGTGGGTAGCTTCAGCGGTGCGGTGATGACGGCTGTGGGCCCTTGAATCCGCATGGGCCCCAGTGCCCGCATGGCACGCATGTGGCCAGAATCCTACTGTAACGTTTATGCACACGCCAATATGTGTAAGGCACTCGTTCACAATGGAGCCTAACCCTTACGTCACAGCATGGAATCCAGCTTCGGTCGTATGGTCATGTGCGCTGGGTGCTAACCTATCCTTAATGTGTAAGAACCCTGTCGTTACACCCATTCTGCGTCCAGTCGTTGTTCCATGCGGTCAAATATAGTTATTATTGCATTACTCTTATTCTCTCTCCTCATGTGCAATGCTGTCTGGTGGGAACATCCGTCACACTGACAGGAGCAGCGATCCCTCTGAACCAGGCTAAACTCCTCTTTACCATCTATAAATCCCATGTAAGCGGTCCTAGCTGCTCGGTGCCCCCGGCTGTTGCATTGTGGAGTGATTGTGTTTTTCAAAGTAATTTTATTTCAAACGCCAGTAAAAACCACACTGGAAAATTTAGGGGGTATGCGGCCAAACACATTTGTTCTATATTTAAGTTTTGGCTCTGTGCGATTCACCGTTTCTCTTATGCTTGCAGCGTGCAACTAAAATGATCTCCGCAGGGTTCCTTAATCCTCTTGCTAGGAGAAAATACAGGCTGCGATTTCCTCTGACCCACAGATATCAGAGAGCAGAAGTGGTTGTAGAAGTGCTTGCGTCTTTATTTTGTTCTTTGAGAGCCATAATATCAGACTCGGGTTTCTGTGGCCACCGGTGACTTATAAATTGCAGCCTCTGGAATCTGCCCTAATTCCATGTAGTGTTCTTGAAATGCTGCCTATTAATGGAATGGAATATACTTTAACAGATGGAGCAACTGTTTTAATGTCCGGTTTCTTTGACGTCTGAAGCTGCAAATTAACCGCTTGCTGATTGGGTAGATTAGGTTTGATTCTTTGTTAAGGCTTTGCCTAAACTCCTGTTTGTGTACATGGTAATGTTGCTGGTTCCAGGCACTCAATGTATCAGGACAAGTCATGCTGAAGCTGTAATACAAGCTTTACGGCAGAATGTTTTAATTACAGGGGGACTTTAAATAAAAAATAAAAATACTTTGGTTTTTTTTTTGCTCTACCCTATAACCCTGTTCCTGTTGTACTTGTGTAACCTGTGTAAATGCATGTTTGAAGGTACTGGACCACAAGCCAGTGTGTATAGAGAAGCCGATGAGCTGTGGCTAGCGTCTCCTGCCACGTCTGTGCTTTTAATTCAGATGGAGGTTACTAGCGCACCCCTCTCCTCCCACCACCCCCTCTTTCCACTCCACTGGCTCACGTTGTTTTTTGGCTTCGTTCAGGCAGCGCGTCCAACTCGGAGGAGGCTTTAACTCTTTCTAGAACTATAAAAGCCCACACGTCTGCCATCGCAAATTGAAAGGTGTCAGCCCATAATCTTCTAAGCAATTCACCAAACAGAAACTTTGATTGTTAGGTTTATATGATCATGGGGCTGTATCCAGTAAGTGCTTGAAATGAGTTACTCCTGGGCTAAACCATGTTGATTGCAGGGGAGTCATATTTCATCTGTTGCAAACAGTATTAGAGTTGAGAGGTGATATTTCCTATCCCAAGTCTAAATAACAGTGTGATAGTAAAGCTGGTCAGTATCTGTGTGCAGTAAGCAATTCAAAGATATATCCCTGCATGCAAAGAATACAATTAACTTGACTCCCCCTGGAATCAACATGGTTTAGCCCAGGAGTAACTAATTCCAACACTTACTTAAGTCTGGATCCAGCCCATTGTGCTTAATCTTTAGATGTGTGTTACTAGGTTGCTTTCAACCATGGACTAAGCCTGCCACCCTGTGGTTACTTCTGGGAATTCACCATTCTCATAATTTTATTTTTTTGTCCTTGCAGTGGAAAACATAGGTCATTGTGAATTTGCCTGCCTGCGAGATCTTCTGATAAGGTGAGTGCCTAACGTTTAATTGTGGTCACTGAAGCTTTACATGTTTCATTACAAGTTGATTAAATCTATTTTCCCCCATTGCTCGCAGCTGTAAACAGTTTGATTATCTCAAAAGACAATCTGGACTTTGTTTATTCCTCAGTGGTTGTGTGTTTTTTAACAGTGTTTGCTTGGTGCTCTCCTGATCGCTCTGGGATTTATTGGAGCAGTTTCTACAGCCATGTGCAGTAGTTTCAGCTTAAAGCTTCTATACTATACACCATTCCTTCCCCAAGTTGTCTGCAGATAACTATATTGTTACTCAAGTGACAGCCACTTGGATGCTCCTCATAACTTTTATACATGGATCTCTGCAATGTTTTCTGTGCTGATACGTTTTTATTCTCTCATTTTTTGATTTTATACCAAGTATGTCACCATTTGCCATTTATTTTTGTCCTACCATAATTCCCTGTTTATATAGTGTCCATTAATAATCATTACATGCACTCAAATGTATGGAAAAACCATTGATGTGTTGTGAAAATACAAATCCCATAATGCTTTGCTAAATATAAATCTTTTGACGGATTTTTCAAATGGCCATTAATTGTACCTAGAACAGTCTCTTATTTGATTGTATCACATGCATATAGTATAGCTCAAGCTCCCGATATCCAGAGCCAATCTGCTGCTAGGGCTTCCTGTCAATCTCATCAGCAGGAGAGGTGCTAATATCAGGACCTGTCCCATTATTGACTACTTCCTACTGGGAGTGCTCATCGCCCTAGTGCAGGCTTGTCCAACCTGGGACTCCAGGTGTTGTGAAACTACATATCCCAGTAAGCTTTGACTGAATGGCCATAGCTGATACCTGACAAAGCATGCTGGGACTTGTAGTTTCACAACACCTGGAGAGCCACAGATTGGCCAGGCCTGTATTTGTGTATGGCCATCTGATGGGATCAAGAGCTATAAAATCTGGACCCAGTGCTAATAGTCTTATATCTACTGTTTCTCTTCTCTTTAGCAATAGGGATGTCCCTCTCGCCATGCGTTACATCTCCTTGGTGACATTTTGCATGCACAATACTTAATGGGCTGTAGTCACAAGCACGCCCACTGTGTAGCCTAAAGGGGACCATTCTCTGCCCCCATAATCAGGGGGTTTATACTGCTTTCTTATTGATTTGCTGTGTTCGATTCCATGCAATGAGACTCTGACATCTCTTTCCATGCAGGACGCACATGCAGAATATCAAAGACATAACGAGCAGTATTCACTTTGAAGCATACCGTGTCAAGCGACTTCAGGAAGGAAATGTCTTCTCCAACGGAACAGCAGATAAAGACTACTCTGCCAACGAAATGTAATTCTGGGACCTAGCGCCCCCTCGTGGTCATCCTGTATTTCATTTTCTTTTGTGTCTTCTGTGCCCGATTCATTGTGTGGGAGGACTATCGGGGAGAAGGATCAGGAAGGCTAAGCCCGTTCATTTTCCGAGTCTCTGATTTTGCCTGGTGATTGATCAGTTAGAGGAAGGGGGGGTAACACGCACATAAGATAAATGAGTTTACGCAAATATGAATTCGCAGACCATGTGACCCTTTTACAGTATCCGCCATTTGCGTTAGCAGTATCTTGCCAAACAATTCATTCTGTAGTAGTGCTCTACTAGTCTCTGATCTCTCTGTTTTCATAGTTACATATCAGATCACCTCTTATCATAATGCTAGAAGGAGTGACCGCGTTATCACATGCCAAAATCTTACGTGCCGAAGGTTAAACGAACAGAATGTGAATATAGAGGTGCCTCCCGTAGCCAGATTCCAGGTTAGATACAGTATTTATTACATCTGTGATAAGGGATGGGAAGGGCAGTGATTGAAGTTGGATATTAGAAAGTTGTTTATTAAAGGGCTAGAACTTCTTGCTTTGAGGTTCCACAGGTCCGTTTTAGCCGGTCAGAGTTTTTATTATTCTCGTTTCTGGCAGCCATTTAATTCCTAGCAGTTCTCATGTTTACGCAAGATATTAATCGTCCCTTGGACACACTCCTGAACTTTTCTCAACTTCCTTAAAGTCCCCTTTGTATCATTCCAATATAGACTTCTGCTTACCCTGGTCCCTGTTTCACTATTTCACCGTTACTGGAAGCTAAATATTTAATTCATAATGAAAAACTACTTTGCTCCCTTCCAGATGAGAAGAATTAAAGGTGTCTGGTGTGTATTTAACATTTTTTTCCATTTAAGTATACCTGTCTGTTGAACTGTCATTTTGTGAGTTGTCCTTTATTAATCTCTGGTTTAGCCCTCCTCGAAAAATCCTTCCTCTTTGCTAAGCTGCGTTCCATTAAAGTACAAAAAAAATAAATACAAAAAAAATAAAACATAAACTTGTCGAGTTGCTATATTTTAGCAAATAAAATAACTATATCAACTGAAAGATATATATATATATATTTCACATACTAAGGATTAAGGTATGAAGAGGCAGGATGCTCAATGCACTTGAAATTATGCCTCCCTGTCTGATGTTATTGTACTGTCCTTTGTTAAGAGGAAAACTTAATGTGGTTTTTTGTTTTGTTATGCTTATTTGTGATTTTTTTTGTTTGTTTTTTTTTGTTTTGTTTTTTTTTTTTCAGGGCTGAAATAAATAAAAAAAATCCCAGATTTCATAAAGTGGCCTTTTATTTGATTTATATGCATTATGACAAACTAGTCTTTTTTTTGTATAAATAATAAAATGTGTTTTTAAAATGTATTTCCTAAAATAAATGTTACAAATGCGACATTCTGTTGTGTGTATGTGTCTCTCTCTCTCCAACAAATCTTATTATTCTGTTTCCAGCAGCAGTGATGCTGTTTGTAGCAAGGTGGCTCAGTGAGGAGCACTTTTGTCTCACAGCTGAGGTCATGAGTTTGATTCCCAGACTAGGCCTTATCTGTGTGAAGTTTATATGTTCTCCCTGTGTCTGCGTGGGTTTCCTCCCACAATTCAAAAACATGCTGGTAGGTTAATTGGCTGCTGACTGAATTATCCCTAGTCTGTGTATGTATGTGCAATGCCATTTTCACATCACCACCCTTGAAAAACACAGGATTTAGAACCTGGGTTTTTGCTGGTCAAATTACTGTGTAAAAGAAAGCTGCGTTATAAATCCACCTATAACCCGGGAAATTCCCGGGTCTGACTATATCACATGTGCAGAATTTCCCTGCCCTGACAAGCAACTGTCAATCAGCCAAAGAGGAACTTTTATTGGCTGAAAAAAATTAAGGGGACTTTTTTTTTTTTTAAATAATCCAGAGGACCTGAAAGGAGACAGGCGGGATTTTGTAGTACTTATAGTTCTCCTTTCTGGTCTGGCTGTCTGCAGTTCCGCAATTCGCCACTATAAATTTAGTACTTTTGCATGAGGGGAAAATACTTTGTTATTGCACATAGAACTCATACTGCATAGCTTTATGTTTTACCTATAAAATATCGTTGAGCCAAGAAACATCACCTCTCAGTTACATTTGCCTCCCCTTGCGGTTCAACATTGTATTGCTCAGGTCTGCACTTACACCTAAAAAAAGGTGTAATTTCAGCTCTGAATCAGTCCTGATATTTGTAGTAGGATATATATCCTTATTTAATCAAGAGAAAACAACAACTAAACTAGTATGTAATCATAGTGTCTACTCAATAAATATAAATTGTCAATCATTATACAAGGGTAAACTGCAATATAAACAAACCAGCACCATTTATTAATAATAAAATAATATTTAAAATCAAATATATTGCCCACTGCATATAAATTATATCATTGATTTTAAATGATTTATGATTTGTAATAATGGAGCTAATTTTTGTAGATTGCTGCCTAACATTTTATAGTGATTGACAATTAAGATTTATTGAATAGGTGCTATGATTACTAACTAGTTTAGTTGTTTTCTCTTGAGTATAAAGAGGGTCTGAACAGAAGACCCCTTTCATTAGCTGCCTGCAAGTTCGTGGTTGAATTTATTTATGAAATCTATGGTTTCTTTTTGGTGCACTCTTAAGTCCAAAATAAATTTGGGTTTTGTTTTCTTACATAAACAGCATTTTCCCGTAAACCTAATGCAATCTTAAGGAATGGGGGATCCTGCTATGTTGATCTTTGTTGAAAATGCATATATGGTTCTTGTAAATAGTCCAAATAATGCAAAATGGCAACAGACAATGGGCACACATGCTAAACCATAGTCTCCTTTACACAAGCATGGATACCTACCACAGAATGAATATAGTGTTATAGAAGCTTGGATACATGGAATTTAGCGAGTAGGCAAATTTCTAGTATGTCCTTGAAGAAATATCCGAGTCTGTGGTATAACCTTTCACAAAATATTTTCTGGCCTTGTTAAGGGCAGATGGTCTACCTGTATGGGCCCTTGTTTTTATGAAAGGAATCCCAGGAAAAAGCCTAGCCAACTCCATAGAAGTCCAAAGCGTAAAATGTGGCCAAGACAAAGAAATTTGGAGTAATTTGTATTGGGATATTATACAGAACTCGGTGTCCTACGACTTTCCACTGTTCCAAGATGGGACACCATAAATGGTTAAACTCGTCATGAAATGCATGAATATGTTGAAAAAGAAGGGGTTAAGGAAAAATCACATGACTCCTAGGTATTATCGCTTGGTTTAATCTATGCTACAACATTGACGGCAAATGTAGAATTAGTTTTTATGTGTTACCTCCAGACACACAGGCAGGATAAGTTCATCTGTTATAAGGAAGAATCTGCTTCAAAGGAAAAAGAATGTGAGAGAGGTGGTTTGGAAACCCCAATGCTCAGTGAGGAACAAGGCTGCCGCCTGGATTGATTGATTTTCGGCATAGTGTGTCTCACCGAACCGTCTCCCCCGCCACCCGTTATAAATCCATTTACACAAAAATTGGTTGGTTCCTGCCCTTTATTTTTAAGGTCTTAAAACTGGATTGAATGTAAGTCCTTCTATTAAACCAGATGAGGGGATGGATCCAAACTTAAGGAAGTGCATGAACTTAGTTACTCCTGGGCTAAAACATGTTGATTGCAGGGGAGTCATATTTCATCTGTTGCAAACAGTATTAGAGTGGAGAGGTGATGTTTCCTATCCCAAATATAAATAACAGCAAAGAGTACAATTAACTTGACTCCCCCTGCAGTCAACATGGTTTAGCCCAGGAGTAATTAATTTCAAGCACTTAAGTCTGGATCCAGCCTGAAGACATTACCATAGAGAAGAGTGTAACGATCAGCCAGAGGTCTTAAAGAAAAATGAACTGTTACAAAGCATAACAAGACCTCTAAATTGTAAATGTTTCTGGTTTGGAATTAACAAGTCAAAAATCTAACTAAAAAAAAAAAAAATAGAAGTTTAAGGAGAACTATTAAAATAAAATCTGTGGAGGAACTAGAAAAACCCCAGACAGCGCTGCTGGTAAGCTGGTCAGCTATGTAAAGCATGTCAGTGCATAGGAAAAGTTTAGCGGTTACAAGAAGTATTCAGTGAGCTCACAGGATGATATTTTTTTACAGCAAAATGTATCCGCATTGAAGAGTTTTTTGGAAAGACGATTTTTTTATAACTTCATCTCAAAAAACACCACTAAAGGTATGCAAAACAGCCGGAAACAATTAGGAGCACAGTGTGGTGTACTGAGGAATAAGGAATGATACTTTTACATCGCAACCACTGAACACACAGAAATGCCGTCTGTGCGCAAAGTGGAAGGGCTTCAACTATGACAGCTTAAAAGATAATGGGCCTGATCCAGAACTACGCGTCGGAGCGAATTTATGCGTGGTGGAGACGTAAAATCGCTGTTTCGAACGCACTGCGCATGCGCATCATAGAAAATACGCACGTTCACGTAGCGTAATTGTGAACGTATGGGCCATTCACGTATATGTCACGTAAATACTCACGTGTGGGCGTGCCAAATTTACGTTAGTGACCAATACGTGCGTTTTACGTGAAGTAGACAAATTTACGTTCATCCAAAATACGTCTGAATTACGTGAAGGAGGCGGGGGTGGTATTTAAAGTGTACAGTATGGGCGGCTTAGCTGCGTACGTTCACGTAGTCTATACTTCCGTTAGCAGACGTGCGCTGTTACGTGAGAAAAAGTTAAGGTAGGGTTTGGGAAGCGTATCTTGACAAAATACGTCCGTGCAAGGGGTGTGCCGAGGGGAGTGTAGCGAACTTACGTGCACGAAAATACGCTCCGCGAATAAACGTACGGCACACGTAGTTCTGGACCCGGCCCAATGTGATTCACAATGGCATTTCAGTCCGGATTCACAGTTACGTAGTTTTCCTCTTTAGACCGCGCTTACGCTATCTAGTACAGAAATGGTACGTAGATAGTGTAAATAAGCTAGTACGCATGCGTAGCTCAATACTTAAAACAACGCACGTAAGACGAAAACTACGTAACTGTGAATCCAGACCTTCATCATCAGAATTATTATAATCATTATTATTAATAATATAATAATAATGGACGGGATCCCAACCTACGGAAAACGGTTGCTTTCTGCTCGCCAGGAGTGGAAAATGACCACGTTTTGTGAGTGCGTCTACGCTCTACAAAGACTTCCGGCATGGATGTGGATTTCTGGAAAATCTATATGAGTGAGGGAAGTAGGCTCCCTGCCACTGTACGGATTTCGGGACACAGCATTAGACCTATGTTAGTTGCATCGGTCCAATATCTCAACATGGGTTCGAATCTTGACTGATCCAGGGTTGGTGCATGAATGTTTCATTTATGTTTGGATGTTATAGTAGTTTCTTATTCTCATTTTTGTAATAAAATGCAGATTAAAAACAAAAATTAAAACTGAATGGAGTATATACACCAATATAATACGTATTTTGAAATAACAAGAAAATTATAGTTGGATCTATAAGTTTAATGGATACATAAGTTGTATATTTATGTTAATAATTATATTTATTTTTTATATTTGTTTTTTTTATATCTTTTTAAACCTAGTTTATAGTGGTAGGATTATATGTTCATATTGAATGATTAAATGTAGATACTGGCAATGATAGATAGATAGATAGATAGATAGATAGATAGATAGATAGATAGATAGATAGATAGATAGATAGATAGATAGATAGATAGATAGATAGATAGATAGATAGATAGATAAGCACACTTGAATTGAGCCCTTTAAATCTTTGATGAGGATAAGAGGAACACCAGTGAAACTAGGATATAAGGGCAGGAAGTTTGGTTGTGTGTATTCGCTTTAAAAAAAAAAAAAGTCCAGAGGCCCTGGACGAAACGCGTAAGCAGGTTTTAAGATTGGAGACTCACTTTGTGGACCACTCCTATATAGAAACCACCAATAGATTGCTGAGAATTTCACCAACTTTACGAGTTGATTGGAGGTAACATATACCCAGGGTTGGCCACCCGTGGGGGGGACTGTTGTTGTCATCTAACCTCCTGTACAAAGCTATATCAGCATCTACTATAAGCACCAGCGTCCCGCTGTCCTATCTGCAGCACCAAGGGTGATATATCTGGAGCCTCAATACCATGCACTCCTGGAAGTGGGTATCGGAGGAACTATATATTCCCGCAATCTGCAGCTACCGACACCGACGCGAACATCAGGAGAGCGTGAGTAAAATACACCTGGGAGCAAGTACTAACTTTGGACTATCCCCAATTAATAGGACATTTGGAACTTGCGGGGGCTTCATTACCCATTGGACACTTAATATTCACCGCTCACGAATACAAGATTGTCTCAATTTGATCAGCGTACCACCTAGAAAACTTAGTTGGGTTCTAAGTAAACAATTATGAAGTGTTTAAAATTTGCAGTCTTGTGCTATCTAAGAATTAAGTGCTTCATATATATGTTTGAGTCTATTTTTTTAATGACTTAATTGTTTTATATGTCAGCAATAAAATTTGTACGTTTTTGAATATCATTTGCCAGTATCTGAATTTTCATTAATGCCACTATTCTATATTTAATTATATTGATTTATTATATTTATGGTTATGTAAGCGCTGTCTTAATTCTTTTCTAAGGTACGTTAACAAGCCGCTTACCCTCACCCTAACCTTCTTCTGCTCGCAGCCTAACCTTAGAATAACATTTCAGTATTGCCAGCTCAGCTGACCATCGCATGGACTGCAATACTGCCTACATTCCAACATGACCCTTATCTTCTCTAACATGTTCATCAAATGAACCAGGACTAGTAATTCATCAAGATGATGACTTCTAATTAGGGAGAGATAGCAGATACAGAAGTGTGACCCTGTGAATAAGGCTGAATTAGTGCAACATGGCAGGAACTGAGTGGTAACTAGTAAATGTGAATATATGATTATTTGCCTTATCCTGATCTATGTATATGCACCTGGAAAATTCACAATAATAAGGAAGAAGTTGGTGCATCCTCCATAAGTTTTGTTGACATCTCCGCGTACTCCTTGTAGGTCTATCTATGTTTGCCCATTGTGGTGTTGCAGATAACCCTGTCATCCAGGGCTTATGCTAGGTTTCTGGACACTCTGCATGTTGTGCATTTCCTGAGCAAACCACTAGGGGGAGGCAATGTTTGATTTTCAGTGCCTGTAACACTGAATGCCAGATCATTTATTACACTGCTGGTCACCCTAAGCAGTAACAAATTTCATAACTGATTATGTCTGACAGGCCCCCCAAATACTCTTGCCTAAAAGCAGACCATTAATAGTGATTGGCTGAAATCTATGAGGGACATTCATAAAACAGGTGGCCAGATACAATGCAGACAGTTTCCTGCCAAAGAAAAACATCTCTAATCTACTGCAAGAACATGATGGAGGTACCGCAGAGTCTGAGAGTAAGGGTCCCCCATGATGGCGGTAAAGGCAAGTCTAGACCTGAGCAATACCATGTTGCACTGTAGGAAAAGCACATTTAAACTGTGAAAACAGAATAAAGAGGTGACATTTCCTAAGTTAACTGTAATTTACAGATTAAACAGTATTCTATGCAGTATGTGGGATCTTTGTGCAAAGCAAAGTATTTTCCCTGGATGCAAAATAATTATAATTTATTTGCACCCATCACATTGCATACCTCCCAACACTACCAAAACCAAAAACGGGACAAATAAGCCCCTCCCTGTTTCTGCCTAAACTCCACCCTGGCCCTGCCTAAACTCCACCCATTTCATCAAGTCACACCCCTTTTGGCTCAGCAGCGGGGCAAAATAAACATAGTTAAAGAAAAAATCCTTAGCGGGACAATTTTGAGGCAGGGCGTGGCAGCATGACAGTCACCCGAAATAGGGACTATCCCGCTCAAACTGGAGATATGCATTGTACCATGGCTTTGCTCGGGTCTACACTGACACCTGCCCACACTCTCAAACTCTGCATCCCGATGTGTAGATCTATTACTCGTTCCGTGCACAATGCAGCTTGGACAATGCTAGAACCTGCTCTTATTAAACAAGTCACAGCTGCAGCTTTGCTACACTTTAATAATATACGGATGAAAGATCCTGGACACTCCATGAAAAACTATGTTCTGTCCAGAGTCCATTATCTGTCAGCCTGCCATGCCAAAATAAAACCAGCTTTGTCGCTAGGTGGTAAGTTTAACTGGCTGCGGAAGCCGGATCGAACGGCCGGGCAATGATTGCGGTTTTATCATTGCCGAAATGCTCGGAAAATAGAAAATTGCTATTGGGAATAGGTACCTATTTCGACCCATTGTGAATAGTGACAGGCTAGGGAACAAGAAGAGAGGGGTGGGGCTTAACGGAAAGGTTAGGGCTAGGCTGAAGGACATAGAGGGTTAGGGTTAAAGCTCAAAGAAAGAGAATATGGTTAGGGTTAGGGCTAAAGAGGAAGGTTAGGGTTAGGCTGTGGGAAACAGGATTAAGGTTTGGGGAGGGTTAAATTTAGGATTAGGATGTAGGGTTTACCTGTAGTAATCTTCACGGCTCCGAGACTTGCAGCACTTCCACTCAGAGAATGAGAATGGAGAACGGCGGCCATTGACGGCAATACAGTCACTATAGTTATCCCTCCTCTCCTACATGCTGGTATCCATGAGAGAAGCATTTATTCACTTATCCTGCTTCTGGCCAAGAAAGACTTTAAATATTTCAGGGAGAGACTATAGAGATTTAGGGCCAGATCTGCTAAGTTGCAGGTTTGGAAAATTGGAGCTGTTGCCCAAAGCAACCAATCAGATTCTAGCTCTCACTTTCCTATTACATACTAGAGAATGTCATCTAGAATCTAATTGGTTGCTATGGCCAACATCTCCACTATTCCAAACCCACAGCTTAGTAAATCTGGCCCTTAGGCTCTGATTCACAGTTAAGAGTAAAATTGTGAACTTATCTAAATATACGCAAGTGAAAATGATGATTCAGAGGAAATAAAGAACCTGATTAACCACCGGTGAGAGTCCCTGCACCGATGGCTGTCATTGCAAAGGAAAGACAGCCAAAAGTAGGGTTAGGCACAGGTTTTGGTAATAGAAGGGGAGGGTTAGGGTAAGGATTACAGATAGGGTTGGGGATAGAGGGCCAGATTCAGAGCTCTGGCCGCAATGCAATTGAGGCCGGAGTTCTGCGAAGTGTTACTGCGCATGCACAGTAATTTTGGGACGTAATCTACGTTACTTCTTGCAACGTAGATTGCGTACACGCGGTTTTAAAGACCGTGCACTTTTCGCAGAACTCTGGCCTCAATTGCTGGGCCGGAGCTCTGAATCCTGCCCAGAATGCTTACTTACCTTTTGGAGCACCGTGTGTGGTGCTCCAGGGATCGATTGCTATGCCTCTTCGAGGTAGAAGCAATTGTTTTCGTTATTACAGGGATGATCAGTAAGGAGCGGGCAGTTATTACAGGGATGATCAGTAAGGAGCGGGCAGTTATTACAGGGATGATCAGTAAGGAGCGGGCAGTTATTACAGGGATGATCAGTAAGGAGCGGGCAGTTATTACAGGGATGATCAGTAAGGAGCGGGCAGTTATTACAGGGATGATCAGTAAGGAGCGGGCAGTTATTACAGGGATGATCAGTAAGGAGCGGGCAGTTATTACAGGGATGATCAGTAAGGAGCGGGCAGTTATTACAGGGATGATCAGTAAGGAGCGGGCAGTTATTACAGGGATGATCAGTAAGGAGCGGGCAGTTATTACAGGGATGATCAGTAAGGAGCGGGCAGTTATTACAGGGATGATCAGTAAGGAGCGGGCAGTTATTACAGGGATGATCAGTAAGGAGCGGGCAGTTATTACAGGGATGATCAGTAAGGAGCGGGCAGTTATTACAGGGATGATCAGTAAGGAGCGGGCAGTTATTACAGGGATGATCAGTAAGGAGCGGGCAGTTATTACAGGGATGATCAGTAAGGAGCGGGCAGTTATTACAGGGATGATCAGTAAGGAGCGGGCAGTTATTACAGGGATGATCAGTAAGGAGCGGGCAGTTATTACAGGGATGATCAGTAAGGAGCGGGCAGTTATTACAGGGATGATCAGTAAGGAGCGGGCAGTTATTACAGGGATGATCAGTAAGGAGCGGGCAGTTATTACAGGGATGATCAGTAAGGAGCGGGCAGTTATTACAGGGATGATCAGTAAGGAGCGGGCAGTTATTACAGGGATGATCAGTAAGGAGCGGGCAGTTATTACAGGGATGATCAGTAAGGAGCGGGCAGTTATTACAGGGATGATCAGTAAGGAGCGGGCAGTTATTACAGGGATGATCAGTAAGGAGCGGGCAGTTATTACAGGGATGATCAGTAAGGAGCGGGCAGTTATTACAGGGATGATCAGTAAGGAGCGGGCAGTTATTACAGGGATGATCAGTAAGGAGCGGGCAGTTATTACAGGGATGATCAGTAAGGAGCGGGCAGTTATTACAGGGATGATCAGTAAGGAGCGGGCAGTTATTACAGGGATGATCAGTAAGGAGCGGGCAGTTATTACAGGGATGATCAGTAAGGAGCGGGCAGTTATTACAGGGATGATCAGTAAGGAGCGGGCAGTTATTACAGGGATGATCAGTAAGGAGCGGGCAGTTATTACAGGGATGATCAGTAAGGAGCGGGCAGTTATTACAGGGATGATCAGTAAGGAGCGGGCAGTTATTACAGGGATGATCAGTAAGGAGCGGGCAGTTATTACAGGGATGATCAGTAAGGAGCGGGCAGTTATTACAGGGATGATCAGTAAGGAGCGGGCAGTTATTACAGGGATGATCAGTAAGGAGCGGGCAGTTATTACAGGGATGATCAGTAAGGAGCGGGCAGTTATTACAGGGATGATCAGTAAGGAGCGGGCAGTTATTACAGGGATGATCAGTAAGGAGCGGGCAGTTATTACAGGGATGATCAGTAAGGAGCGGGCAGTTATTACAGGGATGATCAGTAAGGAGCGGGCAGTTATTACAGGGATGATCAGTAAGGAGCGGGCAGTTATTACAGGGATGATCAGTAAGGAGCGGGCAGTTATTACAGGGATGATCAGTAAGGAGCGGGCAGTTATTACAGGGATGATCAGTAAGGAGCGGGCAGTTATTACAGGGATGATCAGTAAGGAGCGGGCAGTTATTACAGGGATGATCAGTAAGGAGCGGGCAGTTATTACAGGGATGATCAGTAAGGAGCGGGCAGTTATTACAGGGATGATCAGTAAGGAGCGGGCAGTTATTACAGGGATGATCAGTAAGGAGCGGGCAGTTATTACAGGGATGATCAGTAAGGAGCGGGCAGTTATTACAGGGATGATCAGTAAGGAGCGGGCAGTTATTACAGGGATGATCAGTAAGGAGCGGGCAGTTATTACAGGGATGATCAGTAAGGAGCGGGCAGTTATTACAGGGATGATCAGTAAGGAGCGGGCAGTTATTACAGGGATGATCAGTAAGGAGCGGGCAGTTATTACAGGGATGATCAGTAAGGAGCGGGCAGTTATTACAGGGATGATCAGTAAGGAGCGGGCAGTTATTACAGGGATGATCAGTAAGGAGCGGGCAGTTATTACAGGGATGATCAGTAAGGAGCGGGCAGTTATTACAGGGATGATCAGTAAGGAGCGGGCAGTTATTACAGGGATGATCAGTAAGGAGCGGGCAGTTATTACAGGGATGATCAGTAAGGAGCGGGCAGTTATTACAGGGATGATCAGTAAGGAGCGGGCAGTTATTACAGGGATGATCAGTAAGGAGCGGGCAGTTATTACAGGGATGATCAGTAAGGAGAGGGCAGTTATTACAGGGATGATCAGTAAGGAGCGGGCAGTTATTACAGGGATGATCAGTAAGGAGCGGGCAGTTATTACAGGGATGATCAGTAAGGAGCGGGCAGTTATTACAGGGATGATCAGTAAGGAGCGGGCAGTTATTACAGGGATGATCAGTAAGGAGCGGGCAGTTATTACAGGGATGATCAGTAAGGAGCGGGCAGTTATTACAGGGATGATCAGTAAGGAGCGGGCAGTTATTACAGGGATGATCAGTAAGGAGAGGGCAGTTATTACAGGGATGATCAGTAAGGAGGGGCAGTTATTACAGGGATGATCAGTAAGGAGAGGGCAGTTATTACAGGGATGATCAGTAAGGAGAGGGCAGTTATTACAGGGATGATCAGTAAGGAGAGGGCAGTTATTACAGGGATGATCAGTAAGGAGAGGGCAGTTATTACAGGGATGATCAGTAAGGAGAGGGCAGTTATTACAGGGATGATCAGTAAGGAGAGGGCAGTTATTACAGGGATGATCAGTAAGGAGAGGGCAGTTATTACAGGGATGATCAGTAAGGAGAGGGCAGTTATTACAGGGATGATCAGTAAGGAGGGGCAGTTATTACAGGGATGATCAGTTAGGAGTGGGCAGTTATTACAGGGATGGATCAGTAAGGAGGGGAAGTTATTACAGGGATGGATCAGTAAGGAGTAGGCAGTTATTACAGGGATGATCAGTAGAGAGCAGGCAGTTATTACAGGGATGGATAAGTAAGGAGTAGGCAGTTATTACAGGGATGGATCAGTAAGGAGTGGGCAGTTATTACAAGGATGATCAGTAAGGAGGGGCAGTTATTACAGGGATGATCAGTAAGGAGGGGCAGTTATTACGGGGATGATCAGTAAGGAGTGGGCAGTTATTACAGGGATGATCAGTAAGGATGGGCAGTTATTACAGGGATGGATAAGGAAGGAGTGGGCAGTTATTACAGGGATGATCAGTAAGGAGTGGGCAGTTATCAAGGGGATGATCAGCAAGGAGTGGGCAATTATTACAGGGATGATCAGTAAGGAGAGGGCAGTTATTACAGGGATCGATCAGTAGGGAGTGGGCAGTTATTACAGGGATGGATCAGTAAGGAGCGGGCAGTTATTACAGGGATGATCAGTAAGGAGAGGGCAGTTATTACAGGGATGATCAGTAAGGAGTGGGCAGTTATTACAGGGATTGATCAGTAGGGAGTGTAAAGTTATTACAGGGATGATCAGTAAGGAGGGGAAGTTATTACAGGGATGGATCAGTAGGGAGTGTAAAGTTATTATAGGGATGGATCAGTAGGGAGTGTAAAGTTATTGCAGGGATTATCAGTAGGGAGTGGGCAGTTATTACAGGGATGGATCAGTAGGGAGTGTAAAGTTATTACAGGGATGGATCAGTAGGGAGTGGGCAGATGGGAAAGTACTGATAAAATGAAATAAGACAATGGAGAAACATAAACAATTGTAATTGTCTCACTCTCTTAAGTCTGTCACCTTTTTCACACACTCTCACTCTCTATGCATTTAACTGGAGAACTAAACAATTATCTAACTATTAGTATTTTGTCCCAAATATAACTGTCAGTGGTACCGTTGGTACACTTTATTTGGAATGGGTGATTACACTTGTAAATTAGTCCATTGGGTGTAATTATTCCTCAACACCATAAACAGTATCATATATAATCTAGCAAAGATTCGGTTGAGCTGCATAATCTTTTGCTGCAGTAAATGACAATACGTGTGAGGACACCCAAGGGGGTTTTATGGTAGCCCAGATAAATATACATACTATAATAAAAAACGGGATATAATAGGGGTACTATATATAGTGTGCCAATCCCAAAGCCTAATATGTACCCCATATATTACAGTATGTGCCATAACTAGACGCTTAATATATCGCCACATGTACTTTATGTAGTATGCCAGGTCCAGACCCCTAATATTCTCTGCATGTATTACACACATTGGAAACCCTTCTTTTAAAATCCTGCATTTGCCACTGGGACCATATATATATGTATAGGACCTGTAAATGACATTATGATGTTCCGCACCTCGCACTCTCTTGCCTTGAGGCTGTGGAGTTAAAATTCCCACACGTGACTGTTTGCGGATACCTGTATCATGCAGCCAAGATACAGCATCTATTATCTGTGTTCTGCTGCTTGCAGTGGGTTGATATGCATTGTGTGCTATACACATTGTAACAGACACTAATAGATACATGTGTATAATTTAGCAATTATTGAAATCCACACTGGTAATTGTGCAAATCTGCTCCACCCTCTCTCGCTTGTGTTTTGTCTTCCTTTCAGTCTATTTCCAATAGTTCTCTGGCTATTAATTACATTCTAGAAGAGAACAATAGGGGGAGGAAGGTTACGACTGGGCGCTAAGAAAATACCAGACCTGCAGCATTGAGTTCCGCACTGTGTAGACTGCGCTACCTCATGTACATAGACCAGGTGGTGTGCAAAACATGTCCCCTGCTTTGGCCAATCAGTGTCCATCCTTATAGCCAATAGGGAAATACAGAGGGATGGGTTCCATCTTGTCCTCTCAGGCATGGGAGTGGGGTTGCTTGGAAACTCAGGTCAGTATGTTTTGGGCACTCTTGTACCAATCACCTTGGACCCGATCCAGACTTAAGAAGTGGGCATTTTCTGAGATCTGGGCATGTAGGAGGGATTTCGTATTACAATGTACAGTATGGGCCGGGATTTGTACAGCTGACCTATCCAGGCTCCTTATCAGGCACCAGGGGTGGAAGTTGACAGACTGGAACCCCAAAGCAAGAAGGCGGAGCCTGAGTCTGGGCCTAAATGAAGCGAGTACACGTATCAATATTGCTGGAAGTCTGATTGACTACTCTTGCTCCTCACTGACAGTGTCAGCTGTCAGTGAGAGGACAACCAGCTGACAGTAGCTCTGTGTGTCATTGCAGACCGGCAGGCTCATCAGACAATGCTGAATGACCGGGTCAGACTGAGGGTCTGTCAGCATTCTAGATAGACTGCGTCACAGCCGCGGGCACTTCCGGTGGATGATCAATACTCTGCACCTTGAGGCTGGGAAATGTCACATTCCCGGGATTCCTGTTTGTAGGAGCCCCCTTGTGTGTGGGGGAAGTATGCTCCAGGGACAGCGGGGGGGGATGTCCTGCAATCACTGCTCTGCATGTTCATGAAATATTAAACAAGTATTAAAAGTGCATAGGACAGACTGGAGAGCAGCTAGAGATGTCACACTGGTATCACACTAACCATGCACACATGGTGACCCCATTCTCTAAATCCAATCTCCATGTACGATTTACAGGTTATATTATGCCAACCAGTAAATAGCATTAAAAATGCAGAGGGAACGTTATTTGTTTAGGGATTAAAATATCTGCCATGTTGCTCTACATATGAACTGACAAGTAAATCTTTGTACGCTCCTTAAAAGCTGCCTATCTGTGAAATCTTTACTAAAAATACTAAAATATTAAATGCACAAAAATAATTGATTTCCTGACTAGTTCCATGTATAAGATTTGCCTATTAATACAAAAAAATACTGGCTTATTCCTCAAAAATACTGAATAGCTTTATTTTCAACTCTAATTTAGACTTGAGCTACAAATCATTCGCTCTCACCTCTGCACATTTTAGATTAGCCTCCCTGCAGTTCATATTGGTTTTACCAACCGGCAGAGTTTCTCTCTTTGTTGCTGTTACTTCTGACTCTGGATTAGATAAAGTGTAAATAAAGTGTTTTCTGGTGAGTAAAGGTTACACATTATGGAATCAGGTCCAATACCTTGTTGCATATCATGTATATACACACCTATGTATATTATACTGTAGATATGTTTTTTTTTTTACATATTTAAGCAATGATTTTGAGTCACTTTTTCTATGTGGGCTATTCAGCTATATATATATATGACCTATCATCACAACGGACCCGGAACTGCCCAATATGAAGAATTTACGTTTGATGCCTAGGCAAGAACCTTCGGGACTTATTGGTTCACACGGATGTTACTGAATATCCAATTCTGCATAGAAAGAAAGGATGTTTTCCCTGTGTTAGCTGCCTCACGTGTAGGAATATTGTGGCCGGCAGCTCTTTCATCCATCCACACAGTAACAAGAAATACAAAATCAATCATTATGTGACGTACCACCACGCATGTTGTTTACATAATTATGTGCCCCTGTGGCCTGTATTATGTAGGCAAGACTATAAGGCAATTTAAGGAGAGAATTGCACTGCATCGATCGGCTATTCGAGCCGCTTTGTCTGGCAAAAACTCTGATCAACCAGTTGCCAGACGTTTTGTACAGTTTAAACATAACATAGCGATGCTTCGTTACAAAATCATCGACCACATACCACCTCCACATAGAGGTGGTGATCGTGATCTTTTGCTACCCCGCAGGGAAGAGGAGTGGATTTTCCGCCTGAATACTGTGTCACCGGCGGGTTTGAATGAGATGTTCAACCTTTCTTGTTTTCTATAAAACTTCTGCTTTGATTTAAATATTGTGTGATGGATCTTGTGATACATGTATATACACTTTTTGTTTGATCTTATGTTCAACATTTTGATATGCATGGCATTAATGTATTGTGCGTTTGATGGCATTTAGCTACCAGTGTTTTGCTCTGTTTGTCCTTTGAAATGTTGGAGGATTTTGGCCGTTTTTAACTCTAATGTGTCTGATATTCCCCTTTTTTTTGCACAGTTATGTGATATGGACGGGGTTTTATCCCCTGCTGGTGTTGGTAGCATTAAGCTAACTATCTCTTTTGCGTACATCATATATTAATTATAGTATTAACAGTGGCCATGCAGGGACTTTTTTTTGCTTATGTTACACCATGGATAGCCATAACACAATTGTGAGCTGTTTCATTACTTTTTGCTATGTTTCAACTACTATATGACCAGCAGAGTTGTGGTTAACTAGACCTATAGGGGCACTTTTTGTGATTGTGCCTTTTTTATTACCAGTGTGCTCTATGATTTTTCTGTTTATTTTTCCCTATTTTACATATCTGCTAGCTACCCCTTCTGAGCACATTATACATTGATTATTCTACTAGAAGTGGCTATGCAGTGATTTTTCCTGCTCATGCAGCACCATGGATAGTTTGAACACTAATAAGTGCTGTTTCATAATCTTTTACTATGCTTCACCTAGAATATGTCCAGCAGAGTTGTGGTTAATGATATCTATAGAGGCATTTATCGTGATCGTGCCTTCTTTACAATCAGTGTGCTTTTTGATTTTGCTGTTAGTTATCCCCATATGTCACCTCACATATCAGCTAGTTATCTACCAGCTTTGTGTATACTTAATCAGTTATTTACATGCGATTGTTCTGCTCATTCATGTTTTGATTTTAATCATTTCCACTGTTTTGGTGTTCCCTCTAAATGTTGACAGGTGGCGCTGACAGCGGTTTTGCGGACCAGTGACGTCATAGCGGGCGCTTGCGCCTGATGCGTCCAGAGCTGCGATGGCCACATGTCACAACCTGATCTTCTCTTGAGAAGGGTACTTTGGGGATTGGGGTAAGTTATATATTCACTGCTTTGTTCACTGTGTTTCCATGTTCCCTGCAGAAAGGTGAAGTAAAAACCTAAACGTCGGAACCACTATAATTGTGTGAAGTCGTTTTTCTCTCTGATGTGCCGGTTTACTGGCTGTGTGTATATATATATATATATATATATATATATATATACCGTAATATTCACAATAACACACAATTACGCCGACTGAAGTTAGGGTAGCCTTCAGCCAGGGTAAATGTGTAATTATGCAGGCCACAGGGGGAGGGACAGGGGGAGTGCACCATAGCTACACTGGCTGTAAGTACATACCACAGCACAATGTACCTCTGGATCAGGCCTATAGTGCACCCATAAGACATGCTACACACACTCAGTACACCCATAAGACCAATAAAATGTAAAGTCCCGACGTGAAAAACACTGCAAGCACCCATATATTTTAATAAATATGCTATCTGGTTTCACACCTGCTTATATTACAAGTATGACTGCCAGCTCCTTACAACAGTAGTACCAGCTCACCACTCTGATGATCCATCTTCTGACAGATCACTTTGCAGCGATGAAGTGATGACCGCTGGAAGTTTTTAGCAGATTGCAGCAAGACAGCATCGTTCCCTCGACTGCTATGTCACCGAAGAGTCCAATGGCAACAGGTAGGTTTTTTTTATCCTAACGAAAAAAAAGAGGTTTAGATGGCACCAAGAAAACTAAATGACTCCTTGAAATCAATAAAAAAAAAGTACATTGAATTTTATTACAACGTTAGACATTTAAAAATAACACAATAAAATACTGCATAATACATTTGTGGAGATTGTAAATAGATGTTGCTATTACAAAGAAAAAGTCCAGATGGTAAGGACAATTGAGAGCTGCAGATACGTATGGTTTATATAGGACAGTTGAAAGTTGCAGATACGTAGAAGCAATGGTCTGTATAGGACAACTTGCAATAGTCTACAATGAAAAAAACTAATTGGAGTATTAATAGACTGATAGCAAATATTAAAGATAAAGTGCTCCGTGCTCACAGGAGTCACAATAGTTGCTCCTTAATAACATGAAATACAAGGCATCAGTTTCAAGCTATGCTCCATGTTCACAATGTAAACCAATAGTTGCTCAATGTAAAATTCTATTTAAGATATGCTCTTAATGCAACTCACTTGAGGTAGAGACAAAGGTAGTACTACCTGAGCTGCTGGTATCGCTACTAGGCGTATAGGTTGACTAAAGGGCCCCACTGGGGAAGGTGTTAATGGACCAGATGACGGGCTCAGACCGATAGGCACTGTAGACAGGTCCGTCTGGAAGTAGTCACCGGTGGGTCCGTTCAGAGCTTTGCCGACAGTGTCGGAGCAGAGTGATAAGCAGGTTCAGCTGTTAGGATAAAAGGAGCATAAGTTGGGTGCCTCGTAGAATATCAAAGATTGCTCTCAATTCCAAATAGTATTAGCAGGAGAATCTCCAAGGGGTATATAGCAGTAATTTTAAGAAGTCCTTACGCGTTTCATCACACTGCTGCGATTTCATCAGAGGGTAAGTGTTAAGTGTCCAAAGAGCACCTCCTATATGCTCCGTTAATTAGTCCAAAGGGAAGCACCTGAAAGGATCCTAACATTTTCAGACAGCATTAGAAAAAAAGGGGAGGAGGTATGCTTTAGAACAACCCTAACCACCCAGTTCTTGCACCCTAACCTTAACCCTCCCCTAGCCATCCCCTCCCCTAACCCTAAAAATCCTCATTCCGCAGCCTAACCCTAACAATTCCTGTCCTGCAGCCTAAGCTTAACTCTCCCCTCTCCGCAGCCTAACTGTAGCCTTACCTGTCCCACAACCTAACTGTAACCATTCCCTCTCTGCAGCCTAACACTAACCCTCCCTTGGAACAAGTACCTTGTTGAAATACGAACACTTGACATCATGTCCGTTACAATATAGAAATATCTTTTATTAAAAACCTACCCAGGGCCGTATTGAGGGCCATGTGGGCCTGGGACTGAAAATTATCAAGGACCTACACTATATAGTATGCTTTGGAGGAGGATGTCAGTCCCTGACATTCATCCTTATGCACTGCAGTGAGAGACCTAGATATCTGAAGTGTGTGAGCCCTATTTTCAAATGGAGGCCTGGGACTGTGGTCCATTAGCCCCATTGTTAATCTGGCCCTGGCTGTATCAGTGCTGAAAGTGGAATTGGTGCAGCGGCAGCTACATCCCCTTACAGCTTTGCCCAGTCCGCCCAAGTTTTACCAGACAGTGGTCTGAGTTCCAGGCTGGGAATCCCTGCCATAAATTATCAATGACAGGCAACAGAAAAGTATTCCTGGATGAGCAATTCAGCAGAGACAATAATGTCAGTTCTAGGAGTGTGTCATTTATCAGTAACCTTTGAACAAAGCTAATCTGAAACATGACTTTAATGCACCCACTGTCCACCCACCGGAGATGCTGTGAGTTACCAATCAATGCAGCCAATTAATTAATTAGAAGGTATTGACATTAATTCATATTTGGATAGGTTTTCTCTTTCCCGGATTGATTTTATATCTTCTTTTGCGAGTAAAGTAACGTAACCCCTGGTGTCAGTGTCTGCTCCACAAAATGTAGGATTTCTGCTGTGAACTTCTTTTTCTTCCTTTATTCCCTCTTGTTTGTTTTTACAAAATGTTTCCCCTATTGCACATCCAATACCCAGAGCTGGAGCTGGATACCAGATGGCAGAGTGCCCTGGGGGCACCATTTATAGTCTGACGATCGGTTGCCATGCTGCAGACAATGGTGTAGCATGTCTCAGGCATTTTATCTGACATGTCTCACAGATGAGAGCTCACATATTTATTGTAGAAAGCAAAGCAGTCAGGCTTTCAGCTTTTTCTGCCTTGCATTGTCTGTGTCTTCCACCAAGGTAGAATATTATGATAGATAATTCCTTTATTCCAACAAAGGCATTCATTTACCTGGTTTTCTCTTAATGTTGTTCATTTTGCGTTTCTGGATAGTGTGGTCCAGCGATTGTGGATTCCTCAGCATCTGTTGTACCCTTGATTTGGTAAATCTACACAAATGTAGGCACTTTTGAAGTTGTAATAAATATCAGAACCCATCTGTCTGTATACATACATATCAATCTGTATATTTCATAATGCAATGCGATAGCTTTAGCTTGTTCCCACTTTCCCACTCTCCTTTTATATTGTTAACACTCAATCACATTGCAGATTGTCACATATGCATACTGCCCATTCTATTTCAAACTGTTATCTGATTACCCTCTTCCTTTGATCACTAGGAAGAGTTGTGTACATATCACCTAAGGGCCAATAGACATCTCTTTAAAACTATCAACCTTGACAGCTGTCTGACTTGGAAGGAGCAAATTATGGGAGCAAAGATCTGGCTAATAGTGGTATACAGGAGATATCAAGTTATGTAGCCAGATAGGGCTCTTCAAACACATTCCAAACTTCCTGGTCTTGTGGGGACCAGCTCCAAGTTATGCATTTGCATTGTGATTCCCAGGCCTTTTTGCTTGTATAAAACACCCTCACTTTGGACTGTACAGTACGAGTATCCTGGGGACACTCCAGCCCGGCCAGGGTGCTGCATTTGAATTGGTTTTGGTATATGTCTAAACTCTGCTCTCATTCTCTCTCTCACCTTCCAGCTACTTATTGTTATGTTGCTGCTTTATAATCGTTGTTGCTTTTTAATGGTTCAGTTAATTTGCACTTGCTATTTTCTATTATTGGTCTTATTATCTGTTGTTTGTGCCTTTTTTTATATATGATTATTATCTGTTTTCTCATAATTGTTTTTTGATTATTGTTCAGTTTTACAAATTACAGCAATCGGATCGGACGATCATTTATTTTCATCTACGCAGTGCGATTCAGACACACGCCCACATGCAGCTCTGGATACTTCAGCAAGCACAACAGGTTATGAACGTAATGTATAGTAGCAATGGTGGTTATGTTTATGTCAGGCTGCAGGGAAGGGAGGGTTAGGATCAGGCTGCAGGGAAGGGAGGGTTAGGGTCAGGCTGCAGGGAAGGGAGGGTTAGGGTCAAGCTGCAGGGAAGTGAGAGTTAGTGTCAGGCTCTGGGAAGGGAGGGCTAGAGTTAGGGTAATAGAAGGGGGGGTTAGGGTAAGGATTAGGGAAAGGGTTGGGGATACTTAGCATTCGGAGCACCTCTTGGAGGCATAAGTAATCGATTTCACAGCCAGTTCAGACCTCCACCATCCCTCCCATGGAACGCCCCTCCATACACGAGCAGTAATTGGCGCGAGTTGCGCTTGGGTCTTGAACACCATTATTGCTTGCACATTTGTTTTGGACACGTGCAGTGGGAAGGAACAGGGAGATATGCTACATCTTGGACGTATCTTTTAGTCTGCATTAGACCGTAGGTCAGAGCTTCCCAAAGTGTGAGCCCTCTGCGACACACTCACAAGGGAGCCGAGCGTCCATGGTTAGTCAGCCCACGGGAGTGGTAGGGAAAAAGGTGTCCGCATGGCACAACTTTTCTTCCTGCTGCACCTCATGGCTTGCTGGGTAATGACAGGATAGAAGATGGTGACGTGAACTTGTCGGCATAACACAGCTTCTCTCCCAGTCATCACTTTAGAAGCTAATGTGCCTCCAATCCCAGCCAGCATTCGTACATTCGTATATATATATATATTAGAGTTTTAGGGGTAAATTTATTAAACTGCGGAAAAGGAAAAATGGAGATGTAGCCCATAGCAACCAACCAGATTCTAGCTGACAGTCTATGTTGTGTAATGGAAAAGTAAGATCTAGAATTTAATTGGTTGCTATGGGCAACTTTTTCACCTGCTCCCTTTAATTAAGTTTTTAAAACCCTTTTTACGATTTTCCTTTTTTATCTATAACACATCTAAAAAACAGGACAACTAAGTAATTTTTTGGGATTAAAGGCACCTTGAAAAATGTATTGGGACCCTAAGGGTGCCCTGACCTGAGGAGTCTGGGAACCGCTGTCCTAAGTGTATTTATCTAGATTGAGGTTTACAATGCACTGCAATACACTCAAATATGTGTATATTTTGTAGGCAACCTGTAATGAGCTTAGATCCTCCTTAATCTTTGTATATTACAATTCTCAGGTGGGTTTTTCACCAATTAATATTCTGCCTCCCTCCCCCCTCCTCTAATGTGACCCGATTTCCCACACAACACATCACTCTCCAAACTCCTTGTGCGCTGTGCTTACCATCTCTCGTCGCACCGGAAGCAGAATCCTGTAGCCTCCGATCCTCTCATTGGTCTCTGCCT
>WWET01000862.1:45373-59014 GCA_011038615.1 Limnodynastes dumerilii | reverse complement strand
CCCCCCCCTGAATTTCTACCCAGCGACCAGGGAAGGGGGGGGGAAGGAAACAAAAAAAAATATAAAATGATAATAAAGCTTACAAAGGAACGACTATACTGACACAAATATCAGATGAGACGCTTTCGATAGCAGACGAATGAAACGGCGAGATTTCCCACAGCCGCTGTTTTATCGGAGGGAGGCAATTTCATGCTAATTAATTAGCACTGGTAAGCTGGGATTTTTTTTTTTAATTAAGCATGTGGTCGTTTCAGTTTCCCCCTTCATTCTCTCTCTTCCTGCTTTAATTTATTCTGACAACTAAAAGCATTTTCTGAGGGTGTTTTGGGGGGCAGACTCTCCTGATTAGTCTAGAGCTGCTGAGAATCATAGAATGTGACAGGAGATGAGAATAGTTTTGCCCACCCAGTCTGCATATTCCTACAGTAGCTGAATACAATGCCTTAGCTTGCATCCCAAATCACTATAGCCTTTATAGAAAATGATTTTATACCCCTACCAACCCGGCTTGGAAGCCGTTCTCTGCATCCACTGCCCTTTCTGTAAAGTTCTAATTAACGCTTACATACATTGTGTATCTAAACGGGGAAAATGACTGTAATCACACAAATAATATCAGACATTTTTGGAGTTTTTGGTTTTAAAGAGGTTTTTCTCCTGAACATACTGCAGGCCATTGAGGATTTTAGCAGGTGATGACAGACTCAACTTAATACAGCAGATTCCTCTGCATAGTGCAAGGATTATGCACTAGATGTATGTAACTTGTGTTCTGCTACAGTTATATCTCTGATAATTACAATGCAGGATAAGCGTAACCTGTGCTCCTAGGTCATTCAGTGACTATATTGTAATAGGCCTCATCTATAGCCCGCTACCTTCTCTCCAACCCATGCAGATCATTACCTTACATTCCCAATCAGATACATTGTTCCCCTGCACTGTCTGTCTGCATGCAGACCCCAATCATCCCCTTATATTGTGAGGAGACTTGCTGCATTTCATCCAAAGCGTCTGCGCCCTGGGACAGAGAACAATGGTGGAATATCAAGAGCTGTCAGAAGCGCTGCATGCCAGGGGACCTGTGATGTGTGGACTGGGCACCGTGCCAGTCAGAGAAGACAAAAGGGCAGACGTTTCATGCGGGCCCTGTCAGTTTTTACAGGCAGCTGCAGAGGCAAAGTGTTGCAGCTATGTGGTGGTGGTGGTGGGGGGGGGACCTAGATGGAACCACAATATTTTGGAGTTTAACAGTTTCCTTACCAGATCATTATACTTCATCACAACTGGAGCCCTAGGAATATTTCCTCGGAATAATAGATTTTATGTCTTGAGGGGAGTTTCTATACAATGGAACGTCCTAAAATCAGAGTTGCCGACTTTTAAAAGCTTCCCTCTGGTAGATCCTGGAGGGAAGCCATAGATGCATGCAGGGGGCGGGGCTTAGCGGCGCTATTTATGTAAATCATGTCATTAAGCCCCACCCCTTGACTATCAATTACCCCTTTCGGGGTTTCATAGGGATGGGGGTGGGGCTTGATGACGCAATTTGCCAGACAGGGGGGCAGGACTTGAGGCCGTGGTTTATGGAAACCACGAGCCTCAATTCCCTGCGGGAGATTTGCCGGGACATTCTGGGAGAGTCGGCAACTGTGCCTAAAATCATAACTTGATACAAAAAGCAGACATTTAGGCAGCGATCACACTGGTGATAATTAAGTTTTACACAGACATTTTTCATTTAATGGACGGGTGCCATAAATGATTACAGATGAGCCGCGACCCAGTCTTTTGGTTTTGGTATTGGATCTAGATTTCTTAAAAATTGCTAAAATCATGTATTTTGCACCTTTGTGTTGTTACACGGTGAACCACATTCAAACTTAAGTGTTAAGTAAGTACGGACGCATTCACAATTATACGCACCAGAGAATTATGTGTACTCCCCGACACGCCCCTGTTTTCAGGTATTTAAGAGTGCCACAGGCAACCCCAACTTCCTGCATTTTCCCTCTTAAGTTGGGGAAATACGCACAGACATTGGTAACCGCGCCCTGCCGCCTCCATTAAAATGTCCAGCTCCACCCATTTTTCTTACATGCTCATTGGCGCTCCCCTTCGTACTTTAAGTCCACATGTACTTGATTCCCATACCTAAGTACTGCAGAAATTGCATAGAAAAAGCATCTACGCATGTGCAGTAGATCTAATCCTAAATCTACGCACCTAAGAAGCCGCAGATTCTTAGGTGTGAATCAGGCCCTGTGTTATTAACATCAAGTATACGCACTGAATTGTATAAACTGCAAACGGCCTAGGGCCCACCCACGATCACACAGTCAAGCACACAACCAATAAAATAAAGACACCGACAACATGGCTGGATTTTAAAAGGGGAACATGTTTTATTAATTATTATAGAAATTGGAATTTTGGGCCAGACTATGAAATTTAGATTGTTAGCACTATGACCTAACATGGTCATTTATAAGAAACTAGGTGGCCCAAAAGCAGGAGGGGGCTCAGCCTTCCATAACAACCAGAGGTCCTCAGATGACCTGGCGCACCCTCAAGATCCGATCCTCCAGCATGACACTCGACCCTGCGCAGCCCACCTCCTAGCGACCGGAAGGTGGCAACCTACGGGCGCCCAGTCGTTAAGACGTAGTGCCCCGCCCCTTTTGGGTTGTGCAGCTATTAGATCAGACCACCCCCATGCCTCAAACATTCTCCCATGCGCCACCCCTTTATTGCTGACCCCCACCTGCTTCCGCCCCACCACGTTCCGCTGTAAAGCAAAAAGGGTTAGTAATCACCTTAACAACTGAAAACAACAAGGGAGGGAGGGAGGGAAAAATTCTTCTCCTGCAATGCCTAACTTCCTGCCTAGATCCTATTATATACCCCCCCCGTCCACCTATTCCCACCCAATCCCAACTGCTTCCATAATACCACTGAACCACCCCCACCCCTTCCTACCCCCCCTTCCCCCTTACCACTTCACTGTATGCTTCCCTGATGAGTCCTGTGTAGGCCCAGGCCTGCAGTTTATGAACCTGCAGCCCTATGGGGTCTTGGGTTATCTTGATATAGGTATGAATAATGCTGGGTAAACACAGGAGGGTTTTCTGAACACAAGAAGTGATCAAACCATCTTACCAGTGTGTAGTGTCTTATGAATTGTTTAAAATTGCTCCTAATTTTTAAGATCAGCGATGCCCTGTGCTTCCATCTTCAGAGTGTACTGTTCCAGCGAGGAATTGTTTCGACGCGGACAGTACAAAGATCAGGTGCAGAATTGTGACTAATTACAGTAACAATGTTGGATTGTATGTGATGATTATCTGCACACTTATACAATGTCCCTGCAATGCGTATTGTTGATGGTTATAAAAAGTATTCACAATATGTAATGCTATATTTTAAAAATACCCGGAAAAAACACAAAATACCCATATCACATAATATTTTTACATGGAAGTTTGCAACATTTACTTTCTGAGAACAGACATCTACTTATTAAGTATACAAATGATCTCAGAAAGACACCTTTTTTTAGGTGCAAGTGTACAGCTCGGCTAAACCATTTTTCAAAGTAAGGGGTGTTAATTAATTTAATATCTTTTGCATGCAGGGAAAATACTTAACTTTTATACATAGAACTAGAATACTGCACAGCTTTATGTTTATTCTATAAAATATAGTTCTGCTAAGAAACTTTACCTCTTAATTCTAATTCTGGTTTCACAATTAAAA
Source organism: Limnodynastes dumerilii (assembly GCA_011038615.1). Taxonomy (NCBI): domain Eukaryota; kingdom Metazoa; phylum Chordata; class Amphibia; order Anura; family Limnodynastidae; genus Limnodynastes; species Limnodynastes dumerilii. Next base: position 55,255 of record WWET01000862.1, on the reverse strand, counting down.
TTTTCCTTCCCTTGCAATTTAACATGGTACTGCTCAGGTCTACACTTACACATCAAAAAAGGTGTAAGTGCAACTCTGAATCAGCCCCATCATTTTATATAGAATCCAAAACCCAAGATTCGGATAAAAAATCAGAGATCCATATGAAGAAACAGTTTGCAATCCGAGTTTGGTGGGAGAGACTGATACCTGCCTCGGAACCATTACATTCGTATCTGTCAGATTTTTAAACCTGTCATTTCTATAAAGTATTCACACAAAATTTATAACAGAATTCAATATTTTTATTTCTTTTTGTCAGCATGACAAAGGTTTGTGACACTAGACATTTTTTTTTAAAAACCTGATCCTGAATAAATTTTTTTGTCCATTAAGTGCTGTATACTTAAACTAGATCGGTTATAGGCAACCTGCAGCACTAAGGTGTTTTGAAACCTTTCACAATACCTAATCATTTTTATTATGGTCAAACAGTTTCAGTCATGTTTGGCTTGCTGAAGGTACCATTCCCATATTTCTAAAATGTGCTAAACTATATATTTGGTATTTTTATTTTTTATGTTCCAACTTTCCAACAGATCTGTCGATGATTGTGTTCTTTCTTTTGTATTGTAATGAAACTGCTGTATTGTCTTTTTTATTATGGGATTGAGGCTAAATAAGTGACAAAGATAGAAAGCAGATCAAAGAAGACTGACCGGCAAAGCTTTGTGTTTTTTTTTTTTCATTTGCATCAAGCCATAAGTTATATTGTCTTTTGCGACAGACAGCCCCATCACCTGCTCATATGAGATACACGCAGTAGTTTTCTACCTGTCTAGCTAGTTCCTTTTTTGACTCATAGAGCAGACCCTCCAAGATGACCCCATCCATTAGGCACACAATACTCCACTCCTGAGTTTTTATCTGTCACTCACCTGGTTTTAATAAAGTAAATTTAACACAAGTGATTACCATAGTAACTGACAGTTGTAATATCATGTTGGAGGGCTGGATATATGACTGTGCATGTATAGTTTGTTACTTTTTAGAGTGCTAAGGAGTTCACAACCAGAGCTGCTTCTCTGATGCAGAGGCATAACTAGGATGAGTTTTATAGGGCACGTGCCCTGGGCAGCGATGAATACCCAGGTCCAAGGGGGCACCATAATTACATTTTGATATTTTTAAAAACAGTATAATAAAGTAATATAATAAAGTAATAATACAGGGAAAATATACAATCTTCTGTAGTTTGCCCTTTGCACTCAGTGCTGCCCCCTAATGCTCTGTTCTGATTTTCTTCTTCCATACCCAGAACTCCACAGCTCAGCTTGCAAGATGCCATATCCTCTCTATACAGCAACACTACGCCTAATCCTATGAGGGACTGATGTTCCTGCTCACGTTCCTGATTTGCATATGTGATGCAGCCACACTTAATGACTGTGAGTAATTATGTTAATAGTGCTTTGTGGAGGGTTCCTCTGGGGATCAGGCAGCAAGGGCACTTAGTGAGCACAGATAAGACGTGAGCTTCAGAATCTCAGGAATTATTACTATTTCCTATTTCTGCTGAAGCCAAATTTTACTTATCATTTCATTATAGCTGCCAACTCTCTGAGAATATCAGGGAGACTCCTAGAATAGTGGGGGATGTCCCTGACTCCCTGAAGTGTTTGGCAATCTCCCTGATGCTGATTCAGTTCCAAAAGTCATTGCAGTATGATGACAGAATTTGTGTGCTATTTCCCTGCATTGAGGACAATGGAGGTAGTCAAAGACTGACAGTTATTTAAGACAACATGACTTCAATAATGGAGACAGAAATGAAAAATACACTTTGGTCTCTTCTTAATCAGTTGCAGTGTCACCTATTTTTAGCTTTTCTATGCAGATGAAGAAATCAGAGGATCTTCTTCACAATAAATACTGAAAGTCACAGATAATTTAACAGTCAGAATTACAGTTGATAGACACACCCATGGGTGGAGCTATTCACAGGACACACAACCCTTTGGTGGTACAGGACTCACCTCTTTGGTGCAGCGCCTTGACAGTGCTATCACAATCTCCTTGATATTCATTTGGAAAAGTTGGCTACTATGATTATTATGAATGTGTCTAGTAGGGTCACCACCATTGTCTGGAAGTCTGTAATTGTGGGGCCAGTACTGACAAAATAGGTAGCCCCCTTATCCACCCAAACAACCTTCCAACACCTTGAAAACAATATCAAGCCTTCCAACATCTTCTCTTACCTCTATTCTTAGGCACCGGACGAAAGACACAAAATTGTGACTTAGCATCCAATCAGATCCTAGCTAACATATTCTAGACTATGTTCATGTAAATGAAAGTCATAATCTGATTGGCTGCCGTGGGCAACATTTCCACTTTTGCTCCCTTGACACTCCATTAAATATATCCCTTTTTGACTGGTCAAATATTCATTATGTACCGTTATGGTCACCAGATGCAGTGCTGTATATTATGTAAGTAATAATAAGCGCTAAGTGTACTCCTGTGGGTGTTGGTATTAGGGGAATCTAACATAAAAAGAGTCTAATATAAATGCTAAAAGTCTAATTTAAAAGATAAAAACTGATCCAGGTGAAATGAGGTGGAAGGTTCCATGCAGTATCTTGTCATAGTGGTAATCCCCTCCCAGGGATATGCATGTAAAACCAAAGTGGAGAGAAACAATGATAAAAAGCAAGCAATACCCCAGAGGGAAGTCCATCAGAGAGTAGAGAGAACAAGGAGAACAAGGAGTAGATGTAACAGTCCTGGGATTAGAAGCTCCATGTGCGCCGTCTTTTCACTGAGATCACCTCCTGCTGCGGTTAGTACCTGTGGTGTGCTGCCACTGACGCGTTTCGGTGTGCAATCCGCCCTTTCTAAAAGAAATAATGCAACATTGAGAATCCTCCTTGAACATATAGGTGTGTAAGTTCTGGTGGTGGGCCAATCAAAAAACTAGATATAGAAAGGAAATGAGTCAGAGCGATTAGGGATCGACAGTGGGAAGTTTCAGTTAAATATGTAAATATCAGGTGTAATGAAGCTGAAGTATTCTTGTTGGTGGTTTGTGAGAAAACCCTTCTCCCCTCTCACGTATTAGAACAGGGAAATAAATAAGATATAACAGATTTATTAATTACAACATACAAACAAACCACATATGACGAAGATAGTTGTCAAAACTGGGAGACGATGTTCATACCAGGAAGATGGCATAGGAGTGCCAGAGGTCCGTGAGAGCCGCTTTAGATAATATGGGGGCACGACCTGTCAGCCCAGCAGCCCAGACTATCCTCACCACTAGAGGCTCTAGTGAACACCTGGTGTCTGACATAGACTCCGGGCCCCTGGTGAGAATCCCTTTGGCCGACTGTAACAGTACTGAGCCCTTTCTCTTAGGGCTCAGTACAAGCCTGAATTCTTCATATAACCTCATGCAGTGAATTGAACCTAATCTGTAAGAACGGCTAATGGCAGCCATCAGTCCTAACCACCCTAATAAACCAGGTAAAATCCCCAAAGGTATTAAAATATGGGAGATAAGCCCCTATTAATTAAAACAGAGGATAAAACCCAGTGGAAAATAATTCAATTGTAAGACTTATACAGTAAGAACTACAATGTATAAAAATAAAGATAAAAATAAACCCATATAATGAACTCTAGGAATAGAAGAACCAGGAGAATAACCAAACATGGGAGTGAGCCAAAATATGGTTATATTATGTCAGTGTAAAATGACTACAATATAAGCTGAATTAGTGTATAATAAATACATAATTTATATAATATAGCAAAAATATGGATTATGATTAGAACCACATATGTGTATAGTGACTAAGGATTAATTAAGGATGATGTGAAAATGGACAAAATGAGTGTGTGATTGTGAGATACAATAGTGAATACTATAAATATATATGTGTATGTAATACAAATAAAACCGTACTGAAGTGCATCCACACCTAGGGACCATGGGCCTGATCCAGACTAACGCCTGCTGCCGTAGGTACGGCAGGCGTATGCGTAAGATCGTTATTTTTGCTGATCTGCGCATGTGCCGGGCAGATGTTGCCCGGCATAGTTAGGGAAACCCGTCCTTAGGATCGGGCGTCCCTAACTGTTGCGTAGTTACGGTGAGGGGGCCGTTCCACGCCGTAAGTACGCTGTAGTTAGGCAAGGAAGTCGTGGAGAGGTAAGCAAATGAGGGCAGAAGGGCGGGTTTGGGTAGTTACACTGCTGTGGCGGGCGTAATTACACTCTGTTAAGCCGGCTGAAGTTAGGGTAGCCTCTCTTCCAATGTCCCTTAACCCTCTGTATACCATAACACTGAGAAATAAAACTAGGGTTACAACCATGTTATTTGATTGGCCCAGCACCAGAATTTACACACCTATATGATCAAGGAGGATCCTGAATGCTGCATTGTCTCTTTGAGAAAGGGCGGATTGCACACCAAAACGCATCAGTGGCAACACACTACAGGCACTACCCGCAGCAGGAGGTGATCTCAGTGAAAAGACGGCGCACGTGGAGCTTCTAATCCCAGGAATGTTACATCTACTCCTTGTTCTCTCTACTCTCTGATGGACTTCCCTCTGGGGTATTGCTTGTGTTGTTTTATCTGAATTGCTTACATTATTTATGGTTTTTGAAAGCACTGTTTATTATTGATTTATGGTATTACATTTCAGTTTTTAACATTGTATCTTTTATCATTGTTTTTCTCCACTTTGGTTTTACATGCATATCCCCTGGGAGGGGATTACCACTATGACAAGATACTGCATGGAACCTTCCACCTCATTTCACCTGGATCAGTTTTTATCTTTTAAATTAGACTTTTAGCATTTATATTAGACTCTTTTTATGTTAGATTCCACTAATACCAACACCCACAGGAGAACACTTAGTGCTTATCCTTGTTCCTTTTTATTTACTCATTTAAGGTTTTATTTAGAGAGTGGGAGATCTCTGGGAGCATAGGATTGGCTGCTGGTGTTTGTTTCCTTAGCGCATAGCATTTTTTCTTGTTTTTGTCTGTTTATTATGCAGTAACAGCAATTCAACACTACATCATTCTATTAATAGTAGCTCTGGTAGTATGGATCATTTTCCTAAATTGTAACATGTTTGGTAAAACAGCCTATTACTGATACTGTAAACAGCCATTCTCATAAACACCTCTGTTTCCAGATTACCAGTGTTACACCTCCTGAATGTATAATAACATACTTAATTGCCACGTTTCCTGTTTCTTTATATTCAGCAGAAAGTGCTAAAGATACAAAACTAATGTTATTACATATAGTGCTGTGTACTTATGTTGACCTAACTGAACACACTGTGGAAAATTCCCTCTTGAACTGGAAGTGTAGAGACTGAATGGGGCTGTTATGCTGGCATGGGAATGTATATGGTGCACATGGAAGACTGTGTGAGATACTGTATATGGTGTACACATAGGCGTATCTCATGGTTGCCTACTTTTGCAAATGAATATCAGGGAGATTGTAAGAGCACTATCAAGGTGCTGCACCAAAAGGGTGTGTCCTGTAGCGCCAAAGAGGTGTGTCCTGTGAATAGCTCCACCCATAGGTGTATCTAACACTGCCAGGAAAACTATTTTACAATAAAAATGTCAGTATTTATTGATTATTAAGTTGTCAGTGAATACTTTTATTACTATCTTTATAGAAAAGCTAAAAGTGACGCTGCAGCTGATTAACAAGATTCTTTCATTACATCTTGGCCTCCATGAAATTGGTCATCTCCATAGACCTCAGTGGATGAAATTAGAATCAGGGAGATTACCAAACAGGAGAGTTGGCAACTATGGCGTATCTATAATGGGAGTTGGCGGGGGAATGGGGGCCATTCGTCATCTATTTCTTCCCTGTAAGATCTTCCGGTGGGAAGAAATAGATGACGAATGAGCCCCCCTTCCCCTGCAGTGGGATTGTCCCGATTCACGGACCGGGAAGGGGGCACAGTTAGGCCCCTCCCCTTTTGAGATACGCAAATCGGGACAGTCCTGTCTCAGGGTAGGGGGGGGGGCCATGTACAAATCCTGCACAAGGGCCCCTTCACTTCTTAAAACACTTCTTATACAGCAGATATGTTGGGATATGTCTACTCTGGGTGAGCTAGAATGAAGTTACATGGTGTAACCTGACACTGTATATGGTAACATGAGGGTGAATATCACTATTATGCTTTCATAGACATTGCCTATTAAGCATGGTTCATCAGTAAATGGCTGCTGTCAATAAAGAGTTTGCATGGTGGTTTCTGATTGTATTACACAGGGGCAATTTTGAAAGAAGAGTTTCCAGTGCTTATAATAAATGTGGACACCATATAAATTGGGTTACCAGCTTTTTATCGATAGATTATTGGACACCTTGGAATTTTTTTTTTTTTTTTTATAAACCTTTGCTTTAATATTTAACCTTCTCCCAATGTCCAATGTCCGTGAATAGAGAGATTTCATGATGACATCATTTCCGCCCTCCACTCCGCCTACTTCCAGTTTGTGATCGATACAGACTGACAGCCAGTCTGTAAGGATTACTGAACAGGAAATGGCCAAACAGGAGGGTGGAAGTTATATTAACTCAAAAAACACCCTATTATCGGATAGTGTACGAAATGCGACTACTCCAGACTCTGTACGCCGGTCTCGGTTACAGGACTGTCCAGAGTAATCCCGGACGGGTGGTAACACTAAAGATAATTTGCATTCCTAGGCCTTGCTATCATGTGATTCCTGCTCATGTGACTCCTGTTCCTGTGAGTCTGACATCCCTGGGTGTGGTCTCTCTTATCAGGCCTGCTCTATAAACTCCAGCAGTGATCACTGCCAGAGTATATGCTCCCTACTTCTAGCTATTTCCTTGCTCAGCCTGCTGATTTATCTCCTTGTGACTATTTGGCTGTTACATGTCTGTGTGGTTTGACTCTTGACTACGTTATCATTCCTGATGTGCTTTGTGATTTTGCTACCTCACTGACTGTCTGGTATTTGACCTTTGACCCTGCCTGCATTACTTCTCGCCAGCAGAGGCCGGACTAGCGAGTAGTATGCCCAGGCGCAAAAAATATGCTATGGCCCTGGTGATATACCTGGTAACCTGGTGGGAACCTTCGGTGGTGCGGTGATGACGGCTGTGGGCCCTTTGATCAGCATGGGTCCCCGGTGCCTTTGCACCTGTTGCACCAATGGTAGTTCTGCCTCTGCTCTGCAGCTCTGCCATTACCATGCTTAGGGCTGACGTCTGGTGCAGCAAACTCCATCCCAGCAATTAGGGGCTCTGGTAAAAACCAGTGGCAGCTTAACCTGGCTGGTAATATCCATTACCTTCTCCATGTGCCTGACTAAGAACATGTGGAGTATATTAGCGGTATGGACATGCTACACTATATATAGAACATGTGGGTATATTAGCGGTATGGACATGCTACACTATATACAGAACATGTGGGGTATATTAGCGGTATGGACATGATACACAATATAGCTAGAACATGTTGGGTATATTAGCGGTATGGACATGCTACACTATATATAGAACATGTTGGGTATATTAGTGGTATGGACATGCTACATTATATATAGAACATGTGGGGTATATTAGTGGTATGGACATGCTACACTATATATAGAACATGTGGGGTATATTAGCGGTTTGGACATGCTACATTATATATAGAACATGTGGGGTATATTAGCGGTATGGACATGCTACACTATATATAGAACATGTTGGGTATATTATGGGTCTAGTAATTGTCCATACTATAATATATGGGGTATATTAGGGTTTGGAAATGGCACACTATATACAGTATATAGTGTACAATTCTTAGACCACTATTATACCCCATACATGCTATATTATGAACCCTAATTTAGCACACATATATTATAGTATGTGCAGTTCTAAAACCCATTATAGACCCCACATGTCCTTTATATAGTGTGCCATGTACAGACCCCTAATAAAACCCATATGTATTACAGCTTCATGTAATCAATGGTTTAAAGTCTTTGTTTCATGTGTCCCCTAAATCTAAATCTGAGTACACACTAAAAGTTTTAACTCACAATCCAACATCTTGTCAAAAATCAGTAACGATTTAATTCCTGACTTGCTTAACGATGCCCCTGTACACACTACTGTAATTGATTACAACCTATTCCCATAAAGCTTGGCTACAATGATATGCTTGTCCACAAGGTGGCGCTATGTAAAAATATTAATGGAAATTGTTGCATTGAAGATTGTGTGTAGATACACTGAAGTCTTCTCCAGACATTTGCATTGGATCTGGATTCGGTCCTATGTTATTGCCATTCCCATTGTAATTTTTGCATCTTTGAAAATGACAAAATTGTAACCCTGCTGCCTTTAAATTGCATTTTCTCATTTAATCTAATGCTGTATTACAAATCAATGTTGAATTCCTACCGAGGTGGTAAATCAAAGACTTTATTTTAAGGTGTAAGACCAGAGGCGGAAGGTGACAGACTCAGACTCCATAGCAAGGAGGCCGGGCCTGGGTCTGGATGGGTGGAACTAGGTGGAGCCAGGCAGGGCTGTGGGTGGAGATGGCGGGATCTCTGCCTGATAGAAGCTGTCAGAGGCTGACAGCTTAAAACAGCGCTCAACACTGTCTATGAGTGCTGAGCACTACAGCACTATACATAATGCACTCATACATAGAGTGCTGAGTGCTGTTTTGAGCTGTCAGCCTGTGACAGCTTGCATACAGTAGAAGGGAAGCGGCTGCCATGGACCCTTCTCTCCTCTGGGCCCTGTAAGCGACAGACGCTTATCTGCACTTACACCTCTACTACAACATCCTTAAGTTTGTCTTTTGTTAATGGAAATTACTGTGAAATCCTTATGCAAACAAAACCCAGCGCACAACAATTTGCATAAATTAAATATTCTGTGTGTTAAACTGCAGTAAAAATGAAAAAATAAAATAAACACGCTTTGTAAATCATTTGTGGTGACAGGACAGTGTAATAGACTCTCATGGGCACTTCAGATAGTAACTTAATTACCACTTCACGAACATATGTGTCAAGAGCCAATTAATTTCCAGTGAAGTGTCTTAATTACTGAACCTCACTGCAGATGTCACTGTTTATACAGTGACAAACGCAGGATTTTTAAATGGGGGGTTTCCAAATTCTTGTAATACATGTGGGGTATGCTAGGGCTATGGAGATGACGCACTATATAAAGTATATGAAGGCTATCCTAGTCACTACTGTACCTCCTACTCCCCACTATGCAATTCCTACTCCATCAAACTGACTGCCATACAATGCAGACTGCATCCTAAATCAGGGTTGCAGATCCCGGAGGCGGGACTTTGATGACGAAAATGACGTCAGGTCCCGCCCATCCCAAGTAACACTAGGGATTACTATTATGAGAGGCCCCCCTGCCTCTCATGCGAAAGATTTGTCGGCTCTCCCGGGATACCTGGAGAATTGCATGAATTTCGTGAGTCTCCCGGATATTCCGGGAGAGTCAGCAACCCTGTCCAAAATTAAATAGAAAGCAATATGTTATGAGATCATTAAAGTGCTGCCTAAAACTGATTTTCTAAGTCTCTTAGGTTATGATCATCCCTGTTTTCATTTATAAAGTTACTCTTTATTTTGTACCATGATGGAGTCCCACTATAGAGAGAGAGAGAGAGAGAGAGACTCTCTGTCTTTGTCATTAGAAAAGAATGTGAGTAAATGATGCGAGGGGGAGGGAAATCTTGGCGGGGCTGCCAGTACTGTGAGGGACAGAGGGGGATCAGTGGAGAATCGGTGCTGGGCTGCCAGTACTGTGAGGGACAGAGGGGGATCGG
>WWET01000862.1:20099-35507 GCA_011038615.1 Limnodynastes dumerilii | reverse complement strand
TTAAATAAGTGCTTGAAATTAGTTACTCCTGGACTAAATCATGTTGATTGCAGGAGGAGTCAAGTTAATTGTATTCTTTGCATGCAGGGATATACCTTTAAATTGCTTACTGCACACTGATACTGACCAGTTTTACGATCACACTATTATTTTGGGCTGGGCTGGGAAACATCACCTCTCAACTCTAATACTGTTTGCAACAGATGAAATATGACTCCCCTGCAATCAACATGGTTTAGCCCAGGAGTAACTAAGTTTATGCACTTAGTCTGGATCCTTGAATTGCTTACTGCACACAGATACTGACCAGCGTTACTATCACACTGTTATTTATACTTGGGATAGGAAACATCACCTCTCATCTCTAATACTATTTGCAACAGATGAAATATGACTCCCCTGCAATCAACATGGTTTAGCCCAGGAGTAACTAAGTTTATGCACTTAACAAGGTCTGGATCCAGCCCTATGATTGTAAAGAACAAGCGGCACATCGGCAGGTGGGAGGAGTCAGCTAGAAACTGAGAACCAACAGAGTTCTGTCCTCGGCGCAACAGAAGGTTATGGCCAACTCAGAGCAACTACCCCTTCCAAATTGTGCACCCCAGTAAACCTGGAAGGTACGCTGGAACCCCAGCCACTTGGCATGGCTACCAGCTACGTCCTGTACCTACCATACCTTTACGCCCTGAAAACCAGCATCAAATAGATGCTGACTTCCCCATCGCTACCACCAAACTATGCCCCGTCTGATAGAAAACAAGGGAAAGGGAGAAAAAAAGCTGCAGAAAAGAGAGAGAAGCTTCCTGTGAACCTCCTATATACCCCGAACCCCCACCCAATATCCCCCCAAAGCCCACCCTGATTGGTTCCCAGACTACCCTACTACTAACCCCTAAATGACTGGTGTGAGCTGCATTCAGCATGTTGTTTATGTGCCTTCATGCCTAGTTGGTACTCTGTTACATTTGGGGCCAGAAGCGAGCGCTATTGGGTAAAATCGGAAAATAGGGGTCAGCTGACAGAACTCTGTGTGAGTGAGGGGACTGTCCGCACATTCACATTTTAAACACTCTTACTTGCGTAGACACATAGAAAGTGACAGCAGATAAGAGTCACATGGCCCATCCAGTCTTCCCAGGTGTTTATTTGAAAACATACTGACCCTATTTTACCATCAGATTTAGGATACCCTTATATTTATCATGCTTAAACTGTTCTACTGTGTTAGCCTCTACCACCTCAGATGGGAGAATATTCCACTTATCAACCACCCTTTCAGTGAAGTAAAGTGAAGACAGACTTTGGATAGCCAGAACCTTCCTTAAATTTGACATTCAGGCATCTAAGGTGTGGAACCCTGAGAAGTTGCTGTGTCAGGTACTGACATCCCTCTGCACTGACTGGGTACCAAATTTTGGTGGGGTCTAACATGATGTTCTCCTATATCTGGAAAACAACAAGTAAGTGTCTCTACTGCCCCCTACATACAGGAAGAGGAATCACTTTGGGGTCTATTTCAGTGCTCGAAGTGGGCTGGCATACGGTGGTATGGCACACCGCCACTTCTGTGAGCCGGCTCTGAGTATGAATACGGCTGCTCATAGAATTTTAAGATTCTATGAGCAGCTGTATTTTTGCTCAGTGCTGGCTCACAGAAGTGATGGTATGCCATACCTACTCACTTCTCCTGTGCTGCCAGGAGCCATTGACAGAGCGGGGTGTGCTATGCACAGCTGCAGCTCTGTTTAGAGCAGAGGACGCAAGCGTGACCTAAGGTCACATGAGAGTCATTAGCCTGCAGTGGGCACACCGCAGAGGAGAGAGCTGGAAGACATAGGAAAGGTAAGTTTATTAGTGTTGGTTAGAAAGTAGTTTGGGCGTGTGGATTTGGAATGGGAGAGTGTGAAGCTGGATATGAAAAGGGCAATAGGGCTGAATGGACACATATAGAGGAGACTGGAGACAGAAGGAGGGGACAATAGGGATGGCTGCACACAAAGTTGGGGCAATAAGGCTGGCTAGATACAAGAGGGACGCTAAGTCTGCTGGACAAAAAGAGGAGGCAATAAGACTGGGTAAACTGAAGGAGGGGGTATTAAGGCTGACTGCACACAAATAAAGTTGGGGAAATAAGACTGGCTGGACACAGGAGGGACAATTAGGTCACTTATAAATAGGGGCTATAAGACTGGCTGAATATATAGAGGGGGCAATAACTGGAGGGGACAATAATAATGCTGGTTAGACAAACAGAAGGAGGGGACAATAAGGCTGACTGGACACAAATAAAGAGTGGGTAATAAGGCCGACTGGGCACACAAAAGGAGGGGCAATCAGGCTGACTGAGCACAGAAGGAAGGGGCAATAAGGCTGGTTGGAAACACATAAGGAAGGTTAAATAAGGCTGGCTGGGTACACAAAAGGAGGTGTAATAAGGTTGGATGGACAAACAGAAGGAGGGGACAATACAGCTGACTGGACATAAATAAAGAGAGGGACAATATGGCTGACTGGACACAGGAGTAGGGGCAATTAGGCTGGATGGACACACTTAAAGAAGGGCTGTAAGACTGGCTGGACACAATGGGGGGAAAATAAGGCTGGCTGGATACAGAAAGAGGGGGCAATAAGGCTGGCTGGGCAAACAAAAGGAAGGGCAATAATGCTGGTTTGACAAACAAACAGAAGAAGGGGACAATAAGGGTGACTGGACACAAATAAAGGGGGAGCAATAAGGCTGTCTGGACAAAAAGGAGAGGCAATAATGCTGGTTGGACAAACAGAAGGAGGGGACAATAAGGCTGACCGGACACAAGTAAGGGAGGGCAAAAAGGCTGGCTGGACACAGAAGGAGGGGCAATAAGGGTGACTGGACACTCATAAAGAGGGGGGCAATAAGGCTGGCTGGACAAATAAGGAGGGGCAATAAGGCTGGGTGGACACTCATAAAGAGGGGGCTATAAGACTGGCTGGACAAAGAGGGGGCAATAAGACTGTCTGGCGACAAACAAGGAAGGGACAATATGGCTGGTTGGACACACAGAAGGAAGGTGCAGTAAGGCTGGCTGGGCACACAAAAGTAGGGGCAATAAGGTTGGTTGGACTCCTCTGCCCCTAGAAACGGCCCTATGTATCTTTTTCTTATGTAGATTGCCTAAATGCGGTCTTTCTGCATTCCGTTATATGTCCGGTACTCTGAATACGGGCCAAAAATTTCCATATCCCACTTCTAAATTTCCCTGGTCTATTTACTTACTTATTTTACCGTTTTTAGGAGTTATGCCTTTTTCATAGGAAATCCTCCTAAAATTAAGTTTTTCTTATTTGCAAATGATGCACCCCCATGGAAATAAACAGTTTCCATGGCGATGCAGTGAAAGTTCATATGTGTTCACTGGCCCGTTGTTCCTAATGTAGGTCCGGCGCCTCTTCCTATTTACTAAACCCTTGGTGGAGTTTTACACTCCGCTCTGAGAGTTAAAATAACGCCAGATCAGGCTGCCATTAGTGCTTCTATTCCAGTGATCTCCCCATATAACCCCATTTTTCTCCCTCTAATAGCTGTTATTAGGGGGAGGAATAGGGGCATATATATGGGGAGACCACTGGAATATATGAAAATAGTAGTTTTGTTTAAAAAAATTTATATTTTTTTTTTAATAAAATTTTAAAACAATAAAAAAAAACAAATGAAAAAATAAACAATAGAATAGGGTTAAAAACGTACCTGACCGAAGACGAGCCTGCCCGCAGGTGTCGGTCCCGACATGAAGAGCCTGCTCATGTGCTTCATTTTTACAAGTCCCAGAAGAGAGCCACTGCGCATGTGCAGACCTCCGAGGGGATTGCACTCAGCCGAAGACAGCCCGCGATGACTGCAGAAAGTTTGTATGTCATCGCGGGACAGCCAACGGAGGCTAAGTGTTAGTAAATAATATGAACATAGTTCCCAGGCTTGTAGCGAGCTGATTCGAACCTGGATGAGCTACGTTCATAGTAAATAGAGCCTTTTGTGAGATGTGGGAGATCTCGGAGGGAAGAATGAGATGGTAGTATGGGGACGGGTCTTGATAACGTGATTTATGTAAATCACAACCTGAAGTCCCACTCCCTGCTTATCAATGCTACAATCCATTGTGTTACTAAGGAGGGGATGGGGTTGGATGACATAGGGCCTGATCCAGACCTCTGTGAGTTTTCCATACACATACCCTGTCACTGGAAGCTAGGTGTCCATTAGTAATCAATAACGTTACCATGCCCCGTCCATTCTTAGTAACGCTGGGGCTCACAGTATTTATAGGCAAAGAGGGTCAGGACTAGGGGCAATGATTTGCATTGCGGGAGAGTTTTCTGCTTTCCTGGGATACCAGGATCAATGCCAGAATTTCAGGAGTCTCCCAGACATTCCAGGAGACCCAGCAGCCATGCACAGTAGTAAGGTGGGAATGTAAATCTCCACAGCCGGTGCGTTTATTCAGTGTATAAAGAAATGGCCTGTATTTTGCATCACGCTGGAGATTAGGAGTCCTGCACATAGGAAAAATAAGCCAGACACACTTCCAGATCTGGATGCAGATGTGCTGAAGGGGGAGGCTGCCACAGATGCTGTAATTGGCATGTGTCCTTGAAGATCTTTGGGGAGGGTGGTTGTCCCTTCTGCACCTCTCTGTTGGCGCATCACTTAGTTTCCATGGGAACGGACTGGAGCCTCCATCTCCCCCCCTCCCTCTACTGCTACATGGGAATTTTCCCTGAGTACTAGTTCTGTCAATGTGTGCACAGCCCTGAGCCTATTACAACACTGCATCCACTCTCCATGACACCTCCAAAGCAACATTATTCTACACAAGTATCAAATATTTTTAAATTATAGTAACAAATGCAGATTTTTCTGCATTTTTTCTTCTGGTTTTGGTCTACTGAAGAGCAGCTGAATAACATCTAATTGTTTTATGCAGTGATAAAGTGTCTCTAAGCTCCATTTTCTCTTTTTATATCTAATACATACCCTCCAACATGACCCATTCCCTTAGCTTCAAAATACTCTGCTCCTCGGTTTCCAACTACTATGGTAACTTCCTTTGTTGGAGAGACAAATAGTTTTTAAATATCAGTTAAGTCATTTCTCCTAGTGAGTGACAGTTGGAAGCTCAGGTGCGGAGTATATTGTACCTAATGGAATGGGTCATGTTGGAGGGTCTGTGTATGTTGCAAGTGCGAGAACCTAATTTAGCTACTATGCATACTTAGTAACTTATTTACGCTATCTATCTGTACAGAAATGGTACATAAATCGCATAAATAACCTACCAGCATGCATAGTAGCTCAATTCTTAAAACAACGTATCTAAGACAAAAACTAAGTAACTGTGAATCCGGACCTATCCTCGCAGCTTCAAGTAATGAAGAAAAGTAATGACATTGGTGGTGGCCTTGCATCACACCCCAGGACCTCACTGGACTGGTGACTATTTGTGAGTTTTTCTAGTGATTAACAATGAGTCTGGACAACAGAAATAACAACCGATGCTGTATTATTAGTAAATGGAGCCTCAGCACTCATACGTGGACTGGCGGACATATTTATGGAAACGTTGTCCATGGTAAACTGAGCCTGAGGACAATCCTAATTTTTCGTGGGTAAAAAAGGGGCCTGGCCCACTAAACATCAGTGTTAATTGGGGTGGGGGATGGGAATTAGGATATTACTGTTCATGGAATCTCATTCTCTTGTATAATCAGGGCTCCATTTACAGATACAGATAACAACCATTTACAGGTGAAAAGGGTCTTTATCTCCTTATAACGAAGTCATTGCCAGTTCCAAAGCTATGATCGCCATGGAAACCATGGCGATTAATAGCAGTAGCACCCGCGATTGCAACCCTGCTCTAGTAAATGCGGGCCAGCAGATCGCTATAGTTACTAATTGCTTTAAGTATTTCAGCGGTCTTCCTATATACCCCTTTTTGCTCCCCCTAATAGCTGTTATTAGGGGAAGGAAAGGGGGTATGTATAGAAAGAATACTGGAATACATATCCAGCGTGTGCATGTAAAATAAAAATTATGAAATATTATTTTTGTTTTGTTTTTTAATAATAAATAAATAAATAATTTTATTCATTTAAATTTACATTTTAAATTGAAATATATATTTTGCCTGCTGGAATCACCGATGGGTATTCCAGTGGGCAAGAGGTGGAAAAAAAAAAGAGAAAAGGTAAAGAAAGGGCTAAACTTACCTGGCTGGCGATCCGTGTTTCTCTCGCTGTTCTAGCTCTCACTTTCCTATTACATACTAGAGAATGTCCACTAGAATCTGATTGGTTGCTATGGGCAACATCTCCACTCTTCCTTTCCCACAGTTGCAGGGAAACTGTGTTTTGTTGGGTGATACTGAGACCCATCCTGTCATAAATGTGTCCCCGCATAATTCTTCTATACTCTTTACGTTTCCAGCTGGTTAAAGACAATATGGTGTCTTGTTTGCAATGGTTCACACTAAACATTGTGAAACCCCTCGTTAATTTGTGGTAATTATTATTATCTCCATGTGACAATGATTAAACAGCTAATTAGCCTTAATTTATTTGTCACTACATGCACCCCGTCCGCTAAGCGATCGTACTGCACAGGTTTTCTTGAGGCAGTAATTTGCATTAAATCCGCCAGGAAGGCGTTAAAGCCGCCCATACTGTAAAATTTAAATCTCTCTTCCCGCCCACCTTGCGTACTAGTGGCGGG
Source organism: Limnodynastes dumerilii (assembly GCA_011038615.1). Lineage (NCBI taxonomy): Eukaryota > Metazoa > Chordata > Amphibia > Anura > Limnodynastidae > Limnodynastes > Limnodynastes dumerilii. Next base: position 28,756 of record WWET01000862.1, on the reverse strand, counting down.
GAAGGAGGGGAAGACCTACCACATCGGATGGATCTCCTATCGTATAAAAATGAGTTCTGCGCTTGAATCCCGCGTAACATCTGGAGTGTGCATGCTCCCTTACCTCCAAACACCCGACTAACGCACCTTGGAAATATAGATCTGGTTCTTTGTCTGTATTTCTGCCTTATTCACCTTGGGCCTGATCCAGACCTACGCTGGCTGGCGTTAAGAACCCAGCCAGCAGCGTAAGATCGACTTAAAAGCCAATCTGCGCATGCGCCGGGCATATGTTGCCCGGCGTAGCTACGGAAACGCCCGATCGTTGATTGGGCGTCTGTAGCAGCGACCATAGTAACGCTGGAGGGGGCGTTCCCCAACGTTACTACGTTCAGGTTAGTGTAAGTGGGCGGGGGGGAGTTAGTTTAATGAGGGAGGGGTTAGCGGGCATACGCTCCTGTGTGACCGTATTTTCCCTTGCTTAGGCCAGCTGAAGTTAGGGTAGCCTTCAGCCGGCCTAAGCCAGGGAAAATACGCTCGCACAGGGGGGGGGTCGGGGAGAGTGAACGCCGATACGCTGTGCTTTACTAAGCACAGCGCATCGGCGTAGGTCTGGATCAGGCCCATTGTGAGCCAGTTTTACCATCCTTAGGTAATGGCCGCTTAGCCACAGAAATAAATATGTGTGTAGGTTAGAAGTCCATCCAAAACACTTTGTTAATGTGCTTCATAAATTCATATTACAGCGGTAAGAAGGGCCTAATGGCTGAAAATTATACAGTTTACAAGGCAGAAACATTTCAGACTTTAGCTGCACATTACATAGACTGAAAATATATGTGCTTAGTAATATTTGCAAAAAAACAAGGACAAAATGCCCCAGCGCTGATCATTAGCATGCAGCCGACCTGACATTGGAAAATAAAAGGTTGAAATGCTGTTTACACACATTTACAAATATCTGCTAATCCACCTGCCACACAGTTTGGAAGCCTGTCTGAGCCCAAGGAGTGTTGGTTGGTCTACAGAAGCTATTTTGGTGGCATAAAGGCCTTAGGTGATGAAGCTCTCAATTCTAAACCACTATATATGACCTAATATAGGGACACTCACTACCAGAGGCGGAACTAGCGAATAGCAAAAAATATGCTTTGGCCCTGATGATATCCCAGGTAACCCAGGGAGCTGCGGCGATGATGGCTGTGGGCCCTTGTTCCAGCAGGTATGGTTTGCTGGTACGATGGTCTGTTTTCCAACACTTAAACAGCGACCTTAGGCAATTGCCGGCAGACTCCATTCTTGAGCGGCGGTGCTGCAACTGCCGAAGATTTCTCCGCTGAGCCAGGGAGACAATTGCAAGTCTAGTTAAGTTGGGTGCACACAGTTTTTCTAATAACATATAGAATAAATTGATTCTACTCACTAAACCACTAGAGAGGACCTAATATAGGGACCCTCACTATCAGAGGCGGAACTAGCGAGTTGTGGGCCCAGGTGCAAAAAATATGCTTTGGCCCTGATGATATCCCAGGTCACCCAGGGAGCTTCGGCGGTGCGGCGATGATGGCTGTGGGCCCTTGTTCCAGCAGGTATGGTTTGCTAGTACGATGGTCTGTTTTCCAACACTTAAACGGCGACCTTAGGCAATTGCCAGCAAACTCCATTCTTGAGCGGCAGTGCTGCAACTGCCGAAGATTTCTCCGCTGAGCCAGGGAGGCAATTGCAAGTCTAGTTAAGTTGGGTGCACACAGTTTTTCTAATAACATATAGAATAAATTGATTCTACTCATGATCTGAAGCCCTGATCAGCTGCACATTGCCTCCACACACTATACATTAGATTTGCAGGAGGAGCCATCGTTCATCAGGGAGATTAGACGGGTGTGCTTCAGCAGTGATTTCTACCAGCCTTTTCCAACGTCCCACCGGCAGCGATTGTTCCTGCCCCACCAGAGTGAGGGTATCAAAGATCCCCAGGAGGATTCCCCCTTATCCTAATCCTCACCCTAACCCTCCCTTCCCCATAGTCTAACCCTACCATCCCCCTTCTCTGATCCACCCCCTCCCCACAGCCAAACCCTAAGACTCCCTTCCCCTCAGCCTAACCCTAAGACTCCCTTCCCCTCAGCCTAACCCTAAGACTCCCTTCACCTCAGCCTAACCCTAAGACTCTCTTCCCCGCAGCCTAACCCTAAGACTTCCCTTCTATGTTGTATCCCCTCTTCTCAGCCTTACCCTAAGACCACCCTTGTACAGTAACCTGTCCTGTGCAGCGTGTCTGCGTCGAGTCTTGCGATGGGTGCTGCGCTGGGTATTGAAATGAATGGGTAGGTTGCGGAAAAATAAATTTGGTTTACTTACCCATTCATTATAGAAACTTTTTAATTAGGCAGATTTTCGAAATAGAGACAGACAAAAATTAGCCATCGGCTGTCTGTATTTCGGAAATCTGTGTTTCATGCCGCAGAACCTAACACTTAAACAGTCTATAAAATCATACGATCTGATGTGCTTGGCAGGATATCGTTCAATTGTGTACACGTATTCACTTACACAATATCACTCCAAACAGTCGTTTATCATGTGATTTGAGCGATAATTGAGAGAAAATCTATAGTGTTTGCCCATCGTTAGGGTCACGGCAGCAGAAAAGCTTTGAAACTGGCAATTGGTTTATAAAAAAAAAATTGCAAATGTGTGTAACTAATATTTCTGCATTATGTGCTACAGATATATCTACTGGTTTATAACATGTACTGGGGCAGTTTTTCCATTGTTGATTCCCCCGGCTTTGCATGCACCTGTTTATTAGCCTATAAATTGATCTGAGCAACCACCGTTTTCTGCAATTTTTATACAGCAAAGTAATATAAAGTTTACCATTTTTTATTACTGTTAAACATTATTGCCCGTATTCAGACTTAATAACGTTCGCAAACATATGTGTGTTGCGTGCGTAAGTTGGCATTTTTTTTAGCAATCTGCACATGCATGCTGCAAATGTTATGCATCGGATCTCATTACGTACGGAGCAGATTTTGCACGTACACAACTCCGTACGTTAGGGCGTGGCAATACTCCGTACGGTGGAGAATACGTAATGTGGGGGGGGAGCATTTCAATTGGACAGTAAGCTAAATTGCGTCCATCAGAGGGGAGTGTCAGTGGGAGTGCACTGGCCACATAAGTGCAGACTTTTATTATTCCACTATTACATAACTCTGTCTCCGCACAGCGGGTGGACCAACTTACCGTACATATGACATACTCATGGTGGTTGGGATAGGAAATTGTGTTCCATAGCCCTTACGCACAATCCACCATTCATTCATACATGGGCCTTACACATGCAGAGACGTTAGGTAGGGTTCTCCGGCCCGTACGTGTGAAGGGGGGGAGTGTGGAGGAAAACGTGCGGAGGAAAACGTTTGCAATTTAATCGCAGTTCTGGATCCGGCCCTTACTGAGGTTTGAGGTACATCTATGGAACTCCATGTTTATATATATATATATATATATATATATAGAGGAGTGCCCAATTGACAGGCAGCCATCCAGTAATAACACCAGTGATTTTGATGATTTAAGGGGTTTAAATGAATTTCAGATTCAGGCCTCTCTGGCTTTACCGTGAACTCCCTACCACGCCCCTCTCTCTTGTGCGGACTTCAGTTCACTTACACTGCCGTAAGGCAGCCTTAAGTGCGTCATGCGGCTCAGCAGTCCATACACGGATGGTAAACGGAAACTAGGGAAAGCACAGCAGATATTGCATGCAGATACAATACACATAGAGATGATATAGAGACAGCAACAGAGGATAATGAAAGAACATTAAAGATGCAGAAACGTTACTACGGTGCAACCATCCAGGGACCTATAGAGCTGTTATTGAAGCAATTTAAACTAGGCCATAATCAGATCTAAATTTGGAGGTTGGCAATAGCACATTAATAGACAAGTGCCGGAAGGAAGACAGACAACTAAAATAGACAGTGAGAGCAGAGACAGACGTTCACGCTCTTTTATAGCTATCAGACTATTTAAATGAAGACTTCACCATTAGGAGAATTGAGACCTGCAGGAGAATGGCAGCCATTGCAAATAAAAAGCTACATACTTATGTGCAATAGTGCAATGGTTACAAGGTGCGGCTCAGTCCGAAGAAAGCCAACAGTCGTCTGTATTAGGTCAATGGGAACGCTGCCTCACAAGAGGGCCTTCACACAGTGGCACAGATATTTACACACATTGGGCCTGATCCAGACCTACACTGTTACACTGAGCGTTCTAACGCCCCCGACACTCCCCCTGCTTAGAGCGTATTTACACTCCCTTACGCCGGCTGAAAGCTACCTTAACTTCAGCCGACGTAAGGGAGTGTAACCTAACTACAGCCGGCGTAAGGGAGTGTAACTACGCTGGGAGGGCTGCGTTACTACGATAACGCCGCCCCCCCAGCCTCATTTCCCTCCCTCCCCACGCCTCCCTACACTAACCTGAACGTAGTAACGCTGGGGGACGCCCCCTCCAGCGTTACTACGTCACTGCTACGGACGCCCGATCCACGAGCTACATCTGCCCGGCACATGCACAGATCGGCTTTTAAGCCGATCTTACGCTGCTGGCCGGTGTAGTAACACCAGCCAACGTAGGCCTGGATCAGGCCTATTGGGCCTGATCCAGACCTAGTTAAGTGCTTGAACTTAGTTACTTCTGGGCTAAACCATGTTGATTTCGGGGGGAGTCAAGTTAATTGTCTTCTTTGAAGGGATATATCTTTGAATTGCTTACTGCACACAGACACTGACCAGCTTTACTATCACACTGTTATTTAGACTTGGGATAGGAAACATCACCTCTCAGCTCTAATACTGTTTGCAACAGATGAAATATGACTCCCCTGCAATCAACATGGTTTAGCCCAGGAGTAACTAAGTTCATGCACTTAACTAGGTCTGGATCCAGCCCATTACTATGTGTCACACTCATGTAAACTGGGAGCATTACTATGTGACATAGGGGCTGATCCAGACCTACGGCCGATGTACTAGTTACGGCGGCTGTATGCGTAAGAACGACATTTCTGCCGTTCTGCGCATGCGCCGGGCACATGTTGCCCGGCGTAGTTAGGGAAACCCGATCCCTAGGATCGGGCGTCCCTAACTGTTGCGTAGTTACGGTGAGGGGAGTGTTCCTCGCCGTAACTACACAACCGTTACGGAAGGAAGGCGGGGGAAGGTAAGTAAATGAGGGAGGGAGGGAGGGCGGGTTAGGCCAGTTACGACCCTGTGGCCGGCATAATTACCTACTGTTATGCCGGCTGACGTTAAGATAGCCTTCAGCCAGCGTAACAGTGTGTAATTACGCCAGCCACAGGGGGAGTGCTCCAGAGCTATGCTGGCCGTACTTACAGCCAGCGGGATCAGACCCATAGTCACATGGGGCCGGTATCTCACTTAAGAATATTGCTTCTTAAGTGCGTAGTTATAAGAGCATAGCCACTAAGCATGCGTGTTACTCTTTTACGCTGTCTACAGACCATTTCGTTATGTAGATTGCGTATGTGTGGTCTAAAGGGCGCACATACGCAATCTATGTAACAAAATTTTGTTGATTGTTAAATTGTTAGTGAATGAGGGCCGTATTCACAAATCCGTTAGTTAATTGTACGGAATTATACGCACGTACGTAGCAAGGCAACAACCATGACACTCCCCTCACGGACGGGTTTTCAGTGACTTCCGCCACCATAGGGCACCCTTATCTCTACGTGTCATTCACCAGTGCGTGCCTAATGGACTTCCGTGCGTAAATTCAAGGTAAATAAAGTTACTATGCATACACAGTTACTCCGATCCTAAAAATATGCACAGAACTCCACGCAAAAACGGATCTGTGAATACGGCCCTGAATCATTTCAGTATCATTGTGGAGACTGTGAATAGGAGATCCGCTGACTTCTTCATCTTTATAGAAAAGCTAAAAGTAGGTGACGCTGCAGCTGATTAACAAGAGACCAGAGACTTAAACTGTGATTTTATGCAAACCATGGCCTCATGTCCCTAGCAACTCTACTGTTCCTTGTGTTACGGGGGACTGGGCAGGACTTGATGATGTAATTTGCATCATCATGCCTCGCCTCATCCCTATTAATACTATGAAATATGTAATCGATTGACAGGGGGTGGGGCTTTGTGAATCAATTTGCATAAATAGCATCATCGAGCCCCACCCCATACTGGCATCTATCCCATACCCTCCTACTGTACCTATTTAGCAGGTACAGTACTGATTTTTAATGGTCTATACTGGCTCAAAGTGCTCCTGTACCGGATTCTGGCTCCACCTATACTCACCTTCCAGTCCTGCAGCATCTGATCACTATAGCACAGCTGCGGGGTCAGACTCCTACAGCTCTGCTACAGTGACAAGACCTCTCTCCTGTGAGTTCTTAGCTCATATGATAAGGTGTAAAATGAGATTTTACACCTTATCCTACATGCAAATGAGAGCAGATTAAAGCCACACCCATTTATGGGACAAGCCACACCCCTTTATAGACACGCCCCCCCAATATGTACCTATTTTCTATAAAAAGATGTTGGAGGTCGTGCTATCTTTTCCCTCTGGGATCTCCTGGAGGGAATCAATGGAAAGTCGGCAACCCTGGTCTCCATTATTGAAGTCATGTTGTATTAAATATCTGTCAGTCTTTGATTACATCTTGTCCCTTCATGAAAATGGCTGCCTCCATAGTCCTCATAGCAGAGAAATAAGACACCATTTCTAAGTTCTATCATCAGACCACAATGACTTCTGAAACTGATTCAGCATCAGGGAGATTGCCTATCATTTCAGGGAGTCAGGGAGATCACCCACTCTCCAGGGAGTCTCGCTGATATTTATGTGTTCTTAAATGGGTGTCATTGCCCAGCGAGTATAAATAAAGTGATCACTTATTCCTTTCAAGCAGAAACCAGACACGTTAAAATTCCTCTCTCTTGATGTTATTTCATAAAGATATTTGCTGTAACTGAATGTAAGCATTTCACTGTGCAAGACCTCTCTCATGCTGCACATACTGGGCCGGATTCAGAGATCCGTTTTTGGAAGGTACGCAATTATACCCATGACACTCCCCTTATATGGCTGTATTGTCGGTGAACTTCTTCATCTTTATAGAAAAGCTAAAAGTAGGTGACGCTGCAGCTGATTAACAAGAGACCAGAGACTTAAACTGTGATTTTATGCAAACCATGGCCTCATGTCCCTAGCAACTCTACTGTTCCTTGTGTTACGGGGGACTGGGCAGGACTTGATGATGTAATTTGCATCATCATGCCTCGCCTCATCCCTATTAATACTATGAAATATGTAATCGATTGACAGGGGGTGGGGCTTTGTGAATCAATTTGCATAAATAGCATCATCGAGCCCCACCCCATACTGGCATCTATCCCATACCCTCCTACTGTACCTATTTAGCAGGTACAGTAAGGATTTTTAATGGTCAGTACTGGCTAAAAGTGCTCCTGTACTGGATTCTGGCCCAGCAGTTCCCTCCCCCCTATACTCACCTTCCAGCCCTTCTGCATCTGATCACTATAGTAGAGCTGCGGGGACAGACTTCTACAGCTCTGCTATAGTGACAAGACCCTCTCCTGTGAGTTCTTACCTCATATCATAAGGTATAAAATGAGATTTTACACCTTATCGTGCATGCAAATAAGAGCAGATTAAAGCAACGCCCCTTTATGGGACAAGCCACATCCCCTTTATAGACATGCCCCCCCCCCCAAAGTGTACCAACAAAGTCGGCAACCCTGGTCTCCATTATTGAAGTCATGTTGTATTAAATAACTGTCAGTCTTTGATTACATCTTGGCATCCATGAAAATGGCTGCCTCCATAGTCCTCAAAGCAGGGAATTAGGACACCATTTCTAAGTTCTGTCATTAGACCGTAATGACTTCTGGAACTAAATCAGCATTAGGGAGATTGCCAATCATTTCAGGTAGTCAGGGAGATCACCCACTCTCCAGGGAGTCTCGCTGATATTTATGTGTTCTTATATGGGTGTCATTGCCCGGGGAGTAACCAGAAAAACACTATTTGCTATAAATAAAGTGATCGCTTATTCCTTTCAAGCAGAAACCAGACACGTTATCTGGGGCCTTGAAAAGGCCATAACATTCCTCTCTCTTGATGTTATTTCATAAAGTAGATATTTGCTGTAACTGAATGTAAGCATTTCACTGTTCAAGACCTCTCTCATGCTGCACATACTGGGCCGGATTCAGAGATCCGTTTTTGGAAGGTACGCAATTATACGCACGCACAGGTAACACCAATGATGCTCCCCTTATATGGCTGTATTGTCGGTGACTTATGCCACCATAGAGCACCGTGTGTAGTCAGGGCCGGTGCTAGCATGTCTGGTGCCCCCTGCAAAAAATAAATTTGCGCCCTTCTCCTTTATGCCAGTCCCACAGTACTTACATTATATGCCATTATATGCCACCCCCTCCCCCAGCACTCCCATAATGTGCCACCTGCCCCTCCAGTACTCCAATCATGTGCCACCAGCCACCTTCAGTACTCCCATAATGTGCCACCAGCCCTTCCAGTACTCCCATCATGTGCCATCAGCCCCCCCCCTCAGTGCTCCCATAATG
>WWET01000861.1:494383-505981 GCA_011038615.1 Limnodynastes dumerilii | reverse complement strand
ACCAATATATATTGCATATTATCTGTACATCAACAAACAGGAGTGATACAAGGCAAATACTCAGGGACTTATACTCTGTATGTTTGTATGTCTTACTTTAGCTGGACATCTAAAAGGGAAGACAAGATTAAGATGCTGAAACAGAAGAGAGACTTGGCTGTCTTATGCTAATTAGTGCTAAAGCTTTAAAAAAGCTGCAGTAAACGCAGCAGTATCCACTCCTAAACATGGGATATAACCTACCTGCATTTAAGAAACTAAGCTAGAAGTTTACTGAAGCTCATGTAAATATATATGTACTTGGAGGCCGCTTTGAGAAATAGCCACACCCTGAAATGCGTCAGCGGGTGACAGACATATTGGCGAACCCTACCATAGCTCCTACAATCATTCCTCACCTGTTATCCTGCTAACCTATTTTAACATCGCAGCCTACCCGGGACAGCTACTGGATAGGACACTGGGAGGAACCCCTAGAACTAGGTACGCAGCTTCCTCCTACCGGTTTTATATATGTGGCTTCTATTGAAGTGAATTGTATTTATTGTTTATCGATCAATTGTTTTATTTTGAGTGTACATTAAACCATTTTTTTTTCTATATTTCTCATAGTCTCCCTGAGGAATATATCAAGGAAAATTGGAGGGAAAAGAGAAAGTTTATGTGTACTACCTGGATCTTTTACCCTGTGCAGATCATTAGTGTGCTTTTATTTAAAGAAACAGAGTACCTTTTACATATAAGGTGGTGATGGAATGTCTAAATAACCATATATATTGTAATACACTCACCATGTCTTCCTGTCTCTGCAGAAAACTAGATACCGGGTCATCACAGTTGCTCCTACAACAGCTAGCTGGCCCTCGAGATGTGTAAAATGCACATTCCTCATCAAGGTAGGCATCCCAAAACCTCTGCTTAGATGACCTGGTGGCTTCTAGTCGCAACTGTGCAATTCTGGGCAAGGAAAGTGGACCTTATGGAGGGAATGGGAAATATGTTAAAAATAAAAGAGTATTTGAACACAAAAAAACCTTGAAGCCTTTTATTGGATTGAAGCCAAGTATATGTGCTTTCCATATTACACACATCAATGTCTACATAAAACTTGTAGATTTGTATGTTAGAAACCAACTACAATAATAACTTCCGTATATTATAGAGACATGGCAAATGAACAGGATAAAACATCAACCTAGGAATAATGGTCATTAGCAAGCGATCAAATAAATATTGCAGAACACTTACATTTGAGAAGACTAATATTTGTTACATTTGTATTTAAGAACAATGATCAAATGTAAAGAGTGATAGGGATAACACACAAATATGGTATCTATGGAAGAGCAGGGTGTTATGATGTTACAACTATAAGCACATAGCTCACCTAGAGAGTGGGACTGCAGAGCTTTTACAGCTGGATGGGAGAGAAAGGAAAGCGGTAGGGAGGATGTCACACAAGACACACTGGGTGAGGGCTGAGGGGGGTCGCTGGTGATAAGCTGTGATAAAGGTGCGAGGTGCAGGTTTATATGCAATGCCGACTCTTCAGGGTCCCCATGAGCAGCTTCACCAGCATTAGTGACAGAGTTCTCTTGGGTGATAGTCTCCATATTCAGTTGTACAGCAGCAGAGTTGTTCCACATATGCAAGACATCTGATGCTTCAGTCAATTCCTAATTAGAGGCACAAAACAATAGATTCTTTACACAACTTTAAAGAGTGTTTATAATATTTCTAGTGACAAAGATGAGTTACACAGAGTGTGCTTTCTGACCTAATGGACCTGGAAGACCAAATCTAATTAACACGAGAACCAATTTCCTATTCTCAATACAATGTCAACAAACCTTATTCTGTTCCCTTTCTCCTGGACATTCCACATCTGAGAACAGCCGCACTGCCACTTGTTCCTGCAGCATAAGAGAATGGATGAGATTACCAAGATTTGCAATAGACGCCACACCATACAATATCAGGCCAGACAATACTACATGTGGCCACGATTGACAATGCCAGATATATATATCATATATAGCCATTTTGTGTGTGTGTGTGTGTGTGTGTGTGTGTGTGTGTGTGTGTGTGTGTACACAAGACACAAACCCCCAAGGCACAAGCTGTATAATTCACAATTTACACAGTAAATCTACAGCACAGAGGAAAAACATGAAATACACACAAGAATTACCATAATAAGCAAAACCCTACCACATGGAGAAGAAAGTATTTATGCTACATCGGTAAGGGGAGATACCATCTGGCCCTTATCTTAGGAAACTTATGGAGAGCCTCTCTCTGCATATAGGGCCGGATTCAGAGCTCCGGCCGCAATGCAATTGAAGCCGGAGTTCTGCGAAAAGTGCTACTGCGCATGCGCAGTAAATTTGGAACGTGATCTACGTTTCTTCTTGCTACGTAGATTGCGTACACACGGTTTTAAAGACCACGTGTACGCAATCTACGTTGCAAGAAGTAACGTAGATCACGTTCCAAATTTACTGCGCATGCGCAGTAGCACTTTTCGCAGAACTCCGGCTTCAATTGCATTGCGGCCGGAGCTCTGAATCCGGCCCTATATGCAGAGAGAGGCTCTCCATAAGTTTCCTAAGATAAGGGCCAGATGGTATCTCCCCTTACCGATGTAGCATAAATACTTTCTTCTCCATGTGGTAGGGTTTTGCTTATTATGGTAATTCTTGTGTGTATTTCATGTTTTTCCTCTGTGCTGTAGATTTACTGTGTAAATTGTAACTCCGGCCTCAATTGCATTGCGGCCGGAGCTCTGAATCCGGCCCGTAGAGTGTAAGCTTGTGAGCAGGACCCTCTTACCCACCCAGTCTGTTTGTTATTACCCAGTCTTATTTATACTAATTGCTAAAAATTGTAAAGCGCTACTTAATCTGCTGGCACAATAGAAAAACTAGTAAATAACTAAATAATAGATGTTGCACCGTAGCATTAACTAGGGCAATCCAATGACGTACAGAGGTGCCAACCAAGCTATAGATAAAATAACCCTCATTTTAATATGTATTTATACACAATGGGGCAGATCCAGACCTACGTCCGCCTGTTTTTTTACGCTTTTCGTAAACTTAAAACGCCCATTTGTAATTACATTTTGTAGGGGAAATAATAACCATCCTGACTAGACCAAAAACAGAACTTCAATGTACTTTCTACATTCAGAAGACATCAATGTGTTATGCTTAATACAAATATCTGATTTTGGAGTGGGCATGAATGATTTCCACTCACCATATCAGGCTCATTTTCACACACAACCTCAGAAACCAGGGACGGGGACAGCTCATCAACCCACTTTACAGTGGACTTTGAAGTCTACAATGAAGATAAGACAACAAAATCCTTCACACCAATAAAAATACAAAGTATTTATAAAACAACGTAACAGCTGACAATACATTCATAAAATGATCTCAGACAAACCCGGAAATCTGAAGATTCAGCTTCTAAATGCTTATTCGCCTTCTCCAGTGCTAGGGCTCGAGGCGTTTTTGGAAAAATGGGATGTTTTAATGTAACAGATCTGGGCTGGGAGAACTTCTGCAAAGAACAGACAGAACATAAAACATATTTTACATATGTTGCAGCTTACATATTATCTGTACAACAACAAACATGAGTTAGACAAAGCAAAAACTCAATGACTTATGGACATCTAAAGGGAAGACAAGATTAAGATGCTGAAGGAGAAGAGGAACTGATTACAGTAAGACAAGTGGTCTGCAGTGCAGTGTTCCAGGTACATGTGTGCTAGGTATGGTGGTTATGTTTGTACATATTTACTTGACTCCTACACAGGAGTGTGGGTTCCCGTAACAAACGGCCCTATTTCGAAAGGGCCGTTCGCTCCCAGCCCAGTTCCGAACTGGCTTGAATATCGATTGCTTATGCCTCGATGAGTCATAGAAAATCGATCCCCGGAGCACAGAACACGGTGTTCCGAAAGGTGAGTTTTCCCCAACACGCTCCCTAACCCAAACCCTAAGTCTCCCCTCCCACAGCCTAACCCTAAGTCTTCCCCCCGCTGCCTAACCCTAAGTCCCAGGCTGCGGAGCATACGAAAGTTGATTGGTTGAGTATACAAATCACATCCATAAATAAAAAAAATTCCGAGAGGGCTCGTTTTCCAAATAGGGACAGCCGAAAATTCTCTTTTGGTGGTCCATAATTCGCCATGCGAGCCTTCGCAGCGGGGAATTGCAACGCCTGCACAGTAACTTGAATATTATTTCTTAAAGATAGTCTAGGATTTCAGAATTTTCATTGATTCCAATTTATCTAAAGAATCTTTATCTATATTCCGCTTTTAAAATATGAATTTATCTTCTGATCCATTTAGTGCAAACTTGCTATGACCATGCTGACTCAGGCCAATTGCTTTTTATTTTACACATATCCATAAGTTCTCTGTGAAAGCACGACGTGATGCAAGTTATCATATAGTATTAGGAATATATAAACCAGACAAATAAATTATTCAACAATACAAACCATAACAGAGCCTTGTGGCTGGTGAACTCTTCTAGCTGAACCTCCTGAAGACTGGTCATTAGTCACCGCATTGTGAGGAACACGACAGGGACTGAATACTATTTCTGACAAAGGGAAGAAAACTGTTTAAACCATGTATTGCAATGCATGGCAGAGCTAGAACAATGAAAAGCACAACTAGAGGATCACTAGGCCTCCTATAGACCGCGCTACCCAGAGATCTACAAATAAAGCACAGACTGTGGCCCCTGCAGTGCAGGCCACACAGGTTGCACAACATATTGCAAAAGCTGTAATGTTGTTAACAACACCCACTGCTTTAATCAGTAGATCTCCCCACAACTCTACAAAATAGGAGCCGATAACGTGTCGATAAATGTGTTTTACCCGATCTAAAAGTTGAACATTTGCAGAGATAACAAGCACTCCCCTAAAGTCTCTGGCCTTAACGCTACACAGAAAGAGAGTCTTACCTTTAAGTGGCACTGCCATAGTGGACATACGCTTATAGGTAGGCTTTGGTGTTGTGGTCTGTATTGTAGCAGGCACAGAAAAAGCATGAAAACATTAAAACATAAGAAATAGTGGGCCAATATATTTTAATGAAGTCTCTCCTTCAAAACATTCAGATGAAATCCAACTTACCAAGCCACCCTTTAATATCACACTCGTACCCTGCACAGGAACTCGCTGAGCTAAGCTTATTTTTCCACAATTGCCCATAGTTATTCCGGTGTTGGAAAGGATACTGTTCAAAGCCTGAGAATCTGCAACAAAATCCCCAGACCCTGCATCTGAAAGAAGGAAGCGATACCATGAGCACTAAACAGCACACAAGAGTCCTAAGCAAACAACAGAGTGAGGACAGCTACCTGAATTCTGGTCACCAGCCCGGCTCACAGGATCATTATTCTTTGCAGAAGGTTTGACTTCCAAGGGAAACTTTTGACACCTATATACACACACACACACAAGACATAGTTTTTACATTAAATTGTAGCTTCCGACACTTCTCTAGCCTCTAAATAAATATTAAACATAGCATGCAGTAGCTAAATAGAAAGAAATAGGATCTAGAATAAAAAAACCATGTAAAAGGAGCAAGTTCAATACAAATAATAATGAATAATTATCTCACTGTTATCTATGTATTTTCCATATTCTATCTAATCATTAAGCCCATATCAAGAGAGTACTAAATAATCAGGGTCAGAGATATCTGAAGCCAGTTTAGATTCCTGTATTATAACGTCACATAGGAAATTCCTCTATTTCTTAGAATAAGTATGGATCATAAGCTTTTAACTTTTCTTAACCTTTGGAAATAGTTCCATACAATCCAATGACTTCTGTGGAAAGCTTTAAAATCAGATACAAAAGGTACTAATTAATCGTCTAGTTAGTGCTACCTCTATCCCCTTATTTTACAATGGAACACAAAATAGAGCACAACAGTCTATTTTACAGAGTGAAACCAGTACCTTCCCTTAAAGATATCCTAAATAAAGTTTGCTTTTGCTGGCACTTGCTTATAGGCCAACCTGTATTACAAACGTAGTTGTTACTTCACTATATGATGATCAGAAACCACAACATTCAATGAAAAGGCTGGCTACTGCTCCATCCATATGTTACCCATTATAGCATTCAGCTATGGCTGGCAGGTAAAATTAATCCCTTTCTCCATTGAGCGTATAAAAATCATGGGCTTACAATGCTGCTGCAGATCCCTGCTAGATCCAACCCTCTGTGTAGACATTCTCATGGCTTGCAGACTTAAAAATCCGGTCCCCCACACGCCGTCCAAACGTACCATGTGGATAGCACATCATCTTAACACGCCCTCACTGAAGGCTGGATCCAGAACTTTGCCATCACTGCAAAGCTCTGGCTACAGCAACGGAGGAGTTCCAAAGGTGATTAGCCGCACAATCATAGGGAGACTCCCCTTGCAAGAACAAGACCCAACACACGTACCCTACATTACCATTACATATCAGCTCCACAGAAAGCGGGCCAGTCTGTAAATGGGGATCATACTGTATAATTAGTATACTTCACCCTCCCATTACGCATGCACGGAGTATGCATGCCGCCCTATCCCACCATCAGAAAGGCTTAATCCATGGAAGCCTGTATACGGAGGATCCAGATCAGAGCTAGAATTCTATTGCCTGCGCATGTGAACTTGCACTGAGCCGAAAACGAGCGCAAGTGGCGAGTTTAGAACCGGGCCTGTATTATTTAAATGAATAAATACATCCGATCCCACATAGCGGATGTGCTTCCGCTTCCCACCACACCCTCTAAAACGGAGGACCATATATGCCCTGGTCATTTGGCTCTTGCTTATCAAAAGTGGCCATTTTTTTATTCTAGTGATTTGAAAACGCTCCCTTTTAGTTAGTCTGGATCCGTTCCCATGTGGTAAAAGCAGATTCCTATGATGAGCACTGATATCTATGGGTCAAGACCAAATAAGTGATCATGCAGTTTTTAGAGTAGAAACATTAGCACTTTTGCATAAAACAGTGTGTAATACTAAACACTAACACTAACTATTAAATCACATGTTAACGCTTAAATTAGTTTTTCTCAAAAAACAGAAACACATTTCAGGCACATACTTTTCTGCTGGCGAAGACGTGTCTGCATTTTCCATAACCAGAGGAAGGGAACCTAACCTCCCGGCAATGATGACCTGGTTATCCTGAGAGGGAGATGGATAAGAGGGGTTCATCTGTTGCAAGACTGGGTTTTCCTTACAACAAAGAAAAAAAATAGGAACACATAATAACTTGTGCATGGAGTTACCAAAATATTCTTTTATAATTCTTTCACAGTCTAATATTTATCATTCATTAAAACATGATATAACCAAGTACTAACCTGTGACTGAAGTCTATCATCCATTTTAGATGCTGCAGGCTCGGACACCACACTGGTATCAGGAATGCTCCTTTTAAGAATTTCATTTAGTCTACATTGAGCTTTCTGATTATCTGGAAATAAATAGTTACACTATGAATAGTGCTCCATAATTAGGAATATGAATATAAGAATGACTAACGTTGCTGATCAAGCACTTCCTTGGCAATAACAAGGCATGCATTCTATTTCCGAAACACAGACAGCCGAAAGCTCATTTAGAAGATTGTATAATTGAATGGGTGAGTATGCCGAATGTATTTTCAGAAACTGCCATCGCAGACCAGCCGCACTGGCCTGGACAGGCGAGTATTGCAGGGGAGTCTATGGAGGAGTTTTAGGGTCAGGCTGCAGGGAGGGGAGTCTTAGGGTAAAGGAAGGGGAGGGATAAATACTCACCTCTCGCCACTGCAGATTAGTCTTAGGGATCTTAGATTGCTTGCCCTCATCAAGACAAGAGCAATTGATACCCGAATTGGCTGGTATAAAATGGCCCTTTCGGAAAAGGGCTGTTCTCGCCGCTGACCTACACCCCATTAACAATATATGCTAATTGGATGGCTGTTGAGCACACCAAGAGAAGAGGTACCTGAATAAGTACTGTTGCAGTGTAGTATTAGAGGATGATCCAGAGGTGTATGCAGAGTCCCGTACACCAGAATGGAAAACATGGGTAAGCTGCACACAATCCAGGTGAACACAATGGTTACTCTGGATGCTTATGCAAGTACAGTACGTAGAGTACAGACAGGCACAGAGCTGTCAAGCTTAATACAGCTTCATGACCATTTAAGTTGCAAGGTAAGAGTGAAGCCCTACCTTCCAGATACTGTAAAAGCAAGGGTGGTAACCCCTGTCCATGGCTGATGTAAAACCTTGAAATAACCATTGGGACAAGGAAACCAACCAACTTGTTTTAAATTAAAAAGCAGGGAAGCATATACAGGTATTAGGAGGAGTTAATCTGACCTTGATCATGCTAACATTACACTTTTTCCCCAAAATATAAAGAATTCAGTTACTGTCAATACAATAAACCCAGAAAAATATGCTGGGACACATTTGAGAACCCCCTGGTGTAAAATACATCTTTGCTTTACATATTAAATAGAGAAACAATCTGTGACTAATATGTATTTTGTATGTTTAAAATTTCTCACAGACTAAACAATATATGAGGGATACACTTTTCACCCCAAGTGCCAATTTTGGTGATCAGTGCCATACGATCTATAACCATGTATCTATTTCCACCATTCCAGAGGTGGCACTTTATTATTTTGGCGATTCAGATTTATTTATACATCACAGAATTTCTACTGGAACCTCCTATTGTGTCAGAGAAAGGTAGGCACTCACAGGAGCCTGCATTTTACGTGTGCTCACAGCGCACTTCCAGTATGGATCTTGATCCTGCCGATACAGACTGCCATACTGGATATCTTTCTGATGGTGTACATAGTGCTCACTAGGAGGAGCAGGGAGGTATTTTATTTTACATTAAGGACTATTTCAGCCAGCTGATCTGGTTTTGCATCTCCACTGTGCTCGGAGCAATCACAAGGGTCTGGATTAAGTCTCACATCTGGTAGAACGAACACAAAGTAACAGTACAGCACTGCCTGAACTACAGATCAGAACTATGCAACCAAACTATAAAGCGGTAGGAGGTAGGAAAATAATACAGCACAAACCAGGGTCATTCTCTTGTACATACCTTTTGCATGCATCTTTGGTAAACAGGACATCCTGTCAAGGTTAGAGGGTGCAGTTTGGCTGCTTCGCATAGTGTACATTGAGCTTCTGACCAACTGATACAAAAGTAAATAAATTAACTATACGGAAAAGTGACAAGCAAAAACACACAAACATATTTCACAGTACATGCATACAGGGTCTTAACGTGGGCCATGTACAGACCATCTATAAAATTCCTGGGTTTGTAGAACGATGTATTCGATTACAAAATATGAGCTGAACAGAAATACTTTCAAGCTGGTTACAGAGATTGGTAGAATGAGTTCATGGTTTGCATACTGCATGTACCAAGTTTATAATCGGTTCTAGAAATATTTATTGCTACAGAAGAGCAATAAGTGTTAATAATACAATACATTTCTGCAGCTGCTGACCTGTTGCGTGGCTGATGACACTCTCATAGGAACCCTCTGTGCCAGGCTAAGTTTACCAGTAGTTGCAGCAGCAGATACCCCAGCATTAGACAGAATGCTAAACAAAGCCGCTGGGTCCGCTTTAAATTCCACCTCAGACTTATCTAAAAAACAAGAACGAATACATATACTAAGTACTATTGATTGCTTTGTTTACTCTGGTCAATCCACTATTAAAAAGCATATGTACTTTAGTATTTTGTCCTGCAGGTAACACATATACGGTGTTCACTATTTCTAAACTATGGGCAAAAAATAAAAAAAAAGTCTTACTAAAAAGCAAAGCACAACCTGATCTAGACGTGAAAGAATCCCTATATATCTACCTAAAAGTGCATAGGAATGACAAATAGAATTTGGCAAGAGATGCATTATTATCTGCAAGCATTTGCGTGAAATATCTTGAAAAAATATACAACAAAATTTTAGCCAACATATTCTTTAAAGACAGAATTACAAAACACTTTTACTGCAAAGCAAAATGTTACTGATATAATGAAGACCTATCACCAAGCAATGGGCATTCCAAAGACCAAACAGGAAAAGAAAGGATAAATAAAAATGCTATTATAGCTACCTTTTAAGTCCTTGCATTTCAGATTTTTGACACCAGTAATAACTTCAGCCAATGGCTCCCGAACTTTGTTACTTGCTGGAGGATTCATAGGGAGACTCACATTCTTCTTTGCTGGTATATTATTCCGATCTCCTTTCTGGGAAAAGTTGAAGGGCTGGGGTCGGGTGCAAGATATTTTTCTCACTGCTTTACCCTGTAAAACAAGCACATTAACAAATATAAAGACAAAGCATTTGTAGAGCCTTTTCATTAACTATAGGTTAACCACAAGTGTTACTATAAGATTTCATTGCAGAATGTTTAAGATAGAAAAGGAAATATTTAACTCCTAACCATGAATACATTTGGAATCTATAAGGTAGGTTGTTGTGGTCCAATAACTATACAAAGGACCAAACATCATCTTTAATATGGTAACAGGGTCAAACAGCACATTATCAGGCATCATATACACGTTACAAGCATAACATAAAAATGAAATAGAACGGAGTGGACTGACTAAAGGGATATCTGGTTCCCTGTCATTGGCTGTAGCTCTCAATGTGATAAGCAGGAAACGCACTGGCTGTGTGTACCCTGTACAATAACGATTTGTAGTTACAATTATCCTCACAATGCAGCCGTACACACTACACTTGATTTGCTGGCAAATGTGTTTATCGCTCCCATAACTCTCTGCTTCATTTAAAATTTGACTATGTAAACCTACATTACGGACGTAAACGTAGGAAGTATTGTTTGAGAAACTTTTGATATCAGGACATACAGGTGAAACTCGAAAAATTAGAATATTGTTCAAAAGTTCATTTATTTCAGTAATTCAACTTAAAAGGTAGAACTAAGATATTATATAGACTCATTACATGCAAAGTGAGATATTTCAAGCCTTTATTTGTATTAATTTTGATGATTATGGCTTACAGCTTATGAAAACCCCAAAATCTCACAAAATTAGAATAATGTGACAAGGTTCAATATTGTATGCTCAAAGTGTCACACTCTAATCAGCAAATTATTCCTGCAAAGGGTTCCTGAGTCTTTAAATGGTCTCTCAGTCTGGATCAGTAGAATTCACAATCATGGAGAATACTGCTGACCTGACAGTTGTGCAGTAAAGCATCATTGACACCTTCCACAAGGAGGGAAAGTCTCTACAGGAAATAACAAAAGAAGTTGGATGTTCTCAAAGTGCTGTATCAAAGAACATTAATAGAAAGTTAAGTGGAAGGGCAAAGTGTGGAAGAAAAAGGTGCACAAGCAGCAGGGATGACTGCAGCCTGGAGAGGATTGTCAGGAAAAGGCCATTCAAAAGTGTGAGGGAGCTGCACAAGGAGTGGACTGAAGCTGGAGTTAGTGCATCAAGAGCCACCACACCCAGACGGATCCTGGACATGGGCTTCA
>WWET01000861.1:454221-465540 GCA_011038615.1 Limnodynastes dumerilii | reverse complement strand
GAAAAATTACTTCACTGAAAGGGTGATAGATAAGTGGAATATTCTCCCATCTGAGGTGGTTGATGCCAGTACAGTAGAACAATTTAAACATGCTTGGGTTAAATATAAGGGTATCCTAAATTGTAACCCCAATTGAGGGTAAATAGGGTCTAGGGTCAGTATAGTTTTCAATAAACAAATGGGCAGACTAGATGGGCCATGTGGCTCTTATCTGCCGTCACTTTCTATGTTTCTATGTAAAGGGAATTACAAATAAGCAGCTTTACCTGGTACCCAATGAATTTCTGTCACTATTTCTTAAGTAATGACTATCACTATGACCTGCTTTCTTCATTAGTCTCCAGGACTCCCTTCCACGTTGTATGGTATTTATGACCACTCAGCTTTGTCTTAAACATGACATTGGGATAGAGAATCGTTACTCACTGTTCCTTTCAGTCCATCAATCTCACAGGTCAAGCTTTGGATCTGTCTCCTCGAATCGTTCATCTCCTGCTTGGCTTGACGCAGTGCCTCATTATTACGGTTTGCGGCATCAGATAGGTCAGCAAACTGTTGGAGATAATATAATGATGAATGTCTTACCACATAATAAAATGTATACTTTGAAATGACTGCTTTAAAATATCAAAGGAACTTTACACATTTTCTATATTTATTTAGTTTTGTTTCACCTAAATACATTAATATATGAATAACATGAATTGATCATTTTTCCCCCCTCTTCATTTCCTTTGCACAGTATCACAATGACCTCAAACACTTCCTCTAACACAAATCATGCAACAGATACAATTCATACACTGCCCCAGATATCTAAATAAATAGAGGCAGCCTTTTGTCAATCAGTGTGTTCACCATTAATCACCATAAAATGTTAATGTAATCACCAATTCTTTTCCTATGCTGACCCATGTACCTTAGACTTGTACCACTCCTCAGACTCTTGCAGATTCTTGGCAGCAATATTCTCATACTGACTGCGAATTTCCCTAAGTGCAGACGTCAGGTCAGGCTGCTTTGTTGCTTCAATTTCCAGGTGAACTGACTGTGTCTGTGCCGTCACCTGCACATCCTGGAGTTCCTGTGTGAGGATGGCCGCAGAAGGAGGTTACAAGGCATATTATATGTTATAGTCTATATAAATTAGTCTATTCCATAAGAGAAAACTGATAACTGCAAAACGTTGTGCACCCCTGGTGCTATATTCAAGTCTCTAAATGCTGTCCTCTAACATTGAGCACCCAACATACTCTGGCTTCAAGACGTCAAC
Organism: Limnodynastes dumerilii; assembly: GCA_011038615.1. Lineage (NCBI taxonomy): Eukaryota > Metazoa > Chordata > Amphibia > Anura > Limnodynastidae > Limnodynastes > Limnodynastes dumerilii. The sequence goes on along the minus strand of WWET01000861.1, from coordinate 464,267 downwards.
CAGCTCATTGATATTAAAATCAGATGTGATATAAAGAGAAGGAGATTTAAATCTTTTAAAACTAGGACATAATATAGTGGCAGTAAACATGGTAATATGTGGTAGAATACTTGGCACCATTGTGCCATCCTTAAAGGTAAATCTGCAAATCCAGTCCATCATTCATATTATACAATTATGGTGCTGATAATTGTATATTGTGTATTGACTTTAGTTTAATCCTAAAAAGATACAGTACAGTAGCTTTAAAATTAGACCTTAAAACAGCATTAAGCCAAGTTCATTTTGCTCTTCAGCTCCTCAAATCTCTTTTCAGCTCCTCTAATTTTACCCCCCAGCTTTTCCACACTTGTTCTCTCTGACAGGATGCAGTTGCCAGTTAGTACGGCCCAATTTCTACAATGATACAGCAGACACCTGAATTGCCGCTGTATCAGTGTCAAATTTATTTACATTCAAGTTTTTATTATTGTAAATGGGTACTTTTTCTCCAAAGTACCTACTCCCAATAGTGAAATGTTCTCTGGCTGCAGTACATGTAGGGTTAGGGTAGGCTGCTGGAGATGAAGGGTTCTTTGCAGCATTCAAAAAGTGACTGTTGTCACCGCTCCACTACTGGAATCCGATTTGTCAAAAATCGACTAATCATCCAGCAAACCAACCCCTCTCTGACTATCTAATGGAGCAGTCTGCTTGTTAGTTCCCCTGTGCACAGTGACATTTTAGGACAGCAATACTGCAAATGAAATAGCAATATTGCTGCTCTCTGTTTGAACCACCACTACTAAGGTCCTAGGTATGACAGAGGAATCAATGTACCATCTGGCCACCACATGTGTATAACAAGTGCTATGAGTACACTCTTCCTAATGAAAAATACAATACAATACAACTGCCTACAAATATCATTTCTTTATTGAGACAGTGATAATGTCTGTCGTTTAAGTAGAGATGAACTGCTTGAATGTTAGGTATTAAATGTATCAACTTAAAGCTTTAAGAACAGGTATGGGTTGTGGCATGAATTATAAATGTTGTCACTCAGTATAATGTAAACAATTGTATATTTCACCGCACTAACTGACCTCCTCATGAAGTTTTTTCAGGAATTCGATTTCATCCATTAGAGACTCAATCTTCCTTTCCAGTTCCAGGCGAGACAGAGTGGCATCATCAACATCCTAGCAGACATTGAACAGGAAAAGACGTGGAGAAACTAATTACAAATGTACAATGTAGAACACAGTTGTCAATGGTTTAAATGAAGAAGCAGTATGCGCTTGCTTAAAAAATACCCCATAATACAGGGTTTTCTGCGGATTGAATTTTATATACCGGAAATAGTGTAAACTATAAGATGCTGCGCTGTTACTGTAACACAATTTTAACACTTTCTCTTAACCAAATCTGAACGTTGCTCAAATGAGGGAAAAAATGGACAGAGAGCGAGCACAAGACACCGCCTGACTAAACAGGGTCAGACAGTGTCTTGTGCTAGCTCTTGGTCCTTTGTTCCATCTACCCAAGCGTGCCGCTTCTCAGGACTTAACATTTATATCAGCCACATCAGGCATTTAGGTACGATCTTCTGCCACAGATTACCGCTGACCTTTATTGCCCTATAAATTATCATTTTGCAACTATAAAAAATTTTTGGGGTCAAAAATGTTGCTATTTATACCATCAATAAATAAACAACAATAATCAATATATAATCAGTGCCATTATCCTGTTAGTGCTATTTTACAAAACATGTTTTATTTACCAGTTGGATGAAAAAGTCTCAGTGACAGATATATGCCTTTAAGTGGTATATAGCTCATTACTGTCCATGTGTCTCACAATTAAGTGCATTGCTAACAATGTGCCACTTACCTTCCTAAATAGTACTAGATTATTCTCAGCATCTTCTCTCTTGTGAGTTTCTTCATCCAGCCTGTGTGAGAAACCAGGGAAATATTTTCATCATTGAATGACTACAAAAAAATAATGAATCTGCATAATGACACATAAGTCACAGAGCTGTCATACCTACACTCCATGAAACTGAGCCGCTGGGTGAAAGGGGATGTTGTTTACACAGATTAATCTGTCTCCTTCCATCACCTAATACCATGTCATAGTACTGTAAGTGTGGAAACTTGTAATGCCAAAGAGCATTTTATTTACTGAGAAAACGGGCTTGTGCTTCACACTTCTTTAAGACTTGCAGATTCCTGCTATGGGTTATACTATTAATCACTTTGGTGCCATATATCAGACCGGATTCAGAGACCCGTTTATTGAAGGTACGCGATTATATGCACGCACGCCGCAAGGCTCTTATACGGCTGTGTTGTCGGTGACTTACGCCACCATAGAGCACCCTTATCCCTATGTGTGTAGTTACGGGTGTACGTTAAGGTACGTACGTGCGTATCTAACTGTGCCCTCAAATGCCCATTTAAATGCACCCCCCTGCCCAGTCTCATGTAACTTTGAACGTACGGATTTAAATCCCGCCCTCCACACATATGTTCCAAAGTGCGATTCACAAGTGCGTGACTAATGGACTTGTGTGTAAATATTACGTAACTTGTGTGGAAAAAGTTACTATGCATGCGCAGTTGATCTGACCCTAAAAATATCCACGCAACTCCACGTGAAGACGGATCTCTGAATCCGGTCCATCATCTTTAGCACTTATAAGGGTAAACATTTTAAAACACTACTGTGCTGCAAAATGATGAGTGTGTCTTATAGATGGTAACGGGGGAAGAGGCAGAACATCATGATATCATTATTGCTTTGTTCAATGACATCAAAGAGGTCACCAGCACTATATATGAAAATAGGGATGTATTACCACTAGACAAGAACATCGTGCTCCACGGAGAGTGAGGAGGGCTTGGATCTCCAACCATCATATGTTCTATAAACGTGTGGGCATTCTCATGTTTAACAGATATGTTTAAATAGCTCAAGGATGTATAAACGGTAATGCACTGCTCCGTCAACTAAATTACAGCTATCCATAATATTAAAATTAATACAGTCCCCTCTTTAAATAATGTGATAATAGAGTTATTGGGCCTGATCCAGACCTACACTCGTGTGCGTTTTTACTATGGTCGTAAGCGCAAAAACGGCCATTTGTACTTACTGCACATGCACAGGTCAGATTTTACGCTCAGAAGTTCTGAGCGTATGGGCCTTGAGCGTGCCAGCTTCGTTACTGCGGTCGAGGGGGCGTGCCTGGCATACGATTTTCGTAAATACGCACCAAGGGCGGGGTGATGCATATAAATCATACAGTATGGGCGTGCTAAGCATCATAACTACGCAAGGAGCTTACGGCCGCCCGCGTTTCAGGAGCGTAGGTCTGGATCAGGCGCATTGTTAGTATTCACCAGAAAATACCTAGTTATGCTAGAAAAAGTCTTTTACAGGGATGAGGAGGTTATGATAATCTGGTCTCTTTTTAATTCTTTTTTATTTAATCGAAAGATAAATGGATTGGTCCTGAAGCAAGGACTACAAGGTATTTCTTTATGATGTTTAAAAAAAAACAAAAAACATAAAGTTAAAATTTAGGGCCTAATTCAATTAGCATCACACCTGCGAATAACTCGGGTGTGAAGGTAATGGCGTGTGTTTTTCGGCAAAGATTTGAGGCGCGCATAAAAATCAGCTACTGTAATAGAGGGGAAAATGCGCAGCACAAATTTTTTCCTGTCTATTGTGGCGTGTATTTCTAATTGAATTAGGCCCTAAATGTCTTCTATGGGGATGTATAAATTGTAGAACAAATATAAACTACTGATACTGATGTTAGACTGTTTCTAGGCCAAAAAAGTGCCAAGATCCAGCTCATTACAGGGAAGAGTTTAGCCTTAGTGGCAAAGGTGTTAACAGAGGTTATTTTTTGTACACCTCTAATACATAATTAAACAAATGAAATTGACTTGCTGATACAGGGCAGCTTTGCCGACTCTCCTGGAATATCTGGGAGACTCCTGAAATTCAGGCAGGTCACTCGGTATCCCGGGAGAGCAGGCAATTCTCCTGCAAGTCCCACTCATTGGGTGGGACTTGATGAAGTGATTTTCATCATCAAGCCCTGCCTACCACAAGAAACACTAGGGATTGCAGTAGTGCTGGACAGGGGGTGGGGTTTGATGACACAATTTGCATAAATCAAGTCATTAAGCACCGCCCCTATGCCGGAATTACTGACATCTCCCAGAGAGAAGTAAAACGTCAGCATCCCTGATATAGGGGCTGATCCAGAGCTGTGCTTACACTTATTTTTTTAGATGTAAGTGCAGCAGTTGTTAGCACTGTGCATATGCACAACGGGAGAAAGCACAAAAAAAACACACAAAGGGCCAGATCCAGACCTTCGATGGTACACTGGGCGGTCTAACGCTCAGCGTACCATCGCTTCCCTCCCCCGACACTCCCCCTTGCCCAGCGTATTAACAGTCGCTTACGCCGGCTGAAGGCTACCCTAACTTCAGCCGGCGTAAGCAACTGTTAATACGCTGGGACGGCGGCGTTGATACGTTAAAGCCGCCCTCCCAGCCTCATTACCCTCCCTCTCCCCGCCTACCTGCACTAACTTCAGCGTAGTAACGCTAGGGGGCGCCCCCTCCTGCGTTACTACGCTGAAGCTACAGAAAGTAGCTTAATAAAATCTTAGTAAATCTGGCCCTATGTGTTAGATTGGAGCTAGGAAACTTCATCTCTGAACTCTAATTATGTTTTAACTGTTTAAATTTGCCTTCCCTCACAGTCCAACAGGGTTTTGCCCTTGTCTACACTTGTACCAGTTTTGCCCGTACTCAAACTCTGGATCAGGTTCTTGCTGTGCAAGAACTCTGGATCAGGTCCATAAAGTCCTTATTAAAGAATATTGGAATGAACAGATATAGATTCCTATAGACAGCACTTCATATTCGTTATCTATATATAAAATATAACCATTAAAATTAGAATAAAGTATAAAATTACATTGCATCTCTCTATCATCTTGTTCTGATGTACTCACAGAAACATCCGCGTACTCACAAACACATCTACAAAAGTCTCCTACATTGCTTTGGGGATTTTTTGTGCCTGTTTGTTGAAGAAAACTATTCCTAACTATGACTTTAGTTTTAAACTGCCAATGTCCCAAACACTATGTGAAAATAGATATTTTTTGGGATGGACAATACTTACCCTCAAGTGAAATTGAGCCCACAAACATACTAGGAGCAATATTGGCTGAACAATGACATGCTGCCTATATTATTATGGGTCAATGATAAGATCACAATCCTGTAAATGTTGCTTGGCACAACTTGAGATATGTCATTTACTGCTTCTTTTATGCAGAATGATTTTGTTTAACCTATTAAAAATATCCCTAGTCCAAAACTGATAATCATGTAGAACCATTTATAGCACATTATTTTCTTTCCCGAAGGCAATGACAACACTCTCTTACACTAATAAAGTAAATGTACATGTATCTATTTGTCTAGTCATTCAAAACTAATTTTTTACTGCTGTCAGCTTCTACTACTTGGGGCCAGATTTACTAATGGCCGAGTTAAGTTACTTGGCGGCTTAATTTATAAAGGGGTGAGTTCCCCTGTCGATTTGTAATCTCCAGGGATTTTATTATCACTGGAAAATCGCCAAATAAAAAACGATTTTTACAAACAGCCCTTGGTGTCTATACCAGCTACGCATCTGCCAGATTGTACATAGATATTTGTCTGGCGCCCGTATGCCTGATGTTCCGGAACATCCTGCCACACCCTATAATGGGGTGACAGAGATAAACAATGTACCTGCTTTCCAAAATTTTATAACCAAAGAAAGATAAATTCAACATCATTTATTGGTGTTTTATTATGCTATATTATTTATATTTATTTATATTATGTTACTATTATACAGCTGGTCACATTTATTATTATTTTGGTAAATCTGCCATATACAAGTTGTATAGATTGTTTAAACCAAATTTTACCCACTTTGGCAATTCATTAATTAAACGCCCTACACCAATGCAAGCCACCAACATTCCTAATTGCCTGGTAACGTATTCTTTGACAATAGTCTGATCGTTGGTGTAATGAATTTATCGAGATCGTTTATGACAAAAATTTGATCTTACTGTGAGTTTGAAAGATGCCAGACTTGTCCCTATATTTAAGCTCTTGGCTTCACTACATGTACCCTGCCATCGTCTTAGCTCATCCGTTTTTTATCTTAAGGACGTTTGGTGCCTAAACCACATCATGGTATTTATCACATTCAACTTGAAGGCATGGCAGCAATGGGTGTACCTAGTCTAGGAAGGGCTTGATATGGTCCCAGGCAGTGGTGCCCATCTCACTCATTTCACACCCTCTTTGATTTGGGTCACCCATCTGCATTAGAAACTCCAGTATTAAAAAAAATGAATATCCTAATAACACTAATATTGTCATTTTATAGACAATGCCATACTTATTCATAGGACTTAGCTTGTATCCGCCTATATCATTTTATATAATATTGTCACATTAGGAAATGATTTATCAACCTGTGGATTTTTTTAAATCATTTTAAGATTTAATTTATACTGCAGCCTGATTGTAATACTTTAACATAAGCAAAAAATATATATATATGTGATCTGCAAACACACTAATTATTTGCCAAAGTTTCAACAAAACAGAATATACAAAGAAAACTAAGAAATGCACTGACAATCCATATATCTAGAGATCAGAAAGCCGAGACACGACTAAAGTGATGAAAGTCATAATCTAGATGTTGAGGTTTTAGAGCAGCAGCATCTAATAAGGGCTCCTACAAAAAAAAGGAACAGCATCACACAAGAAAGACAATAGACATCCTGTGACCGTCCACTGTGTACAGGTCATGTGTGTGCTAGTCTGTTCTTCAGCTAAAGTGCACATGTAAAGTATCCCATTCTTCATTAGACCCAGCTAGAGACAGACCATGGGAAAATAAGCAGAACAATAGGATAAGGGCTCTCTGTTTCTTATGGTATCCAGCTGTCATGTATTGAAAAGTAGACTTATTCTGCATATACCAGAGAAACAAATGATAAGATTCAGTGTCTCAGTACGCATTTAGTAAGTTTACTATCACTATAGATTTTGCAGATTAGAATTTTTTTTTTCAAGCAACTTCTCTGGGGTGGATGACAGAAAGGAAAATGGCATATTCTGAATGTCCACTTGTTACAAGAACCACACCCTAACTGAAGGACACCCACGTTGTCATATACATACATAGCAACAGGAAGGTACCTATTGAGGCATCCATTTTGTTTGTAATGTATGTGACACAAAGTATCAGAAGAAGGGCAAAGCTGTCACATAGTAAATGTAATTTTATATATTATATATGCAATCAGTCAGTACGATAGACCTTATAAATCATAACTAGGTGTGTGATAGTTTTCTTCATAGAGAAAAATGATAGACTATTATAAATCATATTAACATTGTTTTACCCAACGACCAAATTCCTTTCTATTCTATCTCAGTAAAAGTATAAATCTATGTAAAAACAACACAACATTTTTTAGAAGATAGTAAACAACAATCTGCAAAGTAATATTACACACATTATTTGGATACAGTGAGGATTCCTGCTCTACATCACTGGTTGGCAACAAGTGGCTCTTCAGCTGCTAAAGTAGAGTATGCTGAAACAAATTGGGAGACACTAGTTACCTCTTTCTGCTCCAATTCTTAACTAAGTCAAACTCTATTACAAAATATAGAACTTAATCTCTAATTAAACTGGGCCACCTGCTACATTTTCCAATATAACAGACTGACGGCCCTTATCTTGCATTCAGACTAATATGTGACAACCCTCTCCAGTAATCATTCATTTCGCTGACCAACTCAAATGTGTTTTTAAGAATAATTCTATCCTGATTTCTGCTTCTAGAACTTTGCTTGTGAGACCTACACCCTGTGCCCTGGACTCACCTTTGCTTGAGGTAATTGAGGTCCTCTGCCATGTTATCTCTCTCCACTTGGATGCGATCCCTGTCCTTGCCCAATGCATCCAGCTGTCTCCTCAGTTCTCTCAACTCTTGCTGACACAGATCTGCGGCCCGGGTGGGCTCTTTGGACCTGGCTTGGTTGATCTCAGTCACCAGCACAGCATTTTGTTGTTCTAAATATCGGACCTTTTCTATAAAGCTTGCAAAGCGGTCATTAAGTTCTTGCATTTCTGCCTTCTCATTGCTGCGGGTGGTCAGGAACTCTTGATTCAGCGCTTCAGCCACTGAGAAGTCCACCCTATCCAAGGAGACACGGACTGGGGTGCTGGATCTGACTCTGTAGGCAGAGGATGAGGTGCGACTAGAGGGACCCGGAGAGGGACTACCTAAGTGCCGGGAAGATTGGAACCTAGATGAAGAGGAGTAGGAGACAGGAGACAGGAGAGGAGCCCCAAAAGTGCGTCGGTAGGATGTTGAGGAAGTTCTTAACCCAGAGTGACTCATGTTTGCTTGATTTCTCTTGTAGTCTGCAAAGATGCTGTGTACCACTTGATCTTGGATGCTCTGAGGAAAGTCTGTGTCTCCAGCAGGCTGCTTTTATAAACCAGTATGGGCTCTCATTGTGCAGCTCAACCCCTCCCTCTGATACCAACCACATGCATCTATTATACAGAGCTCAGGGAGGAGGGGGCCTGCATCCCTACCCCACCACACCCCACTCCAAGATGCAGGCCTGCCTGCACATCATGCCAGTGCTGCTGAGATGCAAGTTTGTTACTTTATTTCATGCCATCTTACGGTTCCAATAGATGATGATAAAGCAGATTCATGCTGGCTGCCAAACTAAATATCCTGCAATAAACTAAATCATTAAAAATACCATTATCTAACTTTTCTACATATTAATCATGCAGGGATCAAGTTTTGCCGCAGTAATAAAAATATGCTAATAACAGATGCTTAGGGCTGCTTTTTACATTTTGCAAGATGTATTAAAATAAATCTTCGTTCACATAATGAAAGTCTTGTGAAATAATGATTACACATTTAGCAATATAAAACCATAAACTAGATGACAATGAGATTTGTTAGTAAGTTTTTCACAGACATTTTTCTATGTGCAACAAGGTGCATCAAATAGACAACAATAATTTTGCACTGTAATCTGCCTAAGGGTAATGTACAGATTGTAGGTGAGAGCAGCATCTGCGGATATAGATTTACTATACTGCAGAAAAGGAAAAGTGGAGATGTTGCCCATAGCAACCAATGAGATTCTAGCTCTCACTTTCCTATTACAAACTAGAAAGTTTTAGCTAAAATCTGATTTGTTGCTATGGGCAGCATCTCTATTTTATCTTTTCTGCAGTTTAGTAAATCTAGCCTCAGGCTTTAGTTTATATTTTTATAGCCAAATAAATGTTTACCTTACTTCAAATCTACATCTACATCTACAAATCTACAATCTACATCAATTAACGTCCATCCATACAAGAACACATTCAGAGAGTGGGGGCACCAGACAAATATTTTTTTGATTAGCTCATATGTATTCTGTGTCCCTTTCTATAGTTTACATGTGACACTTAGATTCTAGGGGGCTGATTCAGAGTTTTAGCGGATCCGCTAAAACGTCCTGAAACAAGCAACTCTGAATAAGCCGTAATAGTGCCGGACCCAGGTAATCGTAACCTTTTTTTTTCTTAACAAATAAACTAAGCCCCCCCCCCGTCACTATAAATAACCTAACTAACTAAAAGTGGCACTACAGGGCATGCTGATGTTTGTAGAAGCTACGAACACCAGCATGCCCAAGGATGCCAAGGCATGCTGGTGCTTGGAAAACCACAAGCACCAGCATGCCTTGCCATTCTGTGCCCAACAACACATGTCCCCCTTAAATATGTTAAAAAATAGGTACGGCCCTTTACATGAAAAAAAAATGTAATACAGTAAAATTATTATAAAAAAAAGACACCAGCTTGGATGAGATCCCATCTTGTAAGATTTTAATCTGGGGAGGGGCGTGTCGGCAACAAAA
>WWET01000861.1:438006-454202 GCA_011038615.1 Limnodynastes dumerilii | reverse complement strand
TTGGAAAAAAAAAAAAAAAAACATTACAGAATGCTGTAACTAATGACAGTTTTACTGTCATTGGGTTATATTTATACCCTTGGCCTGCGTGAGAAATGTTCCCATAACTAAAACCCAGTGATAGTTTTATTTTTTTAGTTAACTTTATTTATACAGATTCGGTGGGCTGCTCCTTACGCTTACACCAGCCCCTGGAATGGTGTAAGCATAAGGCGGATGTGCAGGCACCGGACAAAACAGCACCTAATATTTCAATGAGAAAAACGCCCCTTTTCTCATTTAAATATCATGGAACTCAAAGTTCCACAGGCACAGTGCTGTCTGATGTGGACACAGACAAATGGGCACACGTGTTTCTGTGTGCGCAATACTCATATTGGCTGCGCTTCCATCTGAAAAAAAGACAGAAGCACAGCTCTGAATCTGGACCTAGAAGTTTAATATGTATATAGGGTGGTCCCAAAGTCTGGACACATAGGCAAAAATGCATTATTTTTAATAAATTAAATGAATAAAATTTTCAACGTTTTATTTAATTGGAATATTAACAAATAACATATTCAATATGATTTCCATCATTTGTTCCTTCTTTCGACAAAGCAATATTTAATCTGTGGAGGTAAAAAAATATAATTTATGAGATTTCCTATGTGTCCAGACTTTAAGGACACCCTGTAGATGTGACAATAACTGCCAAATTCTCATGACAGTTTGGGAGGTCTATGATTGGCATTTGTAAGAAAAACATAATTTTTATATCTTATCAATTCAATGTGCTATCTATACACTATGGGGCTGTTCCAGAGTTTTTGCACAGCGGAAGCACAAACACGTTATTAAACTGCGTGCACCCTATCCAGAGGTACAACAGTGGCAACACTAGATAGGGAGTACTGAAAATGAGAAATTAAAGGGAAACATTCTCCTTTTAGAAATGTCAGCTATATTGTGCTGCTTGCTCTCTTCTTTTATAAGACAAAATGGCAGTAGCAGAGAGTGTTCCAAACCTAAGTAACATCACATGATTATTTTAGGGGAGTCAAAATTCATATGTTGCAAACAGTAGTATAGTTGAAAAGTGTCAGTCAGGAGACCAGATTTACTAATTACTAACTGCGGAAAAGGAAAGGGGGATATGTTGCCCATAGCAACCAATCAAATTCTAGCTCTCATTTTCCTATTACATACTAGAGAATGTCAGATAGACAGGGGCGGAACTACCATTGGTGCAACAGGTGCAACAGCACTGGGGCCCATACTAGGCCCACAACCGTCATCACCACACCGCCGAAGCTCCACACCTGGTTAGCTGGGATATCATCAGGGCCAAAGCATATTTACTGCACCTGGGCCCACAACTCGATAATTCCGCCTCTGCAGATAGATTCTGATTGGTTGCTATGGGCAACATCGAGTGGGTGGAGGGAGGGATTTAGATTAGCCGGGGAGGCCGTGGGGAATGGATCTCTGTGTGTGTTTTCCTTCCTAAGGAAAATATGCACGGTTACTTAAGGAAGCCCTATGGCACTCTTAAGTGCCATAAGGATCCTAAAAACGGGGACGGTTGCAGGGCAGCTCAGATAAGTTAGATGCCTTTGTTCCCTGTTCCTGCTCTTGTTAGTAGTCATTCTCTCTCTCTCTCTCTCTCTCTCTCTCTCATATTAGTGGTTACACAGAAAGTGGGTTTGTGAGGGAAAAAAGTGTGCATCCCTTTAAGAAGGGTAAATAGATGTTGTAGCTCTTGAGCTATCATGAGATCATGCACAGAATACTGTGATATAAATTCTAGGAAGAGACAGATATTAGTAGATTGGAAACTGACAGATATGTCAGGAAAGAGAGGGAGGGGGGAGACGGAAAGCAAAGGCAATAGCTATACAGTATCTGGGATAAATGCATTACATCCTCCTTAGGGAGCATCTAGGCCAGACCATGGCAATTACCAGCTAATGGAGAGACACAGACAGCTGCTGCTTACCATTAATGGAACATCCCTTTCCCTATTATAAACTTTAATTCATTCCATTCTTTCTTATTGATTCTGAACCAATCACAGCCCATTCATTTTTACAGATCATAAAGTAGCAAATCTAACAACTACATCCACTAATTGATAGCACATCAATACAATATTATGTCAATTATTATCATTGTAAGTAAATGTAACCCGGATTTACCCTGCACAGATTTAGTATCTGAAATTATGCTGATCCTTTATATCAAGTGTGTTGGATTTACCTGAACAGCCAATAAATTGAGATCTTATGGTCTTGCCGGAAAATTGAGCAATTTAGTCAGCATTAGGGATATTTATCAGTATACACCGCTAACATGCTCTCCTCAGTTCTTCTGATCAACAAATATCAGGCAATCCTAATTACCAAATCTAATCTTTTTGTATCTTTTTGGTAATATCATGGGACGGATCCAGACTTAAGTAAGTGCTTGAAATTAGTTACTCCTGGACCATGTTGATTGCAGGGGGTCATATTTCATCTGCTGCAAACAGTATTGGTTGCTACTTTTGAAAAATCATTTCAGGGAGAAAAGTAAAAAGCATAGGGGCGGTCCCTGTGTCGCCAGGGACGGTCCCTGTGTTGCCAGGGATGGTCCCTGCGTCACCAGGGGCGGTCCCTACATCACAGGGTGGCGGTCCCTGCGTTGCCAGGGTTTGTGTATGGGTGTCCTACAAAGTATCCAGCCCCCCTCAGTATCTCCCATCATGTGCCTCCACCCGCTGTAGAATACGAGGTGAATTTTCCTAGCTCAACTATCATTTAGATATCAAACATAAAGCTATAAAGGGGACGCGACAGTTTCCGATGCTCAAACGACCAGACAGGTTAGTGCAGGGGAGGGGATGTAGTTTAGCAGGGTAGTCTTAGGGTTAGGCTGTGGGGAGGGGATGAATGGGACAAGGGAAGACTTACAGTTAGGCTGCGGGGAGCGTATGGAGCCTAAAAGGGGAGACTTAGGGTTAGGCTGTAGGGAGGGGATACATGGGATAAGGGAAGACTTACAGTTAGGCTGTGGGCAGTGGATGGAGCCTAAAAAGGGAGACTTAGGGTTAGGCTGTGAGTAGGGGATAGATGGGAGAAGGGAAGACTTACAGTTAGGCTGCGAGGAGTGGATGGAGCCTAAAGGGGAGACTTAGGATTAGGCTGTGAGGAGGGGAAGGATTGCATACGGGGAAGGTTAGTGTCAGGCTGCGGGAAGAAAGGGTTAGGGTAACGGAAGGGGAGGGTAAGGTGAAAATTAGGATAATGGTTGGGGTTGGGGAAATAAGCAAAGGCGCTTACCTGTCTACGGCAGGGTAGGACATTTCTGTACAGTTGCGTCTTCGGAATTGTGGTGTCAAAAACGGCCCTTTCGAACCACTTTGGCTGTGAAGAATGTGAGTTTTATATGGAAAAGCAAAGAGTTTTTCCTGCATGCACAAACAAAAGTTAATCCATTTATAATTTTCTCTACAATGAATGATTAAATCCACAAATTCTATGCAATCATGATATAATATTCACTACAAATTGTATAAATTAGAAAAAGGCTCAGATTTCATCATATTCTTATTCCTTAGACATGTACATTTTTATAAATGATCCAATAAAGAAATAAAACAATCACAATGACCAGGCCAGTTTTTCAATAAACACTTAGAGAATGAGTCATACTAATTGTATGATACTAAGGTAACATTTATAAAATATCTCTCTATCCAGATCCAAACCCCTTGGTATATGATGTCTGAAAAAACCATGGAAAAGCAAAGAATTTTCTCTGCATTAACACCACTTACACTGCAACATAGTTGTGTTCCCCTCTACACTTTTACATGTTTTGCCCTCATTCTCAAATTCTGGATCCACAACCTTTATACTTCTTGTATTTTTGTTCTTTATGCTTTTAATAAAAATTGTTACACTGATAAATGAAATTATGGTCAAAAGAAAGTAAATGCTGTTAAGAATTATGGACCAGATTCAGAGTTTGAAAATAAGGACCTAAGAGTGAGTTAGGTGAGGACAGATCCGCACCTAACTCGCTTGTCCTGTCCCCTAGCTCGCCCCGTTTTTAGGTACCTTATGGCGTTTACGAGTTCCATAGGGCTACCTTATCTAACCGTGCATAGTTTCCTTCTTAAGATGCACTACATTGCCTATCCCCGCCTCCCCCTCCCTCCCCAGCTAACTTAACTTCCTCCCTTCTCCCACTTCTACCTAAACACTTCCTGACACGGCTTAAGGCCACTTCTTTCTAAGTAAACTACTTTGTGCAGTCTTTCAAGAACGCACGGAAGCAATCACCATACCTAACTGGTACATAGATTGCGTAAATTACCTACTATGCGTGCATAAAAGGTCATTTCGCAAAACTCAGTGCCAAAGAAGCAGAAGTAGAAGCTTCGTAGGTGTGAATAAGGCTCTAAGGGCTGTATCCAGACTTAAGTAAGTGCTTGAAATTAGTTACTCCTGGGCTAAACCATGTTGATTGCAGGGGAGTCATATTTCATCTGTAGCAACCAGTATTAGAGTTGAGAGGTGATGTTTCCTATCCCAAGTCTAAATAACAGTGTGATAGTAAAGCTGGTCAGTTTCTGTGTGCAGTAAGCAATTCAAAGATATATCCCTGCTTTCAAAGAATACAATTAACTTGACTCCCCCTGAAATCAACATAGTTTAGCCCAGGATTAACTAATTTCAAGCACTTACTTAAGTCTGGATCCAGCCGATTTTCATCAGGTTTGAAGCTTATTTAACCTGAAGTGGTTTTGTATAATATAAAATACATATTGGACCTGATTCAGAGTTTTAGCAGATGCGCAAGTCGCATCCGCTAAAACGTGCTATTCAGAGATGCGTGTTTCAGTAGAAACACGCACCTCTGAATTGGCCATATGTTTAAAAAAAAAAAAAGCAGTAGGAGCCTTAATTGCTCCGAGAACGAGAATTCAGTGTCAGAATTCTCATTCTCTCGATAATTGTGGAAGTGCCCAAATGACAGTACACCTTTCATTAGCGTCGGGATGTCCTGCGTGCAGGACATAGTTTGCAACGTCTGTATAGATCTTTTTTTTTTGCCAAGGGCACCCCCCGGATTAAAAGCTTACAAGACTGGACCCCCATCAGAGCAGGTTTTTATTTTTTAGGTTTTAGGTTTTTTAGGTTTTATGTTTTTATTATTTTTGGGGCCATTTTATAGGCATTTTCTAAATATTTCTATTGTGTGTGTGGGTGTGTGCCCTGGTTTGTCTGTTAGTCTGGTCCGTCTTGTTAACCCCCTCTCGTCCATGGTCTCTGTTATTTGTTCCTCGTTGTTTGTCACTGGTCAGTCCCTTCTGAACCAGTCTATTTCCCGCTTCTTACTCTCTCTTGCTCCAAGCCTTCCCGTTACCCACTTTAACTCCTCCTTCCTCTCCCCACCATTAGGGGCTCTAGTGAAGACCACATTGCCGCTAGACTCCACGGCCTGGTCGCCGCGTCCGTCTTGGCCAGAACCTGCTCAGCCACCGCAAGTCACCAGGAAGACCTGACATACTAAGTCCTGCTTACCGGTACCGTAACAGGGAGATGGTGGGTTAGGGTCAGGCAGCCAGGAAGGGAGGGTTAGGGTAGTGAGAGGGGAGGGTTAGGGTAAAAATTTGGGAATGGAGTGGGGGACTATTTTTTTTTACTACTTTTTGCACCACAAAGCTTTTGGTGCTCTGTGGATCGATTGCTATGCCTCATCGAGGCATATGCAATCAAAATCCCAGTCAGTTCGCAACTGGCTGGGAGGAATCTGATTTTCTATGCGAGGACCAACACCCGTTGCAACCAGCCAACTTGGAATACCTCTCTACATGCTCTTTTGAATACTATTAGAATATTTATATCATCCATTCAACAGGACAAAAATATCTATATAGTCAAAATCATGCTGGCATGCTAGGAGTATTATGCTACAAATGATGAAAAATTACAATTTGTACCATAATAGGGTGCATAAATATGTTTAATATGTGTATTTGATACTATTCAAATTGCACCTATTCTACATGACAATAAGTGTCTTGTCACATTTAATTTCCCAGTTCAGTAAAGGAGTGACTGCCATGGAAGCAGCTGCTATAAAATCCAAAGCTAAGGGACATCCCTTAACTGCTGGACCCCATGTAGCTGCCACCTGTATACTGGCCTTGCTCGTCTCTGTCACCTCTTCTCTTGTCGATTGCACTCAGAAGGAATCCTAATGAGCTCCCTGATGTGTCACTGAACTAGCTTTAAAACCCAAAAGGTCCTATAGTTGGAAAATGGTTATGAGGAAGCAAAGAGCTGACCTTATAGGTAAGTAAGAGAGGCAATCAGAAAGGAGGAAGGGTGCCTTTTGCCTAAAAACTTTAAAGAATCACTGACATTTAGTTGAGAGGTTCTTCTGTTTTAAGTTATGTCCCAAATTTGATCCTTACTATAGCATTTCCTATTGTATTTAGGGACTTATTGTTATGAATGCCACAAACAGGGCACAGAGTCTAACTAGGGCCTGGTCTTCACTAGAGCCTCTCATAGTGGGGATAGGCTGGGATGCAAAACACCTTGCAGGTCGTGGCCCCCGGAGGTGACACCCAGAGAAGGAAAAGGAAACAAAGGCGGAAGGAGGCTGGAGAGAAAGAAGCAGAACGGTAAGTCAGTAAGTAAACAGAGAGCAGAAACAAGAGAGCTAGCAGGGTCTCTGACAAACTACACAAAGAGACAAACGAAACGCACAAGGGCTTGTGGACACTCACACAACAGAGGGGGCACCACAGTCACAGCAAGAGGAAGGAGGCTAGGCTTGGACAAGAGGGAACACTAGGACAAGAAAGCTGGAGGACAGCGAAACTACATGAGCTGGGGCACTCAGAAATCAATTTAAGAGCACCAGTTAGGAGCAGGAAACAAACTGGACTAACCCTAAACTATAACCAGCAGCAAGTGACAGTGCTGCCAGGACTTATAAAGGGCTTGTTGGTCAGTGATTGGCCACCTATGGCTCTGATTGGCTGTCTGAACTGTCAGTAACACAGCAGCCAGAAGGTCATAAAAGGAAAAGGGAGGAAGGGCACGCCCACTATTAGCAGCAGCTACTAGTAACAAACACGTGCAGGCCATGCATGGTACAATGTAGAGAATGATTCCTATATAGGCACCGGGACAGGGCAGCAAGGGCCAGTAGCAAACAAGGTAAGAACTTACCTTGTCACCACGATCAGAGTGTTGACATGTAACACTTATATAAAGTTAGACATATTTAGCCATTAACATGAAATGACATATACATCATATACAAGCACCAGCATAACAAAAGTGCAATATTTCCCATTAGACACTCAAAGCAGGTGCATAAAGGATTAACTTGGTTCGGATAGGCAGGCTCCATGACAGGGGCAGTGAGAGTGTACATGGAGAGTATCCCCTTCCCCCATGATTGGGGGTAGGGGAGTGTACAAAGAGAGCATCTGTAGCAGGCTTGTATTTCTGTGGTACCTGGTGGCCACTTGCAGTCCTGGGTGTTTTGAGCTATGTCATGCAGCCTCTGTAACCTGTCTCCATTGAACTTTGAGGGGGATATTATTGTTGTAAATAGAGACCGCTCAACATGGCTCTGGCATAGGGAAGACACAAATGTGAACGTTCTATGACTATTTGTTCACAGTAAAAGTAAAGTGGTAAATATACTACAGAAAGTCTGGACACTCATTAATAAATATCACATCACAGATAAAATATCCAATGAAATCCTGTCATAGAAGATAGTATCAAGCCATTGTTTTAGGCACTGTCAGTCAATCTGCAGTCATACCATTATAAGGGCTCATTAGTGCTATTGATAGAATAACCATGACTATAAAGTGATAAAACTCCTTGGGCCTGATTCATACTTAAGAAGGAGCTTTAAATTAACGGAGGAAAGTTACTCATCGGTAAAATCATGTTGATTTCAGGGGGAGTCAAGTAAATTGTATTTTTTGCATGCAGGGATATATCTTTAAATTGCTTATTGCACACAGATACTGACCAGCTTTACTATTACACTGTTATTTAGACTTGGGATAGGAAAGATCACCTCTCAACTCTAATACTGTTTGCAAAAGATGAAATATGACTCCCCTGCAATCAACATGGTGTAGCCCAGGAGTAACTTTCCTCTCTTAGGACCTGATTCAGACTTAAGAATCTTCTTAAAATAAGAACTTAAAGTCATTCCTGGGCAAAACCATGTTGTTTTCGGGGGGAGTCAAGTTAATGATATTCTTTGCATGCAGGAATACATCTTTGAATTGCTTACTGAAAACAGATACTGACCAGCTTTACTATTACACTATTAGTTATTTAGACTTGGGCTTGGAAATATCACCTCTCAACACTAGGACTGTTTGCAACAGATGAAATATGACTCCCCTGCAATCAACATGGTTTTGCCCAGGAGTGACTTTAAGTTCTTATTTTAATAGGATTCTTAAGTGTGAATCAGGTCCTTGATTTCAAGCTTCTTCTTAAGTCTGGATCAGGCCCCTTATAAGTAATTCTAGAATGGATCCAGAACTCTGCCATTGCTGTGACATTGCAGTACTAAAACGCACCCAGGGACTTTTTACACCAGGACCCTACCTTAACATTTCTACATTATCCCCACTGAAAATGAGCACAGTGCTTAAATCTGGATTGTACATAAGGGCTAAGCCAAGCCTTTACTGTACGATTATCATCCCTCTCACCATGTGTGCCTAATATATGTGTCCTGCCCTGGCGCTGGACATTACAGAAGCCTGGATCTGTATGATCCATATCTATAACTGATTATCGTAGAGTGCGTATGTGCGTTTGCAAAATGCGGTCATTTTCCACACCTTGCAAGTGCATAACAGCTGGTTTGTGAAGGTCTGGTTCCGATCCTGAATCCCATGTCTGCATTTAGGTGTGAGCTGATTACGTGAACACACCCTTACTTACATGGCCTATGATATGCCCTCCCCTATTCCTCTTATTGATTGCTAACAAAGGGCCTGATCCAGAATTAAGGCTAATTCCACAACAAAGGTTGACTTTCAGTATCTGTGAGGGGACTGCAAACTCCCTGCACTCCTCTCACACATACAGGCCTTCTGCATCAAGAACCCTGCCAGAAATGTTCCCATGCAAAAGGCCCACATCCGGAATGCAGGTTCCTATGTAAGGGTTTAGCCCTTACTGTACAATGTGCATTCCGGATCCCGTATCTCACCCACATGGTGAGTGGGCCTGCCCCATGCGTGGATAAAGTCTGGACCAGGCCCAAAAGCTTATTTTATGCACACAAAAAACATTGCAAGCACAAGGGGCCAGATCCAGAGCTACGTTTCCATTACGTTTCAAGACGTAGCGTATTTATGCTGGCGTATTTTTTATGCACTCCCCTCTCTCGTACGTACTTTGGCCACTTTACGCTTGCCCAACCCTGACTTAGCTTTACGCTGCGTAAGTACTGACGTACGTACAGGCTACACGTAGGTTCCTGCCTAAGCACGCCCAGACTGTAGGATTTAGATGCCTTACCCCGCCCCCGAAGTGTAATTACAGGTGTGGTATGGCTGGTGATCGTAGTTACGCTGTTGATACAAGGCTGGTACATACGTTCATAGTTACATGGCGCATGCGCAGTACATACAAAACAGCGTTTTACGTCAGCGGCCAGCGTACTTAGTTCTGGATCTACCCCAACGTCTAAAGAAACATTCCTATGCCTTGAAAGATTAGTAAACATTTACTTATGTAATAAAATGCACAGCAGCTTTTTTATTGGCATATTTCTTTTGGGCTTTTTGGGAGCGGTTTGCAATTATTATTATTATTTTACTATATGGCAACCCTTTTAATAAGAGCAAATTACTAAAACATTAAAACACTTTCTGAAAGAAATGCGGATCGTTTTCTTTAATGAAACAATTGCCATCACATTTGCCATGTTCCCTTCTCCACAAATGCCTCCTGGGAGGGGAGCTCAGTAATGGCATAGAGCACATCTGTCACCCAGCTATATTTACAGGCTTTCATTGATCGGCCCGCCAGGCCCAGGAAAAGGGAGGAAGAAGGTACAGCTGTGTGTCTGGATTTAATTAAAGGAGAGTGATAGAAGGGGTCACTGTCACTAACATAGTGCCCAATGATGTATTCATTCTATTTAAACATTTTCTTAATGGCATTGCGTTTATATTGATGAGTAGAGAAAAGAAAGTGCATTAGGTATTACAGTAAATGGGAAACATTTGCATATATCTGAAAAATAGTCAGCCCTTAATATTTAGGTCTGTTGAGTAAATGTTGCTTATTTCACCACAATCCTCCACCTAAATCCATTGGATTACATAAAGCCAAGTAACCTCTACTACTAGATAGAGAGGAATAAAACTATTTTACAGCCAGCACATGTGTGTGAATGAGCCCTGCTATTGCTATCCTGTAAAAATTGCAGTTTCGGAGCAGCCTAGAGCTCTAGCCCTTGACAATTACCATGAAACTAATATTAAGGAAACTTATTAAGACTGTATTTTTAAGTGGGCTGTGATTTATGTATGCCCAACAAGGTTGCTTAATGGTGAGCTCTTTGTCATTTAAAGGGATTCCTATTCAACAGCATTTAAGAACAGATGGATGGTAATTTAATCCACTCTTGTTACTGAGTTCTATGTGATTGAATTGCAAAATACCTTATGGACAGATAAATAGATACATTCCACTGACAGGATATTCCAAATGTGTCCTTGTGGTAATATCCAGTGGTGATAAAGGTTTTATCAACAAAGAAGTAATAAAGTTACTTATAGAAGAATATAGGCCTGAAAAAAAGTTAAAGCTCATTTATCATTAGTCATTGATAGGGGTTGATGAGGGTGTAGAAGATCGGAAAGGGGTGCTACTAGGGAACACAATGGGTCAGATCCAGAGCTACGCCCGCTAGCGTATTTACGCTACCCGGAGACGTAAAAACACAGTTTTGTATGTGTTGAGCATGCGAGCGGCAGATGTTACAACCCGTAACTCTGAACTTACGCACCAGCCTAGTATCAACAGCGTAACTACAGATGAAGGGGTGAGCCATTTAAATCGTACAGTATGCGTGTGCTTAGGCGCGAAAGTACGTGCAGTCATTATGTATGACAGGAGTTACGCTTTGAAAAGTTAAGGTAGGGTTTGGGAAGCATAAAATGACAAAAGTACGAGCGAGGGGAGTGTCTAGAAAATACGCTACGCTTTAAACGTAAAGGGAACGTAAGTCTGGATCCGGCCCAATGTCTCTGTTTTGGTTCTCCCTTATTGCTGTTAGTATGTGTGGGAAGAAATGTTTTCTCATAGGGGAATAAATAAAGATCAAGGCACTTATACACTGTTTTGTGAGTGCCTGTTACTGCAACAATACACGTTTTACAGCAGGTTCACAGCCACTGTCTTTGAGTTGGAGGATACAATAAGTGTCATTCTAGGATTTGAGAATAGGTCGTTCTATTTTCTTGTTGCCTGCAGACCTCTACTAATCTATGTTTAATGGCACAAATACATACAGTATAAACTGAATCCCCACTTAAAGGAAATCAGCCACAGCATAAACAAGAGGAGCTATCGATTACAAAGTAAGTAAACTGCTGTACAATGGAAATAGAACATATATTTATCCATTTTTTACTATGATGAAGTTATGGCTGTCTGCCATGTCTCCATTACAAGACTGCAATGCAGAGTCATTGTTTCCGGTAAGGGTTAAGATGATTTGCAGAAAATAGAAGGATTATGGGTAGGCCTCCAGGATGCTGAATCATTACAAGCAAAATGAGCATCTGCAATGGCAACACCCAGGCAGACTTCTAATATGAGTTTGCATTATCTCATCTTATCTCAAGCCTAGCAACAAGTGGTCTGATATTCAGCAGCATACACAGACGATTATTGTCAATGACAAGTATATTGCAATGGGAAGCATTCCCACTGAGTTGCAAAGAAATTTTAAACAGTGTCATTTAACGTTGTAAAATCAGATGATTAATTTAATGTACAATTTCCAAGTGGTTGTTGTCATTACCTGTCATTGGGTGTGATGTCAGTTTTGTGAAACTGCAGTATTATTCATAAGGTTGTGGGCCGCCTCTGAAAACCGTTTTCAAGACCACATTTTCGAGGATGGATCTACCAAGAAACTTCCTGCCCTGCGGCAGACAGGTAAGTGATGCCCTCTATTTCCCCTACCCCACCCCTTATGCTAATTCTTACCCTAACCCTCCCCTTCCATTACCCTATCCCTCCCTTCCTCGCAGCCTAAGCCTCCCTTCTTCGCAGCCTAAGCCTCGCTTCCTCGCAGCCTAACCCTAAGACTCCCTTCTCTGCAGCCGAACCGAGACCCACCGTAAATCTACCTTGCTACACTACATCCCCTCCCCTGCACTAACCTGTGGCTTCAGTATCTTCAAAAACCGCTGAGTTTGCTGTGATTTTCGCAAAGCAGACGTTTTCTAAAATACACACAGCCGACAATTAGCTCTCGGCTGTGTGTAAATCGAAAATGGCTGTTGGTAGCGACGAACAAAACCCCATTCACAAAGCTATAAAAACACATAATAAATGATTATTTTGCCCTACAGTGAAATGTCTGGTTCAGATTAAGTTTAAGGGCTTTTAGAATGACAATTCAGTGTTTATAACTACATTGCTAGTAGCTATTAGCACTAATACACTGAGTGCAAAAAAATTCCTTAAACTGACAGCCTCTGATAGCTTAAAGGGGAATAAGGGGTTGCTAAGGGATTCCTTTTCTCTGGGCCCCATAGCAACCACACCCCCTGCACCAACAGTAGTTATGCCACTGACTTTTAATTTGCAACCTTACTGGTCCATTCATGCATCAAACCTATAGATCCTATAGTCCTATAGATTGTTAGCTTGCAGGATATCAGTAACAATCAGTGAGCGGCAGTTCTGTTGGTGAAAATGTCCAATATTTTTACATTTAGTTCCAAGGGGGTAACTTTCTATTACCTGCAGACAAATCTGAAACAAATGTGTTGTGTTATATTGTAAATATGGGCAAAACATTGTAAGGAATGTTTTCAATATATCGTTAAATTCATGCCACATACAATTGAGTCTATTCTGTGGGAACAGCAGAGTTATAGACTATTCTTTATTTAATGATAATTAAATAGAACGAAGTAATAAAAAATACAAGCTAGGGTGGAGTTGTGTTGTGTGAAATACACAAATGACTATTACCACAGTGAAAGCTAGAAATATGAGCGCACAAGGGTACAAAATAAAGAGGCAAATGAGATCGAGGCTTGTGTTCGTTGCTGGGTAACTTTGTCACCTCTGAGCAGTGGAAAACGCACCCTGTGAAGATTTATTTGCAGTGATGCAGAGGAAAGGAATAGAGAACAAAGAGCTTGTACTAAGTCAGGAAGGACCAGGCACAAGAGTTGAGCCAGGATTTCTTGCTTGACCTTAGTAAACAGTGATGGGAACATTCAATGGATGTCCTTGGAGAAAGTGGAAATCCTTCATTCTCCCTGAGCTTGTCTCCCCAGTGAATGAAATCCTGTGTGCTTAGCAATCCCTTTTGTGCTCTCTCAGTGGCCTCAGTAACGTGGTGTGAAAATCATGTGAGTTGGAGAGGTCCAGGGTGATTTGGTAGCTTTGTTATTTAGGACAAATGCAGTAAATACATTTATTCAACACACTGTTTTGTGCAGAGCCACCTATGCCAGAGTTAGAAGTCAATCTTTCTCTGTCTAAGTCTTACAGTGTTTGGCCTATTAGTGGTGTGAGTAATAGTTTTATTTACATTGCTTATTTCTTATTCTGGTCCATTACACAGTTTGACTTAGCACCAATAAAGTATTGTATTTACTTATTGGTGAGTAAATGTGTCAGCATGCACATATTCATGGGTGTAACTATAGGGGGTGCAATGGGTGCGACTGCTGCAGGGTCCAGCAGCTTAGGGGGCTTGCTGGCCCAGGAACCCACCCTCTGCACCGCACCTTTACTAGACTCACCTGTGTGGTAAGCAGCACTGTGGAGTCTCTGCAGCGCTGCTATAGAAGGACACGGTGAGTGGATAGTTCATGCATTCAGACCCCACAGCGCTGCTTAGTAAGCCAGAGCAGCTATGAATCTAAAGAGATGAGTGAAAGACTCAAGACTAGTGACTGAGATCTGCATAGATGAGAGGAAGGGGCGGTCAGTTACATTAATAAAAACAATCAGTCCCTCTGAAAGGAGCTACACAGAGGAGCACCTGTTTCACCGCAGCTCTTCTCAGATGGATCGGAGGTCACACTGAGGCCTGTATTTAGAGTACCGGACATATAACATACACGTAATCTACGTATCTTTTTCTTACGTAGATTGCGTAAATGCAGTCTGAAAGCTGCAAACAGCAGGCAAACGCAGGAATAGCTGACAATGAGCTCAGGCTATTTAAAGTCCACTCCTCCAATCAGCTGCAGAGATCAGACACACCTTCATTGATTATCCAGCAGCTGAGGGAAACCAGGCACATAGAACCCAGACAGGGGAACTTCACATGCTGCTTTGTTTACCTCTGCAGCGTGTATATACCTAAGTCGGGGGAGCCCCTTCAAAATTTTGCTATGGGGACCCCAAATTTTTTGTTACGCCCCTGCACATACCTGGGTGGTAGTGATTCACATTTAATTAGAACTAAAAGCTCCTCCACATTGCTCCATTTTAACTGAAATGCTGCCATACAAGACTTATAGACTTTTATTTCCATTTTCTTATTCCCTAAAAACCATTGTTTTGTGCTGCTTCATGTGTCATCTCCTTGTAATTCACATTATTAATTTGCACCTTCAGCACCAACAGTTTGCAGATATTGTGGAAACAGTAAGCGCTGAGAAAATGAAACCCTAAAAGATCAGGGACTGTCTATATATAATAGACATAAGAAACCACTGTCATGCCAGGTGTTGTGAAAGTACAAGTCCTATCAGGCTTTGACAATTATTAGCTATGCTTAAGCTGATGGAACATTCTGGTGGAACAAATGGAGTGCCACTATACATGCTATAGTGGAAAGCTCAGCTTTTCCCTATATGCTGTCCTTCCATTGGGACTTGGCTCTTATTGATAGGTTTCCACACTCAGTTTTGTCATCATAGAGACAGGCTTATGTGTAGAGCCCACAAATAGGGTTATCACCTGTCCGGGATTACTCAGGACAGTCCAGTGTATTTAACACTGGAGTCTGGAGGGTTAATGTCTGGGAATACTAATATTAATAAAAATTCAGCCGCAGCACCACTGAGTTATTAGCAGCTATGATCCAGGCATTGTGCATGTGTCACTACAGGTCAGCAGATATACTTCTGCTCCTTAGCATAGTATATTTTATAATGATTGTAATAGTGCTAATATGATCCTTTCTATAATTAATATGTAATCACTGCACAAGTTGACTGGTTATTAGATGTTACATCAAGTCATCCTAAATGATTAGTTTTTCTCATAGTTATAATTGAAAAGGGCACTATTATATACATAGAAAATTAGGAGAATGTATATAACTTTATATGAATAGGAAGACAGAGGATTTACCATTTACAGTGGCAAACGCAGGATTTTGAAAGGGGGGTTTCCAATGCACGTAATTCATGTGGGATACATTATCATAGCTGCAAACGTTTTGGAGCCCGAAAACACGGCAAATAAGCTCCGCCACATCCTGCCCAAGCTCTTCTCCTGACCCGCCCACAATGTCATACTGCACGAGGCAAAAATTACCCCTAGCCTGTGTGTGTTTGTGTGTGTGTGTTTGTGTGTGTGTATGTATATGTGTATGTGTGTGTGTTAGGGAATTAGTATGTAAAATTGTGAAGAGCTACTTAATATGATGCACTATTAAAAAATAAAACATATGTAAAATGAAAATACTGATAATACGGCCGTACTATCTGACTGCCAGGACATGAAAGACATCCAGTAAGGTTCTCTGTGAAAGCAGGACGTTTATAATGTAGATTTGAAAATAATAAAAATTCTACATTAAGGAATTGCTTTGGTTATTGGCTGTAACAAGTCCTGTTCTGATATTTTTTTTTTATAGGTGATTTATAAGTTACTTCTTTCACACAGTAAAATAGTAGTTTTATATTGAAGGAACAGATCTAATAGTAATAGCAGTATACAATGCAT
>WWET01000861.1:388264-437764 GCA_011038615.1 Limnodynastes dumerilii | reverse complement strand
CTAATATATATATATATATATATATATATATCAAGAGAAAGACTTAGGGATATCTTTTTCTGTTGATATTGGAACATTGGGTCTGATCCAGAGCTACACTGGTCCACTGTCCGTAAGTACGGCCAGCATAGCTCTGGTGCACTCCCCCTGTGTGAGCGTAGGCTACCCTAACTTCAGCCGGCATAACTATGTGTAACTACGCTCACACAGGAGCATAATCTGTTAAACCCTGCCCTCACTACCTAATTACCCTCCCTCCCCTCACCGTAACTATAGCGGGCGGCGTAGGTCTGGATCTGGCCCATTGTATGAACAAATGGCTTGAAGCCATTTCTATTTAATTATGCCAATATCAATATAGCTTCCCTTATGGTAAAGCACTCCTTTTTAAAATTTCAAAATGCTAAGCTATATGGTTACCTGAAAAATGAATGGATCACTGCTTTGGCAATGACACATATACAGAAGACACCAATACTGGCTTAGTGCCAGAACTCATGGCTTTCAGCTCCATCATGGAACTGCCTATATTTATTTACTGGGTCAGAATTACAAGCCACAGTTTGCTTAGTGTTTACTCACTCTCCCAGCTTTATAAGTGAAATCTATACTTATGTTCACATTGAGGGGCAGCAGGTGCTACAATACTATGTCAAGTATAGCTTTGTACTAGTTTATGGGCCACTGTACTTTCTTGTTACTTCTTGTGAACTTCTTTCAAAATGACAGTAAGTTTCTGGCACCAAAATCATTGTGAAAATATCACATTGAAGTAAACTTGGATTCTGACAATTAATCCTTTACAATTAAGATCGATTGTGTAAAAGAGCATACTGACATAAATACATAACATTTCTGATACTCTTAAATAAACAGTCCATAGTGTAATATATAATGTTCAATGCAGTGGTTGAAGTGGAAATTTAGAAGTGGTGATATGACAATTAGAAGTGGCAGTATGAAAGTATAGAAATAATAGAAGTGAATGGAGATTTATGGATACCCCGGTATACTCCCTCAATCCGAGCTCTGGTTCAATGTTCTGTTATGTTCCATAATTGTAATTCATGAAAAACCGCACAAGCTTCTTGGATTAGAACCACATAGCTTACTGTGGAAAAGTCACTTTTTTTTTGACAGTTCTTTGGCTTAATTTTTTATTGTAAAGAAGGCTGCATCAGACACCTGGTTACCCTCTGCCCCAAGAGGAGAAAGGTTCCAACTTTAAGTAAATGTCAGTAGTGTTACAGCCTCCTAGGAAGGTTTCTCACCAGGGCGTGGAGTCTAAACCAGGGCCAGGTATTCACTAGAGCTCCTGATGGTGGGGATAGCCTTGGCTGCTGGCACCTGGTAGGTCGCGGCCCCAGTGATGGCCTTCAAGGGAAACCTGCAGTGTAGGCACCTAGACTGGAACCCAAGCACACAGAAGTACAGGCTAGAACCGTCATACACTGATGTATAAACAAGAACCCTTGCACACAGATATACAGGCTGGAACCCTTATATACCGGTACACAGACTGGAACCCTTGCAAACAGATATACAGACTGGAACCCTTCACTCTGACTCTGGGCAGATAAGAATGACAGGGAAAGATCCAGGGATTGTGCAGGGAATAATGAAGTACCACAGGGGTGGCACAGACCATAAACAAGGCCCTCAGATAGACAACCTTGAACCACAGGTATATGACAATACCTGGGTGGACAACACTGAGAGATGGCCTCTGAGAGATGGAACACACAGTGATAGAAACAGACACTGGAGATAGACTCACAGTGGGCAACACAGGGCGAGATGGGAAACACTGAGTGACTACAACAACAGATGGAGTACAGCAGGTGGACTCCTGCAGAATGCGAGATGGCAAACGCAGTGTGGATGCACAAGAGAGGAACAGATGGAATCACTCGCTGGCAGGTATGGACAGTGTGAGATAACAAGCACAAACACACCATTCAGCATGGCAAGTACCTAACCGGGGCCGAAGCATGCAATGAAAGCAAGGGGTAACACCGGGAATAAACAAAGGACACAAATACACAATCAGATTCTAAGCAAGAGCACGATCAGATGGCAGGCAAACACAGGAAACCAGACGCTATAACCGACAATAAAACTTCCCAGCAGAAGGCTATTTAAAGTCCACTGCTCCAATGAGCTGCAGTGATCAGACACACCTCCAGATGATTAACCTACAGATGAGGGAACCCAGACAGGGAAACTTCACACGCTGCTTTATTTACCCCTGCAGCAGCTCACCCCAGACATAAAACAGCTCTCACTAAAACTGGGGACAGCAGGTACTCTGGAAAGTGTGGAGGATTCTTACATACAAACCCCCACTCCCATTAATGTATTTAGAAAACACCCCCTTTAATGAAAGTCTGGATCTGAGTCAGTAAGCACGAGACAACACTCAGGGGCTGTTCCAGATGTTGAGCGGAAGGTAAAACAGATACAAGTGTAGACAAGCACACAGAGGCGGCCCATGGCATAGACGGCCACCTAGGGCCTCGCTGGTCAGGGGTCCCTAGGGGGTCCCGTGCCTACTCTGGACCATCACCCACCACTGGCCGGCCACTCATCATCGCGGCAGCACCGTACTGGCTGCCGCGGCCCCGCGGGGCCATTACTTCGCATGATTACGGGAGCGAGCAGGCTTGTTGTCATGGGAGATGGGACTGACTCTCACCGGCCGGCGGCTGCCTATCAAGTTCTTTGTCCCACCCCCGACGTCAAGACAGGTGTACAGTGCCTGTGCGCAGCGGAGGAATCATCATTCTTTGCTGACTGCTGTCTGGAGAGGAGTGAGGACCATGAGGATGCCGTTAAGGCAAGGAACTTTGTATTATGTGGGGCAGACTGTGGCTGGCTGGGTATTGCAATGTGTGGGCAACTGGGCATACTGAGTGAGCTGCACTGGAGCAATTGCCTGGCCAGGCTGGGGGCAATAAGGGGGCAATAATGGCCCTGGGCACAGTATGGCGTGGGCATTATAAAAAGAGCATAATGATGTGGGCATACAATGAGGGGCATAAAAACATGGGCACAATAAGAAGGGGCATATTGATGATGGCCACACAATGAGGGGCATAAATAATAACATTATAGGCACAATAAGAACGGGCATATTGATGATGGCCACACAATGAGGGGCATAATTAACAACATGAGCACAATAAGAAGGGCCATAATGATGATGTCCACACAATGAGGGGCATAAATGATTTTATTTTAATGTGATATTGTTGGATGAGCCTCCCTTCAAAATTTTCACCTAGGGCCCCACAAAACCTTGGACCATCCCTGCAATCACGTGCTAAAGAAAACTTCACCTCTCTACTCTTAGGGCTGGATTTACTAAGCTGCAGGAAAGAAAAACTGGAGCTGATGCCCATAGCAACTCACCTATTACATACTAGAAAATGGCAGCTAGAATCTAATTGGTTGCTATGGGCAACATCCCCATTTTTTTCTTTCCAGCTGCTTATTAAATTTGTCTCTTAGTCTGTTTTCACAGTTTAGATTTGCATTCCTTGCAGTTCAACATGGTTTTACTCATGGCCTTCATTTGCTCCTGTTTTGCTCTTACTCTGGATCAATAATGTATGACTTATTGAACCTAATGGGCTGGATCCTGAACCAGTAGGGTAGTACGGAAGGATGGAGGGGTTCCGTACGTGACGTCCCCCCACTACTAAGTTCAATACGTGAGTGGAAAGGGAGTTCCACTACCCACTTACGGAACCCTACTTTAACTTGTCCAAACTGCGAACAAGACAATTGTTTGGAAGGACTAAACCCAGCCCTTATTGTACAATTTAAATAGGAAGCCCAGACCATCGTGCATATAACCTGCACAGGTCTGGCACGCCCCTCTTACAGAAGTTCCAGATTTACGGAAACCAGTTTCATACGTCCTGGACTTCTATGTGTAACCACAGATCTGCACATGCACAGTGTGTATGGAACATGCGACTTACGCATACAGCGGGCCTGTCCTTCTTGGATCCAGTCCAATGTTCTTAGGTATCCTTCCATTGCTTTGTGATTCCATCAGAATATAAATATAATGGAAGATGAAAAGTGTGCAATATAAGAAAGAATATGCTGGATGGAGAGGGGAGAAGCAATGTCTGTGTAAAACATGACAGTGAAATACCAATTAGGACACTTTGTCAACATCAGTTTTACACATTTGTCCAATATGCAATATAAAGCAGTATTCTCCATTACTTATCCAACAGTCAGCGTGACCAATGATATGTAGGCTCCCAGGTGCTAACGTATTGCACCTTCCTATTCCTGTCCCTAATATTCACTACCAGCCTCACGGCCAGGCTTCACATTTCCATGCAGTATGTTCCCCTTCCTATTCTGGTTATGAATACAGGAGTCTGATTGGTAGATCTCCTCATACCGTTCTAGCACCTGCTCTAGATTAACTTATAAATTGATTTAAGCAACCACCATTTGTGTGTGTTTGTTTGGAAGCATGTCTGGATAGCAGGTGGCAGGGGGTGCTGTTCCAGAGTAGCTATTCTGGAGACTTGTGAACCTATAATACATGATATATGACATAATACATGATATATGACATAATACATGATATATGACCCAAAGTTGGGACGCTGACAGCATTAGAGTTAGGACCACCAAACAGAGAAGCCTTGTAAGTGGCTGGTGGCTTATCATATATTTGCAAATGAATGGAACAAATCTCTCTGCATTTTATGTAAAAGATAGTGGACCGGATTCACACTTGCGAGTGTGATCTGTAGGTGGATACAAATGTATCCGCACTTACTTCTCCAGTCCCCTCCCCGTCCCCCTTTTTAGGTACCTTATACTACTTACAATTGCCATGGGACTACCTTATCTAACCGTAAGTAGTTTCCTTAGTCGGAATATGAATAGCAAAGAATGGGCGTGGTAATGTAGTTGACGTGTGGTTGTATTCGCAAACTTTTCACTTCCGTCATATATACGTGCGCTAACGATAAGTTTGCTTTCACAACACGGAAGTGTCCCGAAATTCATTACTTTTGAAAAAACGTGCTTATTTGCATTAACGCATGGAAAAGCTTCTTAAATCTGAATCCGGTCCGTAGTCACTAAGATGCTGCCTGTATAGAATACAGGTCACTAGGATGCTCTCTGTATTGGGTGGTGATCGCTAGGATGCTTTCTGTAATGGGCGGTAATCACTAGGTTAACATCATTTTTACCTTTAAAAAATGTTTTGTTATTATTGTATCGTAAAATAATACAGTGGATGTTATATTTCATTGTAGCTCTTTAACTTACCACTTGTTCTTGTACTTCACTGGCTATACATAACCAACCCACTGTGTATTTATATTACTCTAACTAAAGTTCCATGCTAGTCCTTCTTATTTTTGGGTTAGCACCTTCCTATAGTTTATTCTGCTCACATGTGTGATCTTTCTTTTTCCAGTTCCCATTCAGCCCCTGCCACTAGTGCATGCATAGTAAAAGATGGATATGGAAACGATCCATTCAGCCCCTGCCACTAGTGCATGCATAGTAAAAGATGGATATGGAAACGATTGAGTGATACTCAGGGAGACATACCAGTAAATACTGTTGAAGAAGCTCTGCCTCTGTTGTTGAAGTCCTCCTCTTTTCTGTATAATGTATTACAGTATATATATATATATATACAGAGAATAACAAAATAGACATACAATATGCAGAACAGTTTCTTATAAAATATAAAGATGAAAACGCAGAAAGACTTACACGCAACCTTCCCTGCCTGAGATTAGCAGATTACTGGGGAATATGGAACACTTCCTTCCATCCAGAAGATCTCATGAAGTGAACCCCGTATATATATAATACACACTTTTTAAAGACCAAAACCTGCTCCTCTCCACATAGCCCCCACCTTTGTGACACATGACAGTTTGGGGTCTAGTGAGGATCTTCTGCAGAAATCTTGCTTTTTTGACCCTCCTAATAAACTGATCCATTTACAACAGAGCCCTAACCTGACCACCTTGTTCTGTTCCACTACATTCAAGGTATTTCTCTGAATCACCAGACCCTGGCCAAACAGAGGTCCCTCTATATACAGATATTTAATTTGTACACATAATATTTGATTATATCCTGACAGTACGTATGTGCAGTAAATACAAATGGGTTAAATTACTTCATCGGCTAACGTAAATACGCTAGCGTACTTAGCTCTGGCCTCTTATCTCTCCAGCAGAAGGCATCAGCACTATCCTACTACCGATACATGCTGCTGGAGAGGTGAAGCAGGCTGCACAACAGCAGACACAAGGAAGAATTTCCCTGCGTCTCAGCTCACTGTGAATCACAACTGCAAGTCCATGGCTGCCCACCCCTGTGATGTCACGGGTGCTGTCACATAGGGGATGGGGTACCATGGCCTATGTCCCAGACTCCAAAGCTCCTGGTGGCGGCCCTGGTTACAAGGCTAAGGCATGCCGGTAAGAATGTGGTATAAGCAGAGGGTGTGATACTAACATTATGCTGTACTAGCTTATACTGCGCATATATGCAATGTAGAAATTGTAAGATAACAAAAATAGCAATTAACTTGCTTAAAACATATGTCCCGAGTCCCGTCTCTGTTGCTGTCATGTATATAGGTCTTAGCATAGGGTTAGCTACCCAGCCTCGCCTATGGGACTGACTGCAGAATTCCCCTTTTTGATTTATCCAGCTCGACCTGAGTATTATCAAGCAATAAACACAGCTGAACCTAAGTAGCATTTATGTATTTTCCATATATTCTTAACAAATGATATAGTTGATTAAGAACTGTGTCGTGTTGTCTCCTTTAACTCCTGGGGTCAGATTCACTAAGCTGTGGGAAAGGAAAAGTGGAGATGTTGCCCATAGCAACCAATCAGATTTTAGCTCTCACTTTTCTATTACATACTAGAAAATGTCAGCTAGAATTTGATTGGTTGCTAAGGGCAATATCTCCACTTTTCCTTTCCCACAGCTTAGTGAATCTGACCCCAGGAGTTAAAGGAGACAACACGACACAGTTCTTAATCAACTATATCATTTGTTAAGAATATATGGAAAATACATAAATGCTACTTAGGTTCAGCTGTGTTTATTGCTTGATAATACTCAGGTCGAGCTGGATAAATCAAAAAGGGGAATTCTGCAGTCAGTCCCATAGGCGAGGCTGGGTAGCTAACCCTATGCTAAGACCTATATACATGACAGCAACAGAGACGGGACTCGGGACATATGTTTTAAGCAAGTTAATTGCTATTTTTGTTATCTTACAATTTCTACATTGCATATATGCGCAGTATAAGCTAGTACAGCATAATGTTAGTATCACACCCTCTGCTTATACCACATTCTTACCGGCATGCCTTAGCCTTGTAACCAGGGCCCCCACCAGGAGCTTTGGAGTCTGGGACATAGGCCATGGTACCCCATCCCCTATGTGACAGCACCCGTGACATCACAGGGGTGGGCAGCCATGGACTTGCAGTTGTGATTCACAGTGAGCTGAGACGCAGGGAAATTCTTCCTTGTGTCTGCTGTTGTGCAGCCTGCTTCACCTCTCCAGCAGCATGTATCGGTAGTAGGATAGTGCTGATGCCTTCTGCTGGAGAGATAAGAGGCCAGAGCTAAGTACGCTAGCGTATTTACGTTAGCCGATGAAGTAATTTAACCCATTTGTATTTACTGCACATACGTACTGTCAGGATATAATCAAATATTATGTGTACAAATTAAATATCTGTATATAGAGGGACCTCTGTTTGGCCAGGGTCTGGTGATTCAGAGAAATACCTTGAATGTAGTGGGGCAGAACAAGGTGGTCAAGTTAGGTCAGGTTAGGGCCCTGTTGTAAATGGTTGTAAATGGTTAAGGAAGAAGTGATATACTCCTGTGTGCATATAAAATATACACACAGGGGCATGTATTAGGGGTGTTCAAGCGCTAAAGCCCATATAAAATATTGCCAGTGGAGAAAAAAGTGTAAGCAAAACCTTATATAAAATGCAATCAGTATCAAAGTTCCATTAAAGTCCGTTTTCCATAGGTAGTAATGATTTCCAGAACTCACAGGGTATATAGGGTAAAAACAGAAAAGCTTTAATTAGTACACATTCCAAATAAAATTACATAAAAAGTAGAACAGGACATCATACCAGGGCCAGATGGAAGAAGACCGCGAGTAGTTTCACCGCTAGATGGAAATGCCCAGGCGCGGTGTATACTCCAGACGCGATGTGTTGTCCCTGGAAGATGACGTTCCTGTTGCTGCAAGAACCGGCTGACTCACGCGTTTCAAGCTCACCTGAGCTCTTTCTCAAAGTCGATATATATATATATATATATATATTCTTTATGGGTTTGTTTTTTGTGTATATAAAATGTAATTCAGTCCACAACAGTTCACCCTCTGCCATCCGGTTAAAATACAAATACTGCTTCTTACCCTATCACCCTGAGTACCACCTATCAGTGGTTTAATTACGTACCACTGGTAGAGAACCCCTGCTCTACATAATCAGTGGCCCGGGCTACCACCTTTTCTAAAAGTTTTCTTGACAATCTTTATACCGCTCCTTCTGACGCACAAAATCCCAGGCTGCAGTTCAAATAGGAGCACCAACCAGGTGACAGTTGGTCAACATTGTCGATATCCTTGTGCCGCACAGTCCGACAAGGAGATGGGAGATATCACATGGTTCATCTGCCATTTAACCTACACGTCATAACAGAGCACTGGCATCAAATCTTCAGGGCTTATACAGCTGCTATGAGGATGGATGTCAGTGACTGACATCCATCCTCTCAGACAGCTGAGGGAGCGCTGAAGATTTGATGTTTGTGAGAGCCCCTTTGTGTGTGGGGGCCCCTAGGCAACCCAGGGAGGTTAATCTGCCACACCACTAAAATTAATTCCTTGATTTTGCATTTGTTTGTAGTCAATTATCTAGAACTATATTCTATATTCTGCATTCACTGAATTTTAATCTTTGTTCATAAAGTAATGTAAATGATGAAAGGATAAGCCTTATTTATTTATTTATTTATTTATTGTGAGACAATTTCCTTGAACATATCTTATTGCTGATTTAATTTATCTGTTTACAGTGATATATTGTTTCTATTTTATGCCTTATTTCATTATTACTCACAGCTGATTCAGACTTTCCAGTAGCACTATTAAGCTCCTCTACTTGCAGGATGCTGATAATATAATTACATGCATTAGTAGTGCTATGAGTTGAGATGATTTCCCATTGTCATATTTCAGGCCGATTACAGTGATATCAATGGCCCTGATACAGAATTTTGTTCTTAAGGGGACATAAACAAGTCTCTTGCATTAGTCCCCTTGACAAGTAACATTGGTGCATGCACATGTCACATGATGTTACATGTCTAAACTACTTCCGTGGTAGAAGTTCCGTGGAAGGGGCCTGACCTTTATTTACGCATACCTAAACCCCGCCATACAGGAGGTGTTCAGCATGTTAATGATGGGCCGAGGGCAGAGAGCAGCAGTGCGGATGCAGATCCATGCAGAGAAGTTAATGTAGGGTTCAGGACTCATTCCGAAAAAAGGGAGTGCCAGGGGTGTGTGCACCCCCCTCTTCCGTGCCTAGTTACATGTGTACGTAAGTCATACGGAGATTTGAATCAGGTCCAATGTTATCTAATACATCACACTTATTTACTCAGGATATTTTTGTAGTTCTCTTGTTCTGTGACACATCAGTCTCTGCACTCTGTCAGCGCTATTGATGGGCTTTTTGTGAGTGTTGTATTGGGGGGGAGGTGATTGCTGGGTCTCGGTCCAGGAGAGAGATGGAGTCTACTGACACTCGGGGTGAAACTACCATTGGTGAAACAGGTGCAACGGCACCAGGGCCCATGCTGATACAAGGGCCCACAGCCGTCATCACCACACCACTGAAGCTCCCCACCAGGTTACCTTGGATATCATCAGGGCCAAAGCATTTTTTTGCACCTAGGCCCACAACTCGCTAGTTCCGCCTCTGCACTCACCTTATCTCTCTACCAGCAGGTATAGCAATGATACTTGCTGCCAGAGAGCTGTAGCAGACTGCACAACAGGGAGCAACTTCCCTGTGCAAAAGCCCACTGTGAATCATAACTCCATGACGGTCCACGCTGCTCTACCTATATGTAATGTTACATAGGGTCAGAGGGCCACAGCCATGTCCCGGGCCCCAAAACTCCTTGTGGTGGCCATGGTTGCACGATATAGTTCTGTACACTGTACACCATGGTCGCCAACTTTTGAAAACGAATATCAGGGAGATTGTGACAGCACTATCAAGGCGCTGCACCAAACGGGTGTGTCCTATACTACTACCAAAGGGGTGTATCTTGTACTAAAGGGGTGTGAACTGTGGATAGCTCCAACCAAAGGTGTGTCTAGAACAGCCAGGTAAAATATTTCTCAGTAAAAATGACTCCAAAGTATTTAATGAGTTTTAAATTATCAGTGCATAAATACTTCTTTATTAAAAAGATAAAAGATAACTTCCAGTCTTTGATTACATCTTGGTCTCCATAAAATGGCTGCCTCCATAGGCCTCAATGCAGGTAAATAGGACACAATATCTACATTTTGTCATCATACAGCAATGACTTCTGGAGCTAAATCAAAATCAGGGAAATTGTCAGACACTTCAGGGAGTCAGGGAGATAACCCACATTTCAGGGAGTCTCCCTGATAATCAGGGAGAGTTGGCAACTATGCTGTACACACTAAACAATAATCTTCAGAATCATCAAGCAGTGTATGGCTGTATGACACACACCACAGTAATCAGGCACACACCACAGCAATCAGGCACACACCACAGTAATCAGGCACATTATTATGTGGTGTGTGGTAGGACCGAATTGTCATAGCAAAATGGAACAAAATCACACAGGACTGATCATTGGAAATGATGCAAATCATCATTTTTGACTATTATTTTAGTATCAGACCCTGTGTTAGAATAGGACCCACCATTAAAATACAGAAGAATTTTTATTCAGTAATTCAGTTATAAAGATCTAAGATACTGTTTAGTAAATGACTTTACTGCCACCTACAGGAAACATTGCATAATAAAAAGAACCCTGCTATAAATGGCATTGATGCTATACAGAATGTAAGGAATCCTGTTGGCCTCGATTTTCAGAGCATCTCTTCTTCAGATTAGTGTAGTTTGCTGCTTTCGTTGGATGGATTTGTTGGAAGTTTTATTTCACTGTTAACATTTGAAGACCACACCAGAAAAAGTACAAAAGTGATTTCAAAAATAAAAAACAGAGCAAATATGATTTCATGGTACATCATTTTCACAGAAACACAGACAACGGTCCGTATTCAGAGAACTGCCAGCGAAATATTCGCAATTATACGCACGGACGTTGCAAGGCAACACCCCTGACACTCCCCTCACACGGACGGGTTTTCTGTGACTTACGAGTCCATAGAGAACCTCTACCTAGACATGTGCACTTACATGCGTATAATACATCTGTACGTGCGTATCTAACTAACTGCGCCCTCACCGCTCCCTCAAACGGTCATTTAAATGCCCCACACCCACTTTCACGTATCTGTCTCCAGACGGATTATAACCACGCCCCTCCGTACGTGTCTTCTGACGTGCGATTCACAAGTCCATGCCTAATGGACTTCCGCACGTAAAATCAATGTAGATTGCGTATATTAAGTCACTACGCATGCGCAGTTCATCAGATCGTAAAAATACGCACAGAAATTCTCGCAGAAATGGTTCTCTGAATATGGCCCAACATATTTTAGAATTTTTTTTTTTTAATGATTGTTATATTATGTACTCCATCACTTTGTCAATATATATATATATATATATATATATATATATACACTCTATATAGCCTTTTTGCACAAGACATCTGACCCCATATAACCAGTAACTGATATTATGTGAAGCAGCTTTAGGCCACTATATCTCATGATCTGACAGGACTCAAGATCCCAAAGAACCCCTGGATTGTTGAGCTGCCCACCAAGAAAACTTTCTATTCCTTCTAATAAAATGATATCACACTTTCTGACCGCAGCCATATCAGTGATAGCCAGGAACTGGAGAAATCCCATTTCCCCCACTGTGATGGAACTGACAATCCAGATCTGGCAAGCAGCAGCCCAGCCTTTGCATCATGAGGATGCAGATTCATGGTGGAAAGTTGTTGATCGCAGGAACACAATGAGGCCGGTTTTCCACATGCAGAGTGCAGAAAAAGGCCTCATTGTGTAATTATGGATTTGGCCCATACTGTATATTTTTACATAGTATTGGAAACCAGTATAATATTGGTGGGAAAGGGGAACTATTACTGGATTTGCCACATGTTCTGTCAAGCCTAGTTACACCACTGATAAAGTGGCCACAGACTAAAGAAAAATGAATGAAGCATGGGTTGTTAATAAAAGTGATATTAATCTTTTGGTTATTTATACAGATTTGTGGGAACGCACTTGAAATACAAATACATTTCATATTTTTCTTACATGCAGATGACACTTAGGGGCTGACCTCTGTGTATGTTCTGTATGCATGGAGTTCCTCCTGTGTAACTCCCCTCTGACGTACACTTACATATCCAGAACCCTGCCTTGAGAACTCTGCACAGATTTGCGTCCGTCTGAACACAGATCCGCTCGGAAGGGCATACTGCCAACCACTCAACCCATCTGCAAGCCTATCCTCCGTGCCGTCCATGCAGGGATTAGACATGTGGATGTACAGGAGCGCAAGCAGCTTGCAGAAGCCAGTGTCAATGGAGATCTGGATCCGGACCTTAGTTATTTTTTGGTTTGCTTTGTGATGTTTTGACTTCTTGTATTTTCTTTGACATATTTCTTGTTATCTTGATTTACTCAATTTAACCATTTTCCTATTTTGTGCATGTGTAAAACTGCATGATGCCTTTCCTACAGCAAGGTAGATCAACCCCCATGCGCAAACAGTGCGCTTACATGATGCGTGAGGGGAGGTATGCTTATTGCAGAGTATGCTGGTTAAGCTCTTACATCAATATATCTCATGGTGTAGTGTGTGTAGATAATGATGGATGGATGATATGTGTGATAGATTGATAGGGGTTTCTCTCTCTTTCTTTCTCTCTCTCTCTATATATATATTAGGGCCAATGAGAGATCACATACCTCAACTATTCAAAGAATTCCATATCAAGTTAGTGATATTTTTACATTTGATTGTTTAAGAGTTAAGCATAAGAGCATAGGAATGCAGGTGAGTCAGTACATGTGTTCTTAAGATGCTGGAATTGCACACATGCATAACTCAGCTGTTTATTTGCATGTCATGCTCAATAGTTGTGAACATGTATGTCATTCTTTCATACCAGTGGCGTAAGTATAGTTCAGACACCCGGAGGAAGGATACATTTTCCCCCTCTCCCGAAAACGTGAATCACACCCGAAAGGGAGATAAACAATTGCACACTCACTTTGGGTAGCCAGGGACACTGTGGACACAAGCAGGGAGACTTTTGGGGGGCATTTAAGTGGGACACAACACTACCAAGGTGAAGGGGGACAATGGAGAAGTGTCCTCCTCCAGGCTAGCGCCCAGAACTCAGCGCTTCCATTGTCTCCGGTACTTCTGCCACTTGTTCATACCCCATCCAATAATCAATTGAAATGATAAAATATATCAGAAGTAACCTCTCCAGGGTTAGGGTCAGGCTGCGTGGAAGGGAGGGTTAGGGTCAGGCTGCAAGGGAGGGAGGGTTAGAGTCAGGCTGCGCTAGAGGGCGGGTTAGGGTCAGGCTGCGGGAGATGGAGGCTTAGGGTCAGGCTGCATGTGAGGGTCAGGCTGCAGGGAAGGGAGAATTAGGGTCAGGCTGTGGGAGATGGTGGGTTAGGGTCAGGCTGCAGGGAAGGGAGGGTTAGGGTCAGGCTGTGGGGAAAGGAAGGTTAGGGTCATGCTGTGGGAGATGGAGGGTTAGGGTCGGGGTAATAGAAGGGGAGGGTTAGGGTTAGAATTAGAGGAAATGTTGGGGTAGTTTTTTGACTTACCTTACTGCTCCGTGGATCGATCGCTATGCCTCATCGAGGTGTAAGCAATCAAAAGCCCAGCCAGAGAAAACGGCCTATCGAAACAGGGCCGTTCTTTCCGGAGACCCACACCCAAAAGAGACATTGTGCAGGGAGGCAAGACAAGGATAAAGTTCAGGAAAGGATGTAACAAAAGCAGAAAACAAGAAGGAAAGCACAGGGGCTACTATGGTAGCCAAAATTTGTGTATTTTAATATGCACCTCTACGGGGGGGTGTATAAAAATCTGCGATAAAAATTTGCACAATTAGCTTAACAACTAAAATAATTGCGTAGAATTGAATTGGGCCTATGGAGTGTACAGGAATATACAGCAAAGATGCATCAGAATAATAGCACAGATACGTAATGAGTGCACAGGTATTAAAAAGTATGTCAGAGGCACAAGGGAAGCCACATAAATACACAAGAGAGGCCACAAGCAATGATAGGTGTGCTGGGAACTGCAGCACATAGCAGAGAGGTAATTCCCCAGCTGTCGGGTCATTTGTCTTGAGCAGGGAAATTGAAAAGTGTGCACACAGCTTAAATTCAGAGTAAGAAAAAATAAATAAACTCAGAATGGTAAAAGAAAAAATAGCCATCTAAAAACACATGGGCACGTTACATGGCAAACAAAATATCAAAGAATTATTCTGATTTACAAAATAGTTGCTAGCTTTTCATCTAGAAGTGAGAGCAGTGTGGTGGCACAATGA
Source organism: Limnodynastes dumerilii (assembly GCA_011038615.1). Taxonomy (NCBI): domain Eukaryota; kingdom Metazoa; phylum Chordata; class Amphibia; order Anura; family Limnodynastidae; genus Limnodynastes; species Limnodynastes dumerilii. The sequence goes on along the minus strand of WWET01000861.1, from coordinate 422,923 downwards.
GTAGCACTTGTGCCTGATAGCACTGAAGTCATAAGTTCAATTCCCCCTCCTCTGTGTAGTTTGTATGTTCTCTGTGCAGGTTTCCACTGGTGTTCCAGTTTCCTCACACATTTATATGTGTGTGGCAGGGAGTGTGGCTCCGTGGGGGTGAGTGACAAGTGCTATCTATATAATAACTGGACGGCGGTGGAAGTTTGGGGAATGGATGTTGCACAGGGAGGGTGGTTGAAAAAGGGCAGACTAGATGGGTCAAGTGGTTCTTATCTATGATTCTATGAGAGCTAGATTTTGATGAAATGTAATGATTCAGAATGTTGCCATGTCTAGAGCATAAAGTAAGTGGAATCTTAGTAAAAGGATGAGGTAATGTTCCCATTCCCAGACTCGTTACTGCCCATGCATAAAATACCACAGTGCCCCGCATGGTGCATAGCATGGAGTTCTGACATGTCGCTAGTACAGAGTTTAGTAAATTCAGTAATTTAGTAAGGAATTTAACCCGTTTAATACTTTCTGCTGTAAACCATCCACATTAGTCAATCTTAAACAGAGGCACAATTCTCATTTTATCAATAATGAACAATAAATATAAGGACGAGGACGTCCTGATAATAGAAAATGATGGGGTTGATTCAGAGCTGCACTTACAGCAAGACAATGGACCAGACTGCATCCAGACCTCCCTGGGTGTTCCATACACAAAGAACTCTGGAAGTCCACACAACAGAAACGAGTGAACTCCCCAGGCCCTCCCCTCTCTCATGTAGACTTTGCAGTAGTAACACTGCCATAAGCCTACCTGAAGTCTCCCATGCAGATAATGTGTGGGTGCGACCTCTGAACTGCACAGAATTCTTTAAACCAGCCCTTACTGTCTCATTTAAATGTCCCCCCCCCACCTTGGGGAGTTTTGGCGGGTAGAATGGATGATCTCCTATTGTAAGGAATTGCATTCTGTATGCTAGGTCTGTATCCACGTCGTAACATCTGGTGCACGCATGAACAGATGTTACAGTTAGGAGGCCTGCGTATGTAGCCTTATGTCTGGGCATCGGGATCCGGTCCACTGTTGCAATGTGAGGGGTACAAGTACTGTAACGCTTTATGAGAAATCTGTAAATGAAAGTTGACATAGGAAACTTCGGGCCAGGTTCACAACCCTGTATTTTTTTACATACGTCCCTAATTTTTCGAATCTAGCTACTACGCATGCGTAGTAACTCATTTACGCTATCTACTTAGCATTTCGTTACGTAGATTGCGTACATGCGGTATTTTTTTTAAATATCAGTTAATTAATTTAAACCAGGTGAGAGACAGTTGGAAGCTCAGGAGCAAATTAAATTGTACCTAATGGAATGGGTCATGTTGGAGGGTCTGTAACACTAGGGATTACCAATATGAGAGGCAGTGCAAGGTACTTGCAGGAGATTAGTTTGCTCTCCCGAGATACTGGGAGAGCCGCCCGAATTTGGGAATCTCCCAGATATTCCAGGAGAGTCGGCAACTCTGGCTAAAAAGTATTCCCGGCCACCATAATAACACACACATACTACTATCCAATAGGATCTTCCCAGTTGGATTACTCATGAATTTATCTGAATAATCGGTTCCTTCTATGACAACTTCTATTCTATTAGCTGATTATTGTATATTATGTAACCAGCTTAGGTTGGTTATACACTGCACAATAATTGTGCAGAACAGTTATTTGTTTGCTGATGTATACAATTATTGTGTAGTGTATGGCTGGATCAAGCTAATAATACAATATTATATTATAAAAAATATATGTAGTGGCAAATATAGGTTATATATAGGTTATATACAGAGGCTTGTAGTGTGTGCTGTGGGTGTGTATTTACAAACGATTGATTTATTTATTAACAGGTTTTAATATAGCGCTATCAGATTACGTAGCTGCCTAAAATTGGTAAGTGAAGAAAATTTGCACTGCCAGAGGATAGGTAGACTAGAATGTTTCTACTGAGCAGTGTGCACATAAGACTGCCCTTTATTGTATATTATTGTACAAAGATAAGAAGGTAGAGATGGCAGATGTTACTAAGGATGTGCGGATGATAAGGAACTAGCTACACATGATAAATTAGTTTGTCATTAATGTCCTAAGCAAAGTTTTTTAAAGTAACACTTGTCATCAATTATTTACCTACTTACAATTCCTACAACCATGAATCTGTCTCACTCCATGATGTACGCAAGTACAGCAGTAATAAAGTAATTAAAGCTCTAAATTCTGCAATAGATGCAGGACTTCCTTTACTATACTACTGCTAAACTTTCTGGGAAATATGAAGTCAAACAGACAGGGAAACTCCAGCCAGAAGGTGGAGGTGCCACACGTTGGCTGGAGTTTATGGCTGGAGGCTTGTATAAAGCTGTACGGGTCTCCTGCCAAGAATGACAGGGGGCGGTGCAGCCAATTAGCGGCAAGGAACGTCTGATATTAAGACCTTTTTCCAAGGGGGAAATTGTCCCGTTTATCATCCACCTCCTGGGTGGGTGCAATAATCGCTTTAGTATGTTGCCAGCTTTATAATAAGTTTTATAATAATAAAATATATTTAAGAGCTATAATTTGACGCTCCAAAGAGCACTTGTGGCAATGAAGTGGTCATTTTTCATCAATTTTCCGCGATTGCTGTCTCTATAGGCCTGAGCAACTAAAATGGTCCATGGCCTTTGTAACAAATCATACCAAGAAAGGCTAGAGGAACTAAACATGTATAGCTTGGAGCAGAGAAGGGAGTTGCTGTCTCTATGGGCCTGATCCAGACCTACGCTGGCTGCCGTTAAAACGCCAACCAGCAGCGTAAGATCGGTTTAAAAGCCGATCTGCGCATGCGCCGAGCAGATGTTGCCCGGCGTTGCTACGGAAACGCCCAATCGTGGATCGGGAGTCCATAGCTTCAGCGTAGTAACGCTGGAGGGGGCGTCCCCCAGCGTTACTACGTGGAGGTTAGTAAAGGTAGGCGGGGGGGAGGGAGGGTAATGAGGCTGGGAGGGTGGCGTTAGCGTACTAACGCCGCCGTCGCAGCGTAGTTACACTGGGTTACGCCGGCTGAACTTAGGGTAGCCTTCAGCCGGCGTTACCCAGTGTAATTACGATATAGCAGGGGGAGAGTCGGGGGAGTGTAACGCTGTTACGCTGAGCGTTAGAACGCTCAATGTAACAGCGTAGGTCTTGATCAGGCTCTATGAGACTCCAAAGGCAACAGGTAAATTTACTTCATCCTAACCATAATTCTCCTCTAACCCTAAACTTCACCCTCCTCTACCTATCCTCTAATCCATAATCCCCTGACCTGCCTATACCAGTACATATTGATTTAAAAAATCCAAGAATACACCTTAGTCTAGATTTACTAAACTGCGGGAGAGGAAAAGTGGAGATGTTGCCCATAGCAACCAATCAGATTCTAGTCCTTACTTTCCTATTACATACTAGAAAATGTCAGCTAGAACCTGATTGGTTGCTATGAACAACAATTCCACTTTCCCACAGTTTAGTAAATCTGGCCCCTTATATGCATCCTGGGAAAGTCAATATAATATCCCAACAAATTCAATACATCATTATTTTTCTAACATCTATTTTACTACCCCACCCAAATAGCAATACTATGTCTTCCCATGTATGATCAAACATTGTTTAATTACACATAGACCAAGCCTGTTTACACAGCAATAATACTCACCAGTTGCTTGTGTAGGAACCACCCTCATAAATGCTGTATGATTTAACAGAACAATAGTCATTTCTAAAAAGTAAGAGACACCTGCAGACTCACCCGAAATGCTACAAAACTATATTAAAATACATGAAAAATGTGGTGCATGCGTTATAAATATATATGGATTTTGGAAATGCAAGACTACTTCATGCCATAGCCCTCCAGCTTCAATATGTTCTGAACTTCCCACTTCATTTACTATTCCAGTTACCTGGCTAATATTCATGAATGATTTGAGTCAAAGTAACTTTAAATTAAACATAAACTTCAAAAGCAGAACATTTTTCCTCTATTATTATCAGCTGTCTTTCGTGATGCCATTATATCAGAGTAGATTAGTATAACGTTCACAAGAGACAAAGGTTTCCTAATAACTGTCTGGATCCAGTTCTGTGGATTTAAATTGGACTCTGAAAAATATATTTAGTCAGGAAGAAGTGTAATGTTATCTCATGTTAGATTTTAATCCACATAAAAAAAAATATATATATATTCAGAGATCCTTTTTTTCTCCGTTTTCCGTACGTATTTTTACGTTTAAACTGTGCATGCGTAGTAACTTTTTATACGCAGTTTACGTAGACTATACGCGTGGAAGTGCCTAGCGGACGGACTTGTGAATTGGATGTGGGAAGATCCGCACGGAACTCCCATGGAGGAATTTACATAGAAATGGGCGGGGCATTTAAATGAAGGGAAGTGGGCGCGATTACAAAGATACGCACGGAGGGAGGACACATACGCTCGGAAATGGACACGGAAAGTTACAGCTAGTCTATGGAGGCTGAAGTCTCCGTGGGCACGGGTTAGCAAGGGAACTGACTGGGGTTTTGGTGGGTGTAACTTGCTCCGTCCGTGCGTATATTTGCGGACCGATCGCCAGACGGATCTCTGAATACGGCCCTGCATTATTATTTATTGTTTTATGTCTGACTATGCGTTATATAAATTTGCTTTGTCAATGAACATAACAACACTTAAATAACCAACATTACAATGATATATAACAACAGACTAAACCTACACCTGCGTCAATAGCTGGGGAAGAGAACGCAACCTATCTGTTCTCTAAGGCACTCAGGGTTAGATTTAGTAAACTGCGGAAAATGAAGATATATGATGTCCATAGGAACCAATTCAATTCTAGCTGACATTCTCTAGTATGTTATAGGAAAGTGAGAGATAGGATCTCATTGGTTGCTATGGGCTTTTCCACAGTTTAGTAAATCTAGCTATTTTGATGTTCCCATCATACTGCAGAGAACGGGACATTTGATGGCACAAATCATATAATTTGATTTGCAACAAATATTTAGATTCTAAACCAACATGTTATTTCCTGTGGAATGCATTCACATGTGCCAGAGGATTTCACATGTTGGTGCCCAAGATAGGGACTAAGGAAACATCGGGTCTGAACCAGACCTACACTCATGTGTGTAGCGTATTTACGCCGGCGTACCTCCGATGCACTCCGCTCGGCACTCCCCTTGGTCATATTTACTTTTGGCTTCTTTCGCTAAGCAAAACATACCTTAACTTTTCTGAGCGTAACTGCGTGCATCTGTAAGCTCATTGCGTAGTTACGACACTTAGCACGCTCATACTGTACGATTTAAATGGTTCACCCTGCCCTCGGTTCGTAATTACAGATTTTTTTAACCCTTGGCATGCTGCAGCTTATGGTACTATAGGCACAGCATGCCCTGCTAAACGTGGGCATGCTGTGCCTTATAGTACTACATGCGACTACATGCTAAGGGCTATTTGCATGCGTTGCTATACATTTGGAAAGTCTCAAAACACATGTAAAAACATGTTTTACATGTGTTTTGATGAACAGCGACGCTTAGTAAATACGGTGATTGCTATGTCTAAGAGAAAAAATCGCCATGGGGCCCGGGAAAAACCCTTCTTTTTTCCCGGGTTGAAATCCCAGGTCTTTTGACCCGGGTCTACCGGAAGTGACCCTTTCACATCACCATCAAATACCCGGGATTTTGCCGAGACCCGGGTTTTTGACGAAAATCCCGGGTATTTGGTGGTGATGTGAAAGGGGTATAAGAGAAAAAATCGCCATGGGGATTTTTTTCCAAAGGCAAAAGTCCCGTGACTTTGCCTTTAGTGGATGTGACGACTGCATAATGGCCGCAAAACTCCCGACGTCTGGTCGATTTTGCTAAAATCGACTTTAATAAATGGAGCCCTAAGATTGTGTGGGCCGCAAAAAAAAATGTAAATTTGCAATTTTGTAAGGTTTTAGTAAGAAAAAAAACAAATACATTTTTGTTTTCTCGTCTCTAGCTCCCATGCGTAGTAACTATTTTACGCTAAAATCAGCCGTTCAGACCGGGGACTTACATCATCTCTTCAGGTCCCAGTAATTCCCCCATTCATATGGCTCCCGCTCCCTTACCTTTGATGCCCTCTCTGTCTCTTCGTCTATGACGCTGGTGTGACATGTCACGTCAACGTTAATCACAGAAAGCATTCAGTTTCCTGCTATCGGCTGATGCTGCAGTTATACAGGACAGCTGAAAGGCGGTTTGCCATCAGCTATTCTGTGCTGAAGCGGATTATACCAGGCACCCCTTTTCAGTTACAAGCACTGAAGGTCATTTTCTGGATTTCAGACCTTTAAAACATTGATCACCGCATGAATCAAATACGATTTATTTTCAATGCATTGCGTGAATCATATGTAAATGAAATGCTTATGGGTAATGTGAATGTGGGGCCTGGCAAACAGGTTTATATAGTTAGCTCTGTAGAATTTCTGCTACATGTACAAATAGTGGCCTATTATAGGGCTTTAATTTTTACCTGATTTAGGCCAATGAGTTTAGCCTATCCATATATAGCAACAGTAACCAGGGGTTATCTTTTCTTCATTTTATATAAAATACAGTGTGTGTGTGCAAGTTTGAACTTGTGCAAGTGTGAAGTGCGAATCACGTGTGCACCACACAGCCCAGTCAGTAACTGTGTACAATTCACACTTAAAGCTATTTAGTTTCATGAAATAGATTTTTTTTTAAAATCATAAAATATGATTGTATGTTACTTTCAGCAAATTGCAAAACAAAAAGATGTTAGCCTGGGGATCAGTTTTTTTTACATTACAGCAGTCAATGTGTTAAAAGTACACACATTCCTTTATTGGACTCTCATCACCTTGGAGTCATTGGGTAATATTTAATACTTACCAGCAACTATTATTTTATTTACAGCAATTCACCAACAGCATTTTCCCATATCTTCTTTGTCTTATTCAGAGAAGCACTTAGTGATATCAGTAAAAGCTACATCTGTCCTGGAAAAGTGATGTATTTCTTTCTTTCACCCAGGAATAGCATTGTATTATAACCAATATTGTCTGCAGTCTTACTATCAGAAATAGCAAGCCAGGTATTCTGCACAAATGATCAAACCTTGCATTGAAATCAGATCTACATAATTTGAGTTATTTGGCTTGAAGTGCCCTGAATCATAGAAGAGGGTGAACATCTATCTTTCTGGCAACTACTCAGATCCAAGAAGCACCTGGTGTATTTTACATTAGTTATAAATGCCTGACAAGTGATTCTACCCCTTCCAGAATTCTATGATGTGCCTTCTTTCCTCTCCCTCCGACAGGTGGCGTGTGGCTCTCAGTGAGATTTGTTTACTATTGCCATAGCAATCAGATTCTCATGTGTGCAACCTGGTTAAAATCCTTCTTTTATATCAGGTCATTAGACTCAGGAAGAGAATCCCTGGACCTTCACATCACAACCTGTGTCTAATGGCAAAAACCTGTTTTGTTTTGTTTCATGTATGATGTAAAAGCAGTACACATTTATAATTGCGTGATATTTATACTCTTGTTGCTTTTCAGTAGAATTGTTTTTTTTTTTGCTAGCAGCAGGGATGTAGTGGGTCTTTACATGCTGGACCAAGTAGAATAAGATAATTTAACCTTCAGATGTTCCACTTATCACCAGCCTCTGAAATATTATCTCAAAACAAATTGATGCAAGGAGCCAGTTTCTGCAATTTATCCTGATAGGGAGTGCTGTTGACTGCAATGTGCTATAATGGCATTTCTTCAAATAATTTCTGGTGGTCAGGAATACTCACATGACACAGTATGATCCGTTGGATCAATATGGAGGAAAATGTTTAAATACCATGTGTTGATTATTTAATATCTAACCTTAGCATGTGTTTTATAAATATGGCCAAATAGTGGATTTTCTTTTCCATGAGAAAGACAACCCAATAAGAAATAAAATGAAGACATCACTTAAAAATTTAAGTTTGTGTATATAGACGATTCAGTTTGAGAATAAGGGCAAAACAGGTGCAAGTATACAGCTTGGCTAAACCTTTGTACAAAGTAAGGGGTACTAATTAATTTGAATTCTTTTGCATGCAGGGAAATTTACTTTTGCATATAGAACTCACATACTGCATAGCTTTGTTTAATCTATAAATTAGAGTTGATCTAAGAAACTTCACTTCTGCATTCTGGTTTCACAATTTAAAATAGACTCTCCTTGCAGTTCAACATTGTATCAATCAGGTCTACACTTAAGGTCTGCACCTAAAAAAGTGTAAGTGCAGTTCTAACTACTTTTTAACCAACCATCAGGATCATCATCAATTACAAAATATGAACTCAACACCCATCAGTAAAATACATTAGAGCACCGAAATATACTGCACTGCTACAGTTCCCAACAGAATCTGCCGAGTATTGCAACACCAGTCTACTCTCTTTATTTGAAAAGGTGTTTAGCACAAATTGGGTTCAACAGGTTTAAAACAGTTTAAACCAGGAACATAACAGACATTTAATTTGCTGTACTGGATGAGAAAAAAAAGAAGCTCTTTAACAAACTAATTAATAAAGCACATCTGATGGTTTGCTTTTTAATTACACAATACTTATTAAAACATACCTAGTAGATAAAACGCAATTAAAATGTACCATTTTAGATTTCCATTTTTCAGAACAATGTTTATTTTAAGACTTCTATAAGTTTAAATAATGACCAACAAAAACTTGGTCAACAAAACTAAGCAATAAGCTAGGGAGCATCGTTTTCTGATACCTTAAGAATGAACTCATTGCACCATGCCATCATATGCTACGTGTCAGCTCAAAGATCTCACAAGTCCTCAATTTTCATGTACACATTGGGTATGACTTGAGATCAAAATATGACTTGGAGTAAAATGTAACCTTGTTATGTATGTGTTTGTCATATTGACAGTGCGTGCAAAGAGCAATTGCTATTAATAAATGGAGGGAACACTACTCAAATATAAGCTAAGAGTCTTGTAAGCGCAGCAAGTTTCTCCTCTTGGGTACCACTCCTATTACCATGAAGATGAATTTACAGCACTCCTGCTTGAGATCTTACTGTAAAGCATTTAATGGAAGGCCTTCACAGCTCTTGCAAACTTTAGTTACTTTGCCAAAACAAACATAATGAAAATAGAAATACAGTTAATATAACTGTAAGGTGACATTTAAAGTTTATCCAATGTTGAATGTTTGAAATTTGTAGAATTGTTAAATTTAATACAGTAAAAGCATTAAGTTCCAAAAGTACAGTACTGTGACTGTACATATGATCATTTGGTCAGTACAGTGCAATTTTACACTGTATCAAACAGTTATTAGCACTAAACACTGAAAATGTAAACAGACTTAACAAAATCAACTCCATTAACATTTTAATTGTTTTTATGCTTACTTCATATTCTCACTTGTAACTTGCAGAAAGTCAGTCTTCACAAAATAGAAACCATATTTAAAATGGCACTTAAAATACTAGATGGAAAGTTAGCTAAAGAGAGCACATTTCAAGTGAAAAGAAATGGGTTTTAATACTCTTCACCCTCATCCTCTGCATCAGCACTATCTGCTCCAACCTCCTCATAATCCTTCTCCAGGGCTGCCATGTCCTCACGGGCCTCAGAAAACTCTCCCTCCTCCATACCCTCACCTACATACCAGTGCACAAAGGCACGCTTGGCATACATAAGATCAAACTTATGGTCCAGTCGGGCCCAGGCCTCTGCAATAGCAGTGGTATTGCTCAGCATACACACTGCACGCTGTACCTTAGCCAGATCCCCACCCGGAACCACAGTTGGGGGCTGATAGTTAATACCAACTTTGAAACCAGTAGGGCACCAGTCCACAAACTGGATACTACGCTTGGTCTTAATGGTTGCAATAGCTGCATTGACATCTTTGGGCACCACATCACCACGGTACAACAGGCAGCAAGCCATGTATTTACCATGGCGTGGGTCACATTTCACCATCTGGTTAGCTGGCTCAAAGCAAGCATTAGTGATCTCAGCCACAGAAAGCTGCTCATGGTAGGCTTTCTCAGCGGAGATAACTGGGGCATAGGTGGCAAGGGGAAAGTGAATACGGGGATAGGGCACCAAGTTGGTCTGGAACTCTGTCAGATCTACATTCAGGGCTCCATCAAATCTGAGGGAAGCTGTGATAGAAGATTTACTAAGCTGTGGGTTTGGAAAAGTGGAAATGTTGCCCACAGCAACCAATCAGATGTTAGCTGACATTCTCTAGTATGTAAAAAGAAAGTGAGAGCTAGAATCTAATTGGTTGCTATAGGCAACATCTCCACTTTTTCAAACCTGCAGCTTAGTAATCTGGCCCTAGATCTCAAGGATCCAGAGTCATACTGGAGGTACACTGCATACGCACTCAAAAAAAGCAGGTATTTTCCCCTTATTTATAAATCTGAGCCCAGTCCAAAGACTTTTGTTTATGTGATCTAAGCATAGTTAATTGTTAGCTTTCAATAGTAATGGCAATGGTGAAATGTAAATAATTGAAATAAAATATGTGAGGTATTATAGAATCAGTAGATGTATGTACATAGGATGTTAGCTGTTTTTTTTTATTTTTTTACTTAAAATACTGCTTTACTTGATCATCATGAGGACCAGGGGTATTTGATCTAATGTATAAGTTCTATTTTGTAAAGGGAAGCAGCTGTTACAATTTCTGCTGCCTCAGACAATGTAAAACGTAAGATAAGAACCATTCTGTAATAATAGCCGCTCAGGGAGTTGAATCTGCAGCCAGCTTAAAGTGACAACAACAGCTTTAGATGCACAAGACTGCTGGTGCATCAACATGTGCCATATATGTATATGGATTATATACTCACTGAAGTACAGAAATGTTTGCTGAAGTGTAACATTTTGTTAAGGAATTTTATGTATAAAAGCACATTTAGAAAATAAACCTGTAATCAGCTTAATTAGTAGTACAAGATGAAATTTTCCATCCAACATTAACATAAGGGTTCTCACCAATAACGGTTGGCTCCAGATCCACAAACACAGCTCTGGGGACATGTTTTCCAGCTCCAGTCTCGCTGAAGAAGGTGTTGAAGGAATCATCCCCTCCTCCAATGGTCTTGTCACTGGGCATCTGCCCATCAGGCTGGATGCCATGCTCCAGGCAGTACAGCTCCCAGCAGGCATTACCAATCTGCACACCAGCCTGACCAACATGTATGGAGATACACTCACGCTGAAAAGAGGAAAAGGACAGATTAGTACCCGTGTGCTGACTGAAATCAGGATGAAAGAAGATATATTTGTAAGCACAACATTGTGGTGATCCAGTTTAGTTTAAAAAAAAAAAAAAATCGCAACAGGTTTAATGTATCCAGAAAAGGACACAATAAAACAGCAGTAACAGTGCACACGATTTAGATAATTGTGAATATTTTGCAAATTCTATAGAAGCAAGAAAATGTGATCACGCCTAAAAAGACGACACCTCAGACCAAAGATGGTGGGTGAACTTACTGAACCAGGAAATGAATAAAATATTCACTCAAAATAAATAATTTAAGACTTACTGATTATTAACACCCATCAAGCGTTTATACTATTTAATAAAACAAGGATGATATTCAAAGCATCTGTAGCTTGACATGTTCAAAGGTGAATAGACCGTAAGCATTTTTGCAACAATCACATACAAAGTGCAATTGATTAATGTCCAGCCTCAGTACCCTCCTAGCTTAGCCAGTTCCATTGTTCTACACAGCAGATGCCTAATCATATGCTTCACATACTAATTTGTGTTCTACTCTATAAACCGGCTGAAACCAGCAAATTTCTCTTGACTGACTCACTGAGGAATGCTGGGCCGGCAGCAACAAGATTAACCACGATATAGTGAAGAGTGGTTATGGTATACGGCTTCTACAGCACGTGTCAGCAAATCATATACCACACACATCCAACATGTATAATAAGTGTACAATGTAGAACAAAAAATGACATTGCTGAGTACTACCAAAAGCTGTATTTTAAAGACTACATTTATAATACTAAATGATGCAGGAAACCGCTAACTTCACAGGTCGATCAAAAAAACAGACCCCACAAGGTTTACATGTGGTCCTGGGGCACAAGCATCCTAGGCCAAAGTGACTTGCAGACAAGAGATCTTGGAGATTTTAGCATAAAGTGCAGACACCAGATTAGACCAAGTCATATCTGCCAATCAGCGCCATTAACCACACCTAACTCACAAATATATGACATTTATCTATGCTAGCTTTGTGAAAGCTTTTAGAGAACAGTACTTTATTAACAAACTGCAATAGAAATAGGCGTTTTTGTACCAGTTAATACATTCTGCATCAAATTGTACAAAAAAAATGTTCCAATACTTTTTTTTTTTTACAGGAGCTTATTTTGAGGGAGGCAATTCACATAGAAAATCCATGTCTGTATAGCAACTATCGCCTATAAAAATATTCAGCAGCATACCGCATATTGCCCTTCCCACTCTGCATTATACACGCTCCAAGAGAAGCAGGAAACGCTATTGTCCTGTACATTGAGTCAGCAGATCATGTGTCACAGCCATGATCTGGAAGTAATGAGCTCATCCCCGAGTACACACCTAGCAATGAGCCAGCATCATCAGGCGACACCTTTCCCGTTATACGCCAGCCTGCCTACGTGATGAGTAGAGGGCGCAATATGCCCTTATAAGGTGCCCACAGATCTGGGGCAGAATGGCGCAATTCACCAGCGGGAGGAGAAACCTGCACACAAAGCATCACCTGGCAATGTCTATAGATAACGTGTAACAGAGCGGATGAGTGATGCTCTATCACTGCGTCACACACGAGCGAGGCGGTCAGAACACTGCGTCACACACGCAGAGGGGAGAGCAAGGCGGTCAGAACACTGCGTCACACACGAGCGAGGCGGTCAGTGCGGGCGGAACACTGCGTCACACACGCAGAGAGGAGAGCAAGGCGGTCAGTGCGGGCGGTACACTGCGTCACTCTCGCAGAGGGATGAGCGGTGGGAGGGCTGAGGGGGGCGGCGGGACACCAATACCCGGAGAAAGAGGGTAGGGCTCGCCTTCCTAGATGACGGGGCGCAATATAACCTCATGGCAAGCTCGGGCACACTGCAGGGTACCGCCGCATGGAGAATAGAGCTCATACCCGCCAGTGTACGGGGTGAAACATATCAGATTATAGCCATTCCTCATAGGGCACTGAACATTGTCTGCCTTTTTACCGATAGCACCCAGTACACCAGGGTGCCATGACACCAACCATAAACCTTAGGCCCGTCCACAGACATCAAGAGAAAATGAGGGGCATTAGAGAGAATGGCGCCTGGGATGCTCGGCCAGGATATGGCGGGAGCCGGTCAGATTAGATGGAGCATGTGACGCAGAGGCGGGAACACGGGGCTCGCTAGGTGGAGTCGTGGCGATACTAGGGATCAGTAAGGCGCGGCTGCCGAATCACTATGAAGACCGCGGAAAACACAGGCAGCTCCATCAACCATTATAGCACAATCTCCACACTGCAGATGCTCTGCACTCCCACCGCCGAAAGGTCGCTGTTATATGGTGCGCTATTCGTGCACATTACTCACCATGACTGCTCGTCTTAAAAGTTCCACACAACAAAGACGGGAAAAATAAATTCGGGGGAAAGTCTGGATTCTCACCGGTCGACAGCAAGGAGTCTCGGTAAGAACTGCCCTGGAATGCACGCCGGGCGGGGTCTTTTAACAACTTTGCTCTCGTGACGTCACATGGGCGGGCGCTTTAGAATGTAGGCGGCCGGGTGTACTGGGCGGGAGCGGTGATTGGATCTTTCGAATATTCGAAAGAAAACGTAGAGACGGGCTGGGCGCAGCAGCGGGCGGAAGTGAATGGCTCGGCGGTCTCACGTGGTGTGAGGGCTCTGGGCTGTGTGTGTGTGGCAAGAGAGAGAGAGAGAAAGAGAGTGTCTTATCGGTGTCACACAGCTTTGCACAGGTCTGAACAATTAGTAACTCCAAACATGGTAATGACCTGATACCCCATCTCCTCTCAGATCTTATACAGAGGGCTGAATGCATCCTGTGCGCTATAACTGACACGTTACTGTGTCCATAAAGTACCATTGTTTATTATGAGAGAAGAACAGGGTATGGTACAAGTGATGTCTAGCTGGACTGCAGATCATGACGCAGCTTCTAATTTTAATGGCAAGGCTCTAGGTATCACCCTGTAGTTTCACCAGTCTATCCATCCTGTATTCATTTATGCTAAAGACGGTCTATAAAACTAACAAATGTATTTTAATCAGAAGCACTGTTATATTGCGGTTTTAACACAACTCTGAGTCACCAAAACACTGAGTATGTCAAGTGAATGTTAAATATTCTCTAAAATGCTATGTAATCTGATAGTGCTGTATCAAAACCTGGTAATAAATTAATACCATTTGAAAAATAGAAAAAAACTGTTTTCTGGCAGAAGGATTTCATCAGTATTTACATTTTTCAGGAAGGGGTGGGGCAGTAGTTATAGATCTTTATCTAGAAGAATGACTACAATCCCAGTATTATTCTATTTAATGTAAACTATCATTTGAAGACTATGCACCTAGGTCTTGTGCTGTTTTGGTCATCCATAGAGATAGTTCAGATAGTTAAGTAAAATTAGTCCTTGAAAGTAAATATCATCTAGTTGACACTTTTGTGTGCTTCTACTTTCAATAAATAAGAAAATTTATGACAAACTCCCAAAATCCAATACCTTCAAGTTATTCCATTCATTTATAATGAAAGAGCTCTTTTCCTTATCTATTGTCTTTTTACTTTACTGGAAAAGGGGTAAAATGCGGAAATTATATTAAATGTATGGGAAAAGCCAGAAACCATATTAAATGCAATGAAAAAGGACCACAAAGTCGAGATGCACACACACTTTGCCACATACACACTGAATTCACACAAAAACACCTGGATATACGTTAGAGACACATAAAGCAGGAAACCCTATTAAATGCATAGAGCAAGTCCCACAAGTGCCACATACACACTGAATTCACCTAAAAGCACCCAAATATACACTAAAGACACAAAAGCTGGAAATCATATTAAATGTATGGGAAGAGCCATAAACCATATTAAATGTATGGGAAGAGCTGTAAACCATATTAAATGTATGGGAAAAGACGGAAACTCTATTAAGTCTCCCAGAAGCTAGATACACACACGTATTGGTCTTTCCTTCACTACCACTATCTCCACATTCTGCACCTTACCTCTGAATTCAGAAAGTTCCTGCCACATAGAAAATGGTGGTGGCAGGTCCATCCGAAGGACCCCCGCCGCCATATTGGATGTGGCAGGAACTTTCTAAATGCAGATCACTAGTGATCACTATTGAGCAAGGGCGACGCCCGAAACGCGTTTAGGATACGGACCACATAGCAGTTGCCGTGTATCTCTCTCCCCACCGACGTTCCATTGATTCCTCCCCCCCCCCCCCCATCTTGGGAATACTGGGTGGGCTGGAGACACATGATCATGATGTGGGATACTGGGAGCTGGAGACACATGATGGGGAATATTTTTTCCTGTCCTTTTGAGGGGCCTTTGACTAGTTTATAATAAAAACTATAAAAGAAAAAAAGAAGCTACATAGGTTACATGATTGTCGCTTTTTTTAAAAAATATTATTAATATGGTTTCCGGCTTCTTCCATACATTTAATATGATTTCCGACTTTTTGTGTCTCTAATGGATATTTGGGTGCTTTTGTGTGAATTCATTGTGTATGTGTATCTGGCACTTGTGGGACTTGTTCTATGCATTTAATAGGGTTTCCGGCTTTTTGTGTCTCTAATGTATATTTGGGTGTTTTTGTGTGAATTTAGGGCCGGATTTGCATACACGCAATCTACATATCGAAAAGATACGTAGATTACGTAAAAATTTACTACGCATGCACAGTAGTCAAAAACGGTAAACACCAGACGTATATGCAATACATCCGGTTCTGTAAATCCGGCCCTCAGTGTGTATGTGGCAAAGTGTATCTGGATTTTGTGGGACTTTTTTATTGCATTTAATATGGATTCCGTCTTTTTCAATACATTTTAATATGTTTCTGGCTTTTACCCACTCCCGTTTAAACTTGCCATCTTGATACTTCACCTCTGCTTTTTTATTCTTTTAAAAACATTATGTATGGAAATGGCTGTAAGCCAGCACAAATACAAAAATAATACGGTATGAGTGTTATAATAAAGCTCATTAAGTAGAAAAATAAAACACATCAGTGACTTCATTTTTTATAACTACTCATACCCATTTAAAGTGCTATGATAGAACGAGTCACCAAAGCTAACAAGTGGACATAGTGGGTGGATATGAATAGAGTCAACAACTTCTTCCACCTCTGATTTTATTGCTAACTCATGACCTTCCTTAGAAACTTAATAATGTTAAAGTCATTGTCAGTGTGTCATTATACTTATTGTTTCATGTCTATAATAACCATAAGATGATTCAGATTCTTAGGAGCCTAATAAATAAATTATGAAGATAATGCTTGGCCTGGCAGTCTTTCCAAAATAATATACAACTTTAAATCATATTTGTTATTTTTTCCCTTTCAAACGAGTAGACAAACAAATATTGTTCATCTTCCCAGAATATATAAAGTGACCTGCTAGTGCAAATAACTGATTCACATATCCAGTTGTCACTGCATAAGAACAATTCATCATATGTAGTCACTGTATTGCTGCAGGGAGTCTTGTGTTTCACTGTCCATTATTGGGTCATTTGGTATTGCTTTTTCTTCCATAGATAGCTGTAACTATTGATTCTTTTGTCTCTTAGAGCATCATGTCTATGCTTGTCAGGCAGCTGTGACCCAGCTAAGAATGTTCTCTGATTTAAATGTATAAATGTTTTTGGCGTCTGCCTTTCAGCGATTAAAAATAGCAAAAACAATCATATAACTGACTTTTGTGTTATTTTTCGTAATATGTTTTATATCAAATAAAGCAAACCATATGTATGTATTAATTGATTATTGTAAATTAGTGACCTTAGATCTTATTCATATGAACACTGAATTATGAATACCAGTTGGTCAGTCAATTGGTATCACTATCCTGTAAATTCCTACTCTCCAGTGGTTACAAAATGAAATTTTTTATGATATCCTTACTGTGATTGCGATTATAATGTCAAAACAAAAAGGCACGCTCAATCATTAAATCTATAAATGCTCGATAAGTCCACAATATAGAGTCTCCAAGTTTTACCATAGTATTAGTGGTTATTGCAACAGTTCTTAACACCAGATTGTTTAATAGTCAATCGCAGCTTCTCCAGATTAATAGATCGATCCTCGTTCAGTCCAAGTGCATCTAGAAATCAAAACAAACAGAGGGCAAAGAATCCTACGCGCTTCGTCAACAGAGACCCCCTGACAAAATCTCTGTGACAAAACAAGTAGGCGAGGAGCCTGGTCTACCCTCATCACCCCAGCTGCATGTAGTTTGGAGCACTCAGGAGTCTTGGTGCAAACGAGTCTGGGACACCGGCGGTAATATGTGGCGTGTTTAACTCTATGCTTCCGGCTTCACTTGGTACGCAGTTAATGCTTAATGTTAATGGTTTTACTGGAGTCTTTTATGAATAAATTGTATTACGCAATGAAGTGCCCTTTGTTTATGTTTTGATATATATATATAAATAAATATTTGTCATGTGCATGTCTGAAACTGAAGGTTGTCAGGATTTGTGATTGAAAGTGTGTTGAGTATTAGTAGAAAATGAATGAGATAATATAGTGAAAAGTATTTCAAGTGTAAACTGCCTAACACAGTCAAATGTATGTGTATAATTTAACATTTAAAAATGACTCTAAATAAAAATCCAGTCCTGCAGCCCATGAAATAGCTATATAATTTCCTCTTCTCCAGTTCCTTCCCAAGATATGGCCATAAATGTAAAACCTTTTGCCATTTTATTTTCTGTTTGGTTTTATTTCGTATACATCATTTGCTTGTACCTTTAGAATAGTCCCATTCTTCTGGCTCTGTTTTAAACAAGGTTTTACTTCACATAAAATTTGCATGTTGTATGACATTTCTCATGCAAGTTGCAAAGGAGGATTTACAAGTATTGAATTTAGTATCTCATTAAAGGGAAACAGTTCAATTGTATTTTACCTACCACCTTCCGTTAAATGGAATTTATTTTTTTGACCTAACAGCATGCCAAATAATAGACTGTACATATTCAAGTACAGATCACAGGACAGGTGAAACAGTAATATAGGAGTCTTAAATCAGTTACACATTATAGGTCAATACATGCAATATTATGCAACAAGGTTCGAGCAGTCTGATTAGAAAGAGATTAAGATCTTGCTTAATAAGGTTCATAAACAACACAAGTGCAGATATACTTTTACCTGGTGTGGGTCCCTGGAAAGAACGGTCCTATTTCGATGAGGCATAGCAATTAATCCACGGAGCACCGAACCTTTTAAGGTAAGCCTGAAAACTACCCCAACCCTTCCCCTAATTCTAGCCCTAACACTACCCTTCCATTACCCTAACCTTCCCTTCCCCGCAGCCTGACCCTAACCCACCATCTCCCACAGCCAAACCCTAATTCTCCCTTCCCTGCAGCCTATCCCTAATTGTCCCTCTCCTGCATCCTGACCCTAACCCTCCATCTTCTGCAGCCTGACCCTAACCCCCATCTTCTGCAGCCTGACCCTAACCCTCCCTCTCCTGCAGCCTGACCCTAACCCTTTCTCTCCTGCAGCCTGACCCTAACCCTCCCTCTCCTGCAGCCTCACCCTAACCCTCCATCTTCTGCAGCCTCACCCTAACCGTCCCTCTCCTGCAGCCTGACCCTAACCATCCCTCTCCTACAGCCTGACCCTAACCCTCCCTTCCCTACATTCTGACCCTAACCTTGGAGAGGTTATTCACCTTTCCCGTGGTGCGGGTCCTGCGGCAGCAGCGGTACTTACGAAAAGGAATGGGTGAGTATGCCGATCGACATACTCACCCATCCTGAATTTTTTTTTTTATAATGGAGGGGTATTTCGGATGCCCCTAACTTTCAGATGCCCCTATTTCGGAAATCCCTCATTCTATGTGGGGAATGCAACCGCTTTTACCTATGGTGACCATTTTTCCTTTCTTTTAACATTTTTTGTAACATAGTTGATGAGGTTGAGAAAAGACACCAGTCCGTCAAGTTCAGCCTATTATAGATCTTCTGCAATCCCTATCTGTATCATTGAAATTTATCCAGATGAAGCAACCTCCAATCTGATGCAATGTGAATAAATTCCTAATCTGTTGCAATCTTAAAAATTCCCTGCTGACCCAAGATGATGTCTTATTTCTCCCTGGCTCCACTACTGTCCTTCATTTTTAATTAACGGTCCTGGATGCCCTTTTTCTAAATATGTGTGTAACTCTTAACATATCAAATGAATCTGCCATCACAACCTTACCTGGCAGTGAATTCCATATCTTGACTGTAGAGAAGCCTTTCCTATTCTGGTTGTGAAACTTCCTCTTCCTCTCCTCTAACCTTAGTGGTGTTAGATCTTCTTGCTGTCATTTTCAAAGAGATGACCGATCAGGATATATTTGGTTTGCTTTGGTCAGGGCATTTTGTAAAAGAGTTTATGTAATAGATCAGAGGTTTTCAAAGTGAATGCTGTGGCACCCTGGGGGTGTCCCGGAGCACTTACAGTGGTGTCACAAATCTAGTGCCAGCTTAGGGCTGGATCCAGACTTATGAAGGAGCTTCAAGTTGAGAGAGGTAGGTTACACCTGGGCACCACCATGTTGATTTCAGTCAAGTTAATTGTATTCTTTGCATGCAGGGATATATCTTTGAATTGCTTACTGCACACAGATACTGGCCAGCTTTACTATCACACTGTAATATAGACTTGGAATAGGAAACATCACCTCTCAACTCTAATACTGTTTACAACAGATGAAATATGACTCCCCTGCAATCAACATAGTTTAGCCCAGAAGTAATTTTCCTCTCTTAGGACCTGATTCACACTTAAGAATCTTCTTAAAATAAGAACTTAAAGTCACTCCTGGGCTAAACCATGTTAATTGCAGGGGAGTCATATTTCATCTGTTGCAAACAGTACTAGTGTTGAGAGGTGATATTTCCCAGCCCAAGTCTAAATAACAGTGTAATAGTAAAGCTGGTCAGTATCTGTTTTCAGTAAGCAATTCAAAGATATATCCCTGCATGCAAAGAATACAATTAACTTAACTCTCCCCAAAAACAACATGGTTTTGCCCAGGAGTGACTTTAAGTTCTTATTTTAAGAAGATTCTTAAGTGTGAATCAGATCCTTAATTACAAGCTCCTTCTTAAGTGTGGATCCAGCCCTTACAGGCTAAGGTCATATTACCCATAAAGCTGGTGTGCCACAAGCTGGAGAAGCCAGATGTTAGAAATAAGAGGAAGAAACAGCAAAAGATAAATGGAAAAACGAAACACGTATGAAAAGAGGGATGATGGGGCCTGGAGAGACAGAGGTGAGGGACTAAAAGGAGTAAATGCAATTGTGAGACATTGCAGGGGAAATGGATCTTCTATTTGGTAACTTCTCCCTATCTCCCTCTCTCACCTTTCATCAGGACATCACTGATTTGTCAGTGCTGGGTTGTCTATCTCCTGTCATGCACGTATATTATGTGTAAAGGATTTCTTTTGGTTTAGGGGTACCTGAAAAAATGATTAGGCGCAATGTGCCTCCAGAACGGTACATTGAGCAAATCCACCTCCCCTGCTCTTCCCCTATCTAAGAAAACAGCAGTAGGCGCTTGGAAAACTCGGGGAAATATATCATAGATTATGAGGCGTCAACAGATAAACTAATACCCAAATAGATAATACTGGTTAACCGCATCTTCAGAAAAAGCAAAAACCAAAAGAAGAAAAAACATTAGTCATTTTATGTTTTAAAATGTTAATTTTATGTTTTCAAAATGTACATACCAATAATTCTCCATAAAAACTAATTAAAAGCAGTGAATGCATACATTTAATTGTTAATGTAAACTTTTACTGAAATGGCATAATTCCATAAATAGTGGACAGTATTGTGAGTTACCATCTATGACACCCTTGTGGAAAGACCTAACATTTGTATACACTCTTGATACACCATATAGAGTGCCTTATTATCTATGGAAGTTGCACCCGATAGCATCGGTGTCTATACTTATGCTATAGATTATCTGTGCTGCTAACAATTGCTTTAATTGTTCATTTCATTGTATTTTATAGAGACTTGCAATAGTGGGCTGTATTCAGAGATCCGTTTTTGACGAAAGTTCTGTGCGTATTTTTAGGATCGGATCAACTGCGCATGCGTAGTAACTTTTATATGCTGATAACGTAGAGTATACACGAGGAAGTCCCTAAGGGACGGACTTGTGAATTGGGCGTAGAAAAGTGCACCTAAGTCTGACGGAAATATACGCACCGAAGGATTTGCATAGAAATTGGCAGGGGGGGCATTTAAATGATGGAAAGTGGCGCGATTAGAGATACAAGGCCTGAATTATATGCTTGGACTACACATACGCCCGGAAATGACTGCGGATTGTTAATGGCAGTCTATGGAGGCGGAAGTCACAGAGAGGACGAATTAGCAAGGGGAGTGACTGCGGTTTTGGTGGTTGTAACTTGCTCCGTCCGTGCGTATATTTACGGCCCAATCGCCCGACGGATCTCTGAATACGGTCCAGTGTCTCCAACGTTTAATATCATTATACCAAATTTATATTTGTTACAGTGGTTATGATATTCGACAACCATTAACACTAAACTGATATTAAGGATCAATCATTCCTTCAGGAAGCTGGAAGTTGTGCCACGTGGTCTGATTTTTCTGTAGAATTTATGGTCTTTTAAGGCGTATTTATTTCATATTAGAGAGGTGGTTGGAATATTTCGGCTATTTGGTTTGTGTCCACTATATGTGGAATTATGCTATCTGAGTGAAAGTTTACATTAACCATTGAATTTATACTTACTATGCTTAATTTATATTTACAGTTTTTTTTTATTTTTAATTGAAAATTGTGGGTATTTACATTTTTAAAACAGTAAATGAATCTGTGCTAATTTTCCTCTTTTGGTTCTTCCCCTATCTGTTGGACTACCACAAGGCTCAGTGTTATGTCCATTGCTCTCCTCTATCAATACCGCTCCCTTGGACAGCTAGTAGTCATTTGAATTTCACTATCCATTCTATACAGATGATGCACAATCTACCGATCCACTCCTGATCTCTCACCAACTGTGTTGGCCCATAACAATGACATTTCATCGTGGATATCCTTCCGTCAATTAAAACTTAATCTTTCCAAAATGGAACTATTCATATTTTCATCGGCCTATAAAAGCTACCCTCCTGGTCTTTCTATTTCTGTTGACAACACTGAATTAATCTGTATAATGCTTGCTGCTTAGGTGTTAGCCTTGATGTTGAATTGTCCTTTGTTCCCCACATACAATCTGTTCTAAATCCTGTTAGACACACCTATAAAACAATCTGCAAATATTGCAAAAACTCTCATCCATGCATTAATCATCTCCCGCATCAATTATGGCAATGTCTCCTTATTGCACCCCAACAAAAAATTAGCCCTCTATATCCTATATCGCATGCGGTAGCTACACTGATTTTCCTTGCAATTCTTTTCTAGAGCTGATCCACTCTGTCAGTCTCTACATTGGTTGCCTGTATTTTACAGAAATAAATACAAAATCTTTTTTCTAACTTACAAAGCTATAAATAATACTGCACCCACATACATATCCTCACTCATCTCAAGATATATCCCATCTTGATCTCCTCAAGATATACAGCTCTCCTCTACACTAAACAAATGTTTTGATTCTAGATTATAGGCTATCTTCTGAGCTGCACCCATTCTATGGATTAAAACTTACTCGCATTAAGACTATCCTGTATTTTTCAAACTTTCAAGCACTCCCTTAAAATTCACCTTTTTAGTCAAGCTTACAAAATTATTTAACCTATGTCTTAACATTTATCTACCCTATTTAAATTGACTTTGTTATCCAATTTTCCTCTCTGTTACACGATTAACACAACCATGATCACTTATGGCGGGGCAAGACACAACAACCTGGGTCGAGGCGCAGTTTGAAAGGGTCTGGGTTCCTCTACCTGGGACTAATGACACAGGAATTTGACCCGGGACAAAAGAAGGGTTATTCCCGAGTCCGACCCGGGTATGAGTATAGTGTGAAAGGTGCTACCAGGGTTTTTTAACCCGGGTAGCACAGAAAGCACTTAATTGGTGTAATTTGTTTACTATTGCCCTGGCAACAAGTGTTGCCAGAGCAATAGTAAACAAATTACAGAGTGTGATGGCTCACACTACTGCAAGCTCAGACCCGGATCCCAGAATTTCCCAGGTCAGCTCTGTAATGTGAAACAGGGTCTGTGACCCTGGGATCATCTGGTGACGTGGCAATATCCCGGGCACACAGAGCCAGGATATTGCTGGGGCGGCAATGTGAAAGGGTTATTACTTTCCATACTAAAATTACCCTCCGTTCTGCTACTAGCGCTGCTGTGTGACTCAATTATACAAAAGCACTGAGCACATATACCATACAACCTGGCTTGTCTATTGTGTGATATATAGCACTTGTCAACTTCAACAAAATTTTTTTACTCTACACTTGTCCTCAGAACATCCTGTTGGTATTTCCTCTCATGCAGCAATTCTTCAGCATTTCTTGTGGTAAATAGCATTGTTTTCTCTTTCGAAAAGAAAGTTCTGGATCTGAGCCAGTAACTGTGGACGCTATCTAGACTGGATCCAGAGCTTGAAAATAATAAAAAAAAATGATACCTGGGCAAAACCATGTTGACTATAGAGGCAAGTCATTCATTTTATTGTTTGCATGCACATAGATACTGACCTGCTTTACTTTTACACTGTTATTAGACTAAGGCTAGCAAAAAACATTTACCATAAGTACAATGCCTTTTGGGGTTTTTCCATGTGCTGTTAAGAAGTCATTAGATACGCTATTTGAAGTCAGTTTTTTAATGTCATGTGTTCCAGTATTGCAAAGAAAAAATGTGTTTGTAAAACCACTGGTGTGCTAGGCTCTGGAATGATATAGAGGATCATTCATAGAGAGGGCCTGTAACAGAAAGGGCCAGATTTACTAAGGTGCAGGTTTGGAAAAGTGGAGATGTTACCCATAGCAACCAATCAGATTTTAGCTCTCACTTTCCTATTACATACTAGAGAATGTCAGCTAGAATCTGATTGGTTGCTATGGGCCACATCTCCACTTCTCCAAACCCGCAGCTTAGTAAATCTGGCCCAAAGAGTGAAAGTTCTCAGTGCTGCAATGTAAGGAGTAAAAAAGAATTGTACTTGTCCTTACATCGAGCTGATTCTATTTCTATAAATGTCTTCATATAGTCTCTTTACTCCATGTAATTGCAGTTGAATATGGTTTTGCAGCCTCTGCCACAGAGAAACATGGCTTTTAGCGGAGGTGCGGGTTTGCTTCTTCTTCTTATCTATTTGCAATCTGTAAAGGTGGGCACACACTTGCAGAATTTCCCCAGCTCCCAACAAAACAGCCGGGGAAAATTGTGCCGCATGTACACGCTACACAAACCTCGGGAAAGCACGCCTGTGCTATTTCACAGGATCAGCACAGCGGCAGTCAAATCTGCTGTGTAAATCAAGTATTATTTTTATTGGTTGGCAGCGTCACTGGATCGTTTTGTCAAAGTTCCAAAAGTGCGGCCCAGCATCCACTCTATACTATAGACAGGCCAAACATTTGGTAATCCCTCTAGAATCGTTGTGAGGGAGATTACAAGCTCTGTGTGCTGTGCAACACAATTTTCTTGAGGAACTCAAAATAATCCTAATTAGACATAATAATAATAATAATAATAATAATAATAATAATAAAGAGTCGTCTTCTCTCTCTTCTGCCCTTCTTCTCTGTCTTTCTCACTCTCTCTCTCTGTTTGTGGAAAGGGCTCCTGTCTCCCACCTGTGGACTTGCATTGGAGGTAAGTAATTAGTTCTTACATTTAGTAATTAGGGCTAGGATTGTTGTATGTGTTGGCAGTGCTTTTTTTGTAAGAAAAAAGGTGCCAGCACTCACATCAATTCACGCACGGTCTCACGACCAATAATAAGCCGAGCAGTACCATCACAACCAGCATGGACATGCATCGGACTCGACACACATGCACCGTTTTAATGAATTTGCCGCCAAAACTTTTAAAACTTGGAAAATCCGTCTAAAAAAGGTGCCTGAACTCCGTTCTGGTGCGTTCTATGACAATAAAAGCACTGAGTGTCGGCATTACAATATTCTACCTGACCTGTCAGAGGAAAGTCGATTAATTAAACCTATCGGAATTTTAACCCCTGCAGGTTAACTGATGGCTTTCTGAACTTGAAGGACTGCATACCACACCTATGCTGGCTGCACATCTGATATTTCATTATACTCATTATGTTGGTCATTATAGCACTATTTTCTAAAACTTTAAATGAACTGAAAAGGAATACATAGATAAGTACAGAAATACATTATTGATTAATACTGGTTTACAAGGTTTTTATACTTGCCAACATTTCATTTCTCTAATTCAGGAAATCTCAGAATAGAGGTCTAGCTGGCAGGTAGAGGAACTATCAGATTCTAGTTATCATTTTTAAGAAGGTACTATACCAGTGATAGATACAATCTGATGTGTTGCTCTGAACATCAAGTTTTATCTTTAAAAATGTTATAAAATGCAGGACTTTAATTTACAAATATTTATGCATTCTAAACTAGCTGTTAATGTGACATGATAAGGAACATTGTAGCAAATACAAAACGTTGTAATTCTTCTTCTACGTTGTAATACTTCTTAAAATAAATCTCAGTCGTGTATTAGCAGCATGCTTTCTCACCTCAGTTATCCCTGTCAGCTGGGCCCCCCATATGAAGTGCAGCTTTCACCGTTACATACATAAACACGGGCAGTTGAAACTGGCTGCACTGCTGGAATGTAAAAGGTTACATAATGAATAATGATACTTTGTTCAGAAACATAGATGAGGTTATATTCATACACAGCACTACAGTGGTTTAACTGGATATTGATGTGTTTTATCTCAACCACTGTTGCGGAATGCAGCCAGGGACACATACACTGGCCTGAGTGTTATTAGCAGCGACGTTCAGACAAGGTATCTCTCTGTGGCCTATACAAGGTAAGGGTGAGTGGGTGCGGAAAACAGTGCCAGGGTGGGTGCTGATAATACTCCCATGGACCTGAGTGCCAGCTGTGTCCAAGACACGTGACACAATGGACTTGTCTTACACCTCTGCAGTGAAAGGAACTAAGAGCTGCTGGTATCAGTGTGTCTGCATAACTGAAAGCTGCTCCATCAAGCAGAGAGGGTAAAAAGATAAGTTATTATTGAAAAGGTGAGAGGAGAGAAAAGAGCTGGGGAAGGAGTGGCAGGGAAAGTATTTAAGTAACAGATTGGACTAGTAAGAAAAGTGGGAAAGTGGGCTAGAGACAGCGGGGGAAGGGTAAAAAAAAACCCAGAGGGCTATAGAAAACATAGGGGATGAACTGCAGAGAAGAGGGTGGAGATATTGCAGCCACAGGGGGAGGAATACATTGCAAGAAAGCAGGATCTCTCCTTCCATAAAGAGATTTCTAGACCTTCCCCAGGTTTCATGTGATGAATTTATCAGGCTTCCAGTTGATGTATTGCCACATCTTCCCACATATGTGTGCTTTTCATTCACCTGGTACACTTGCTCAAGTGTTACGTATACCTTTACATTAACTTTAGATTGTAAAATGCCCTTTAGAGAGATGGTAATCTATATTTAATATTTTAGATCTTTGAAGACTTCTAAAGTGAAATGCGGTATATGCATACCTAGTACACCCCCGGAATCCCAAAAGCAGGACAAAATAAGCCCTGCCCTGGCTCTGCCCAAACTCCACCCAGTTCTGCCCATAAATGGCCATATGTGACCAAAGCTCTGCTCATTTCATAACGTTTGTACGGGTGAGGGGAGGCCACGTCCTTTTTACAGAGTTTCTATAGTCTTAAGATTTCAGCACCATTCCCGTGTAAAAAGGAGACGGTGCAGAAACTGGATTGTACATAAGGGCCAGGGCCAGTTCATACCATAGCTCCCCTCCTTCCCCACATAGTAGAAGCACTTACACTTCTTGCCCTGTCTCCCCTGCCAGCAGGATGGAGTTCAGAATCCATATTCATCCTTGGAATGTGGCACTCACGCATATGCCATTTATCAAAAGGGGGAGTTTACTTCTCTAAGTAGTAAGAAAATGACCCCTTGTGGTAAGTCTATAACCGGTCCTTATATCTTTAAAGCTAATCATTGCAGTGTTTGTTCACCCAGTAAATGTAAGCCATTGCTTTACAGTTAGCGGGCCACTTGTTATATGAAACCCATTAATGTACAATGAACACTAAAATCAAGATAAATACAGAGGAACAAACTATATCAGATTATTATTGCTTATTTATATAGCATCACGTCAGATTTTATCAGTCTTGTTATGAGAGTAAAGCTGGGCATACACTAGTAAGTCGGTACACTATCGGTCCCAGCAGGGAGTGGCCCAATAAACGGGATCATTTTCCGCTAGGGAAATGTCCTGTTATCGGCACCATACATCTCCTTTGCTGGGACTGATAATCCTAGCAGAAGAAGGGAGGGGGGGGGCAGTGCTCTCTATGGCGCTGCTGCAGATCTATGTACAAAGCTGCTCTAACAGATTTGAAATATACCTTAAAAACTTTCAGAGCAGCATAGTGCATAGATATGCAGCAGCAACTATTGCAGGAAATAGTACAGAAAGGGATCAGGCGAAACCGCGCTTTACACAGCACGGCTGGTCCCTCTCTGCACTATTCCCTGCAATAGCCGCTGCTGCATATCTGTGCACTATGCTGCTCTGAAAGCTTTTACGGTATACTTCAAATCTGTCAGAGCAGCTTTGTACATAGATCTGCAGCAGTGCCATAGAGAGCACTGCCCCTCCCCTCTTCTGCTAGGATTATTGGTCCCAGCAGAGGAGGTGTATGGTGCCGATAACGGGACATTTCCCTAGCGGGAAATCGTCCCGTTTTTTGGGCCACCCCCTGCTGGGAACGATAGTAGTATAAGGTTTACTTCAAAGCTATTAAAGCAGACCCATAGATATTCAGCAGCGTCTATTACAGGGATAGGGAGCCATTCAGCTTGCTGATTGGCTCCCTTAAAATATCGGGCACTACCAGATTATCACTGCTTTGCTGAATGTAGTCATGCAGGGAACACTAATGAAATCACCATTTTATGAGGTTTTTCTAGCAATATGTTTGATGACAGAGATGTTTGATGACAGAGGTAAATTAGCCCAAATATAATACAGGGAAAAGACATATCATCAACACCACATGCTATTAAATAAATAGACTATGACCATACCAGCAACATCCTACACAAGTGTTACAAGACATAACACACTCAAAAGAATCAACTAATTTATAATTATTTATCAAGAAAAAAAACTTTTAAGAAAAACTGAAATGTTTAAATAGGAAAAAGTAGAGGAGAGATATTTTCTTTATTAATAAATAGCAGTAAATTGTTACAGCTGTCGTGTAACGGCAGGCTGTATGTCCAGCTTCCTCCCCGCTCTGGCGCTTACCTCAGAGTCCCGTGGCGCGTCTATGGGGAATCCCCAGCCGACGGTCTTCTTAGTTACAGTTTCCTTAGCAACCCACGTGCGCATCTCTTCTCCTTAGCGCGCGTGTTCTTCCGGCTGCCTTATTATGCGTTCCCCATTGCCAGGGGAATGCCTGACTGTTCCAGGTGCCATCCAATCACTGTTGAGCAGTACCTCTATCAGTTCCTTCCTGTCTTTTATCTGGTGCCGGTTATAGAGTCTGTTCCCTCAGTTCTGTGACCTGCTACTTACTGTGAGCCTAGTGCTATCTGTCTAGTGAATTGACCGTTGTCTGACCCACTTACCTGCCTTGATTCCTGCCTCAGTTACCTTGTGTATCCAGCCCTGGTTCTCATCCCTTATTGTACCTACCTTCCCCGCAGTACCTACCTTTACCTTGAGTGTCTGTTTATGTTACCTCTCCGGAGGTCCCGCTGCGTGAGTGTGTGTGTGTGCAACTCCTTGTGCATCTCGTCCAGTCCCGTGAACAATCTTCTGTCTCTTGTGTCAGGTTTTGTGTTGCTTGTAGTCCGTCACAGTCCGGTTTCTTCCGGACTGGCTCTACTCCCACTTACCTTACTGCTTCTATCCCCTCAGTCTGGTATCTACTCCGGGTTTCCTTTTCTCCTCCTCGAGTCTGGTTCAACGGGGCGCGTCCAGGCTATTGGGGCGCCGCCAAATCCATCCCCACCATCAGGGGCTCTGGTGAAAACCACCCGATACTAAAGTCTCCGGGCCCCGGCAACCGACTCGTTCACTGCCTCTCTCTCTTCCGTGGCCGCCTTGGTTCTCCACGAGGTAAACCCGGGGTGCCACACCAGTCACCCATCTTCTCCACGACCACTCCGGTTCTCTACCAGGTAAACCCGGAGTATCGTAACATAAATAATATATTAAAACAATAATTATAGTCTAAATAAATATCTTACCCACCCAGTCTGTCTGTTATACCCAGCCTTATTTAGAATAATTGTAAAAAAAATTGTAACACGCTACGTAATCTGCTGGCGCAATATAAAAACCTGTTAATAAATAAAATAAATAAATAATAACTATCAATATACTAATTAAACCAGAGATGCTATTTTGTAACTAATTAGTATACAAATATAAAATGATACTTTACAAAAACAAATTGATCCACATTACTAATAATAGATCATGATTTACAATTGTAAAAAGATAAACACTGCACATATAGATTACAATGCCCTATTGTAAACTGTCTCAGCCTGGACTGAGAGATAAAGCATCGGGTTTTTACCCAATGGGCCAGATCCAGGTTTATTAGAGCTGTGAATTGGTAATATGCATTTGCAGTACCAATCTTCCCTAATGGAACACAGCTTTGTGTTCCATGCGATATTTATCCTCCCACCATGCATATAACATACATATGGGGGAGGGATGTTTCAGCATGTAAATCGTACAGCAATGGCTGAGTTTAGCCCTTATATATGATCTAGTATTCCATACAGACAGAGTTCAGTGCAGAATACTTAAGGTAGGGTCCTGTGCACGGATCCACCATCCTGCGCGTTAGTGCTCTGTTCTCCTACATGTGGTTTTTGGTATAGCTAATTACGCGGGTCAGCCATTGTACATCTCTGTTTGTTTTAATAAAGCTGCATGATAAATATTCTGTTCTCTAGTGAAAAGTGTGTGAATAATATACTGTGGAGTTGAATGAAGGTATAAAAAGCTTCTTTTCTTTTAAAGTTCTCCTGTCTATCCCAATGTCACTACCACCTTCATATTGTGCAGTGTTAAAGTATAATACATTGCAAGCGACCAGCACAAGCAATACAAATAATAATAATAATTATAATCATTTAGAAAAAGGTTTGGTTTGTAATCTATTAAAACAGAAACATCATAATCCAAAAACCATTTAGGTCACCCAACGCTAGAGAAAATCCTGGTTATTGCATAGTGATGTCATTTTACACAGATCCTGCTCTACTTCCTAGTGAAGACTTTAGTAGTTTTAACAAATCTGTAATCCCCCTTATGTTTTTAATCAAATGAACAGACAGACAAGGTTCCGATCTAAATATAGTTAACACACTGTTAGAGTCAGGATGAGTTCTTTATTACTAACACAAATGTAGAAAACATGTTTTATTGTGCGGACTTGCAGCAGTACACAGCAAGGTGTCCTGACTGTCTAAAGTATTGTGTAGCTCAGAGGATCCAAAGTGTGCGCCATGGCATCCAGAGAGCACTATTAGGGGTGTCATGAATCCAGGGTAAACTTACAGACTAAGGTCATGTTAGCCAGTGTGCTATAAAGAGCTAAAGAAGTCCGCTGTCAACTGGAGGAAAGCAGTGAAACAGCAAGAGATAAGTGGAAATCTCGATCTGTTATGAAGAGATGGAGTAAAAGGCCTGGAGAGACAGAGTAAGAGGCCTGGAGAGACAGAGTAAGGGGCCTGGAGAGACAGAGTAAGGGGCCTGGAGAGACAGAGTAAGAGGCCTGGAGAGACTGAGTAAAGGGCCTGGATATACGGAGTAAGGGGTCTGGAGATATGGAGTAAGGGGCCTGAAGAGACCGAGTAGGGAGACTTAAAGGATGGAGTAAGTGCAGTGGAAGATGGAGGAGGGGGCTGGAGAATCAGAGGAGGGGTGAGATATTTCTCATATTTGGTACCTTGTAATAAAGCTTTGAAAGCTGTATAAAAGGTCATTTGCGGAAGTATTTTTATTTTAGTTAGGGCATCTTAGGGCTTTATTTATTAAAAAGTGATAGGAAGCTATAATGAAAATGTTGAGGTGTAGTTTGCTCCCATCCCTCCTTTCTCTCTCATAATCTCAATCCCTATAGGCAAGCTACTGAACTGTACTTTCCTATTATTAACTTGTTTAGCCTAACAAATGAAAACATATTTTTTGGGGCTTAGGTGTGCCTTGAACTGAGGAAGAATTGGAACCACGGGTGTAGCTTGTTTTAGTCAACAATGTTTTATCTAGGAATATAGAGTAAAACAAGTTTTTCTTTTATAAAAGAGAGCTACTAAGAAAACTCATCTATGTTTATATGGCTGGCAGTTTTGTAACAGACCACAACATTTTGAAGTGGTTTCAACATACATGGTATGACTGTAGTAATAACTAGTGCTTCAGAGTTCTTATTTTCTCAAGCATGGGAAAATTCACAAGGGAGAGCAACAATTCAGGGCAAACCATTGGAACAGTAGAGTGCAGAAGGAGTCTAAAAAGATTATCAGGGCAGCAAAGGCACAAACTGAGGAAAAACTGTCCCACTTAGTACGAAAAGGGGACAAAAGCTTTTTCAGGTATATTAATGAAAGGCGAAAAACTAAAGAGAATATAGTAAGACTCAAAACCGAGAGTGGGAGTCTTGTTGAGGGTGAAAGGGCTGTGGCAGATCATCTTAACAAGTATTTCTGTTCAATATTCACAAAAAAAAGAGAGGGGTAGGGTCTATTTTTAAATGGGAAGGCTATTAATACAAAGGAGACAATTACTACTACTTTCACTGAGGAGCAGGTAATAAAAGAACTTTCAAAGCTGAAATTGGACAAATCAATTTCGACCAGTGAGTCCAACATCAGTAGTAGGGAAATTGATAGAAACACTGCAAAAGGAACAAATTGTACAGTATCTTAAATCCAGTAACTTACAGGATCCCAAGCAGCATGGATTCATTGGGGGAAGATCATGTCATACAACTCATTGAATTTTTTGACTGGGTCATTAAAGTATAATTATTAATGGGAAGCTGTAGACATAGCTTATCTAGATTTTAGTAAGGCTTTTGACACTGTGCCACATTGCAGACTGTTAAATAAGCTGGAATCTTTGGGATTGGACTTAAAGATAGTTGCATGGATACGATCTTGGTTACAGGACAGACAACAAAGAGTTGTAGTAAATGGAATCCCTTCTGGGGATGGTAAGTGGAGCACCCCCGGGTTCTGTACTTGGACCGGTGCTATTTGATATCTTTATAGGTGATATTGCCTGCGGTATTAAGGGCAAAGCCTTTTTGCACAAAGATATGTAACGGTAGCCAGGAGAGGTACAGAAAATGAGGGATGATCTAGGTAGACTGGAGGAATGGTCAAGAGTGTGGCAACTGCAGTTTAATGCCAAAAATGCAAAATCATGCACTTGGGGCACAAAAACCCAAAAGCTCAATATATCATTAATGGCGCTACATTAGAAACTACTGAGGAGGAAAGGGATCTAGGAGTCATTATTTCATGTGACTTAAAGGTAGCCAAGCAATGTAACAAAGCAATGACAAAGGCAAGTCAGATGCTTGGTTGCATTGGTAGAGGAATTAGTAGCAGAAAGAGAGAAGTAGTGATGCCCGTTTATAGATCGTTGGTACGCCCTCACCTATACTTTTTTTAGTTCTGGAGGCCATATCTCCAGAAATCGAATGAATAAATAGCCTACAACCACAAGTAAATAGGGTAGTAACGTTTACCGTATAGTAAATATCTGATAGTAGCTTATTAATACAGTGGTGCTGCCGTGATCATGAATGTAGTAAATCTCACAGAACACTATGGCGCACTCAAAAGAGTCTTCGACTCCCACAATAGAAATATTTGTATTGTAGGAGTTAAAGACTCTTTTGAGTGCGCCTGTTACGCGCTGTCACCGAAGGGTGATAGCGCTTACCTTTGTAGCCTCCCCTCACAGCAGCGTCTTGTCCTGAGATCAGCGTCCTGGTGTTAATCAACCAGGATGCCGGAAGGCTGTACGCTGCTCCTCCGCTCTGCATGCCTGGCGTCCTGGGGTTGCCTGGTAACCAGGACGCCAGATCAGCTGTTTCCATCGCGCCGTCCCTGTAAATAGCAGCCCCTCCTCCAGCTCTGTGCTGGTTATAGCTTTGCTGTCCCAGTCCTTGCTGCCAGTTTCTTCTGTGCCTTGCGTTCTTGAGTGCCCCAGTTCTCTCTTGCCCAGTTCCTCGTTGCATTCCTCCTTGTCTCCAGTCCCTCTCTCTCGCTCTCTCCCATTAGTATTTTCACCCTTGTGTTTAACTCTTCTCTCTCCTGTCTACCAGTATTTGTTATCCCTCTTGGGTTCCACTGTTTGAGTGTGTGTGTATTCCCTTGTTCGTCCTGTCTGTCTTGTCCGTCCGCCCTACGTCTTGCATCCTGGTTCAGCGTTTGTGCTTCACAGGTCAGTTCCTTCTGACGTTGTCTCTTCCCACTATCTGCTCTTCCTGATTCTCTGCTATCTACATACTCCTTTGTATTCCTGCTTCCTCTCCCGGGCGTTGCTGCCAGGGACCGTGACCTGCTAGGTGTCCTGCAGCACAGACTATCCCCACCTTTAGGGGCTCTAGTGAACACCAGGCCCTAGTTAGACTCCGCTCCCTGGTTGACTTGTCCGCCTCTTTCCGGACCCCAGCTTCATCCTGGTCTCCTGCAGGTGTTCAGAGACACCTGCTCCTGTCTGCTATATATACCTCAAGTGTTCATAACAGCGCCATAGTGTTCTTCTATCTTGTTCTGTGAGACATATCTCCAGAAAGACAAATACATTAGACTGTGCAAAGAGCAACTAAAATGGTACATGGCCTGTGTCAGAACATACCAAGAAAGGCTAGAGGAAATAAACATGTACAGCTTAGAGCAGAGAAGGGAGAGGGGGGAATATGATAGCAGCTTTCAAATATAACAAGGGTTGTGACTGACTAGAGGAGGGGGCATTTTTCAAAGGAAGAAGTGTAATAGAACACGAGGGCAATAAACTGGA